>CAVNZL010000138.1:10537500-11056582 GCA_963693355.1 Pontia daplidice | reverse complement strand
AACAAACACCTCCCCCCGACCTCATCAAAACATATAACGATACAAAGCAACTATACACACAAACCATTAGAAAAACATCAACAGACCACTTTAGACAGTTCTGCGAAGCACAAGGGGCAGAGGACGTCTGGTCCATCACCAACAAGCTTCTTAAAACTCACAACTCTATACAGCCACGCACACTTAAAGTCAACAACACTTACACAAACACCGAAGGAGAGACGGCAGAGGCACTACTCAACCACTTTTACCCACATGACACACCAGACACAGACGAAAGACACGTAAATACCCGTAAACATATTAACACACTTCCCGAGACGGAAGATGATACACCTTTCACCTCGTCTGAAGTCATCAGCGCCATCAATACCATCAGACACACGAAGGCACCAGGGAACGATCACTTTACTAGTGACATCTGCCTGGCCTTCGCCCTCGGATACCCTGACCTTATAACAACACTTTACAATCGGTGCCTACAAATTTCATATTTCCCCACAACATGGAAGGAAGCCATAGTTAAGATCATTCCCAAACCCAACAAACAAGATTACACCAACCTCGGTTCATTCAGACCCATTGGTCTCATTCCTGTTTTTGGCAAAGTGCTCGAGAAGCTCTTCACCAAGCGACTCACATTCAAAGCACATAAACTCAATCTACTGAACCGATCCCAATACGGCTTCACCGAGCAGACCAGCACCACACACGCCATACACAAAGCCCTTGACATCATACACGACGCCAAACGCAATAAATTACACACCATAGCTGTATCCCTCGACATCAAAGGCGCCTTCGACAACGCTTGGTGGCCTGCGATGTTGAGCGGATTACGGTCAGTTCAGTGCCCACTCAACATCTTCAAGTTAATTCAAAATTACCTCACAAACAGAACAGTTACACTACAAATAGGCAACACACGTATCACACACAAAACACAAAAGGGATGTGTACAGGGGTCGGCATGCGGACCGATTCTCTGGAACATCATCCTGAACTCACTCCTCAACACCACACTTCCACCAGGGTGCTACATCCAAGCATTCGCTGACGATGTAGTACTTATCACCACTGACAAAGACACTAAGTCACTTGAACAGAAAACCAACCACACTCTCAATATGATCAAAGAATGGGGCGATGGGGTCAAACTCCAATTCGGCCCCGACAAAACACAAACAATAGCATTCACTAAACAAGCACAGAGCTGCAATATCTCCTTCGACAACACACCCTTACAATTCACCCACAAGATAAAATACCTAGGCATCATCATAGACAATAAGCTCACATACAAAGACCACATTGCATACATCACCACCAAAGCCCTACACATTTTCAACAAACTTACCACGTACACCCGACCCACTTGGGGTCCACATCCAGAAAACACACAACTCATATACAGAATGGTCATCGAACCTATAATTACATACGGGGCCTCCATCTGGGGCCACGCAGCACTCAAAAGATACAACCGGAAACTCCTACTAAAGACTCAACGCGGCTTCGCCATCAAAACCACCAGAGCGTTCAGAAATGTATCCACTAACGCCGCTATCGCTATTGCGGGATTCGTGCCACTTGATCTCAAGGTTCTTGAATCGTGTGAGATTGAGCAGGCGCGCATCAAAGGCGTTAGCAGGTACATTCCTGACGACATCACCATCGAGCGACCTACACACTACACCGAGCTTTTACACCCTGCATCCAGACCTCTTTTAAAATTCAGTACTCACAAAAACAATCTCGACAAACACCTCACAAACAACATCAACATATACACGGACGGAAGCAAGCAGGAAAACGGACACACGGGAGCCGCGTTTATTGCGCACTCCCCTAACACTTACACCACCATACACAGATGGAAAAGGAAGTTACACCCCACCTGCACTGTCTACCAGGCCGAACTGCTTGCCATACAAGGGGCATGCAACTGGGCCATCACACACTCCCAAAAAGACACTCACAAAAACACATACACTTACACAATTAATTCAGACTCCATGTCAGCCCTTCAGGCGATTGGCCAACCTAACTCCACGCACCAAATAGTCACACACATACACAAAGCCATCAGCGCTAACACAGACACACAAATCCGGTTCAAATGGGTAAAAGGACATTCGAACATCATCGGCAACGAGGAGGCTGACTTGGCAGCCAAATCGGCTGCTAACTCACACCTCAGGTACACTTTTAATGACTGCCCTATGTCCTACATTAAAACAAAGGCCAAATCAGAAACAATGGCAGCATGGGAAAAACGATTTAACAACGAACCAACCGCCAAACACACCAAAAACATCCTACACAATATACACAATATAAAACGTTTCACTCAACAATTCCCTATCACATTTCAAACTACTCAACTACTCACTGGACATTCCTTCGCCAAAGATCACCTTAAACGCTTCCACATCACTGACAATGACACATGCCCATGTGACTCAGACACCACACAGACACTTCAACACCTCATCGAGGAATGTCCACGCTATGCGCACATCAGGCATGAACACACACAGAAAAACAGAAAATGCAAAAATCCCTACTCCTTATATGACAACAAGCCGCACACAATAGAGTCACTACTAAAGCTAGTAACCAAAATCATAGATTCTCTAAAAGATTTCAATAACCCACCCTCAACAGTAAGATCGTCATCCACCTTACCCGACATCTAATAGAATGCCATCATTAGTCTTTTATTGTAATGTTACAATTCTATACTCCATTTTTGTTTTACCTTTATTCTTAAGCAACTACTATGTACATAAATCAACAACTGTGTTATAACTGCAAACATATGTAAACTGCATTAGTATTAAACACCTCTGTACTCGCTTTAATGTAAATAAGTGAACCATGTCATCATACCTTGTTAGATTTAAGCACTTTGTACTCATCACTATACCATCATCTTATCATCTTCACTCATATAACCATGTTTCCATCAACTTATATAAGATACCACGTAAATTGCACATATAAACCTACTTTTATAATTCCACTTTATTTTTCAATGTTTAAATAATAATTCTTTCTTTTTTGTATAATTAGTTTGTAAGACGCGGACTCTATGTAGGCGGTTGAGGGAAAGAACATGTATCAAATAGCAAAACTGGCCCTCAACCGCCTCACTTATGTTCAAAAATATTATTATTCCTACTAATAAAGACAAGAGTTCTGAAAAAACTTATTTGAGCTTAGCTTCCTCGGCCCCGGGGCGTGAGTCGCCGGGGAGGTAGGCCTACTAGATCAATAAAAAAAAAAAAAAAAAAAAAAAAAAAAAAAAAACCTAACCTAACCTAACCTAACCTAACCTAACCTAACCTAACCTAACCTAACCTAACCTAACCTAACCTAACCTAACCTAACCTAACCTAACCTAACCTAACCTAACCTAACCTAACCTAACCTAACCTAACCTAACCTAACCTAACCTAACCTAACCTAACCTAACCTAACCTAACCTAACCTAACCTAACCTAACCTAACCTAACCTAACCTAACCTAACCTAACCTAACCTAACCTAACCTAACCTAACCTAACCTAACCTAACCTAACCTAACCTAACCTAACCTAACCTAACCTAACCTAACCTAACCTAACCTAACCTAACCTAACCTAACCTAACCTAACCTAACCTAACCTAACCTAACCTAACCTAACCTAACCTAACCTAACCTAACCTAACCTAACCTAACCTAACCTAACCTAACCTAACCTAACCTAACCTAACCTAACCTAACCTAACCTAACCTAACCTAACCTAACCTAACCTAACCTAACCTAACCTAACCTAACCTAACCTAACCTAACCTAACCTAACCTAACCTAACCTAACCTAACCTAACCTAACCTAACCTAACCTAACCTAACCTAACCTAACCTAACCTAACCTAACCTAACCTAACCTAACCTAACCTAACCTAACCTAACCTAACCTAACCTAACCTAACCTAACCTAACCTAACCTAACCTAACCTAACCTAACCTAACCTAACCTAACCTAACCTAACCTAACCTAACCTAACCTAACCTAACCTAACCTAACCTAACCTAACCTAACCTAACCTAACCTAACCTAACCTAACCTAACCTAACCTAACCTAACCTAACCTAACCTAACCTAACCTAACCTAACCTAACCTAACCTAACCTAACCTAACCTAACCTAACCTAACCTAACCTAACCTAACCTAACCTAACCTAACCTAACCTAACCAGTCCGCGTCCAAACGCCATTAAAATCGGTCGACTCCACGTCGCTCCGCGCCCTTACAAAGTTTAGTTAAAGTTTTAAAAATAGTTCCAGTTAAGTTACAGTGACAATTAGTATACCAGTAGATGCGGAAAAATCCGCTCTATCTTTCTGTATAAAGTGCATTTTAAATTATTTTTGTCTTATATTTTTTTTGAGTGAAAAACCGTTAAAAACTTAGTTTTTGTGATTTTAAAAATACTAATAGTGCTCCAAAAATTGTGATTTGTGTTTTAATGTGTAGACCGTGTTAAGGTGCACATTTCGACCTACTTTTGAGGGATAAGGATTAACATTTGAGGATTTGGTGACCAAAATTCCGGTAAAAACTTAATAACTTTTTAAATCAATCTATGACCACATAGTTTAAATACACCATTCGATAGCCCTCATCAAGGCGCGTCGTTTGATACTACTCACGAACACATCTGGTGAAAACTGGATTTTTCAGCGGCTGAAAACTAGTTTTTCAGTCGCCAAATCACGGCGCTACTAGATACGGACACGCAACTTTCACTGGGCTATTCGCCGCACAAAGGGCTATCGATTGACATATCGGTCACGAAAATCGGTACAGGATCAGACCCTGATATCACCAAAAAACCGGTTTTTGCGTTTGAACACCACCAACGCAACGCACCACCGTCAAGGTCATTATACCTTTAGAACCGGCTTTTTACGGCGCATCTACTGGCACCAAATTCTCAAATTTTCATCAAGTAGTTCCGAAGATACAGACTTTTTTTCATATTTTCATAATAAATTCCAAATAACTCTGCCAACTTATTTATAGTTATACATTTTATTACATAAATCGATAGAGCGATCCAAGGCGCATCATTTAACACTAATTTTATTACAATCGGATAGAAACCCGATTTTTCAGGGGCTGAAAACAAACTTTTTCAAGTTTTTCAGTCCCCAAATCACGGCGCTTTAATTTATAAACACAAGACCTGCACAGGATTATTGCCAAGAGTGAGCGCTATCGCCTGATATACTGATCTCGAAAATCGGAGCACCGAATGCCCCTCAAATCTGCATAAAACTGGTTTCTGCGTTATAACGCCCTCGAAACTACGCACAACCGCCAAGATCGTTATTACAGCAGCACCGGCGTCGTCTGGCGCACCAGCGGACATCAAGAACATAATTTTCCGTTGCGTGGTTCTCGAGATATCACCAGTTTTCACCTTCACCCCAGGGTTTCCAAGGGAACCACCTCTCCAATAAACGTAATTTTTGCACAATAACATCTGCCAAGGTCGTCTCCTACGGAACAGACCTTCTCATCGCTTCGGCCTCCATCACCAGCTCCACCAGGAAGTAAGATTCCTGGTGATCATCAGCGTTGGCAGCACCACCTTCACCATCAGACAGAGCTCGGCGGGGGCTTTCAGAAAAGCCCAAACACCGCGACATTCCGAGCAGGGGACTGGGAGCAATCCTACAGCAAAACACCAGGTAAGGCGGATTACCAGCCTCATCTCCAACATTACACATTATCACTCGCAAACACACCGAGCTTGGGCTCGTTTAAATCGCCTTTTTAAGGCGGACACAAATATCACTGTACAGACGTTCACAAACCTCCCCTTCACCCCCCAAACGGAATTTCCCTTCCCCCCCCCTCAAAATCTCAACCCCCCCTCCCCACCCCTTCGAGTTTGGTATCATTTGAATCGTCTTTAGAAGGCGATTCCAACCCACTACTCAGACCTCACTTTTGACCACCCCCCCCCCCCACCTTAATCATGCTCCCCCGAACCCCTCCGAAAACAGCTTTGATCAACACCCCTTCGCCGACTACTTCCAGTTCTACCGCAAGGCGGAACATTGTTAATTCTTTAAGCCCCGCCTTCGCCCGCTCCAGCCTACCTGCGGAGTCTACTCATATGGAATTGGCAAGGGATCTTCGGCGAAGGGCTATGAACGCGCTTTCCTCCTCGCGCAATTTGAAAACAGAGATCAAGGTCGCGATCACTGAGGCTATCGACGGCCTTTTCGGAGTCGTCGCGATCCTTGATCCCACCACTGACCCCACCAAACCTCCCCCTTCACAAACAAACAACACAATACAAAACACTGAACAATACACGCAACTAGTCCAGAAACTTGAGACTCACTCCGGGTTACTAGAGGAGTCTTACCGGGCTATCCGCGAACATACCAAACTCATAAAAGCATTACCGAAACCAGCCCCTGTGGCATCACCACCTCCTGTAGTCGAGAAGAACAACACCACCAAATCGTACGCTAAGGCCGCCGCCATACCGAAGCCCCCCGCGGGCCCCTCCATTGTGGTTTCAGGCGAGGGCTTTGACACAACTGAAAAATTGATCACTCAGCTGACCAAAACCGTTGACTTCCGCCGGGGCGGATACGCTCCCCTAAGGGTAACACCGCTCTCCAACAATAAACTCAAACTGGTCTTCGAGACCGAAGACCATAAAAAACACACACTCGACAAACTACACACCAGCAACACCATTAAGGCGCAGGAGGAGAAGCGCCTCAATCCTATGGTCATACTAAAAGGGATCTCAAAAACTACTACTGAACAGGATCTCATTAACTCAATCACAGACCAAAACCCTACACTGAAAAACCACACTTTTACAATTAAATTCACTGCCAAGAACCGCAACACATCCTTATACAACACAGTACTTAACACCACACCCTCTGCCTGGAAGGCCTTTGTCGATCTAGGCAGAGTAAACATAGGCATACAACGCGTCCATTGCAGCACTTTTTCACCTTTTAGGCAATGTCAGAACTGCCTAAACTTCGGCCACACTAAGAGTAGATGCCCCACTAACACACCCACTTGCGCTAAGTGCTCAGCTCACCACCCGACAGCTGAGTGCAAGGAGCAAACACTTACATGCAACAACTGCGCCGAACACAACACCGTACACAAAACAGAAACAGACACTCGACACCGCGCCGACTCGGAGAGTTGCCCAAAGGTCAGAGCAATGCGTGCCCGTGTGGAAGCCAAAATAAATTACATTTAAATTCATGCACACTTTATTCAAAACACAGAGCATATACATAACACACTTGACTACACAATACACAAACATTCAATGCACACATGAAAACTTGAACGACACCCACACTTCTTTATCATTTAACTCACTACACACTTCGCCAACAAACAACACACTATCATCCCAACTCATCACTATGCTGTAACCCACCTTACCTGTGATGTATAAGCTGCTGCACTTTATATTTCAGAAACCAATTGTTAATTAATAATATAACTTGCCATTTTTTATATAGTTTACTTTTCTTAATATGTACACTGTCACTCGGAATTGTTTGTTTTAATTCACCGTATTTTTTCCATAACTTTGTGTGTACAATTTCTCATTATATTCGATTGTTATACACGGTAACATTGCAGATGGTTGAGAGGAAGGGATTGTATCCAATAGCATGACCGACCCTCAACCACCTCTCCACCGAGTTTAAATTATTAAATCCCTAGATTTATATTAACATACAGTCTAGGATTTTTTGTACTCTAGTAGTTGCAATTACGGCGCGGGTCAAGAAGTGGTTGAGAGGAAGGATTTGTATCAAATAGCAGCCTGATCCTCAACCACCCTTCCCCGCGCCCACTACCACTAGCCTAGCTAAACTGTTTTTACTATACACAATTGTTTCACACCTTTTATTTACTGTTTAACTTTAATCATAGTACTCTATTTTTTTATATTTTATATTTTTGTATTCCCTAGATAAGTCGAGATGAGCACTTGAACTAACTACTGTATTTTACTTTTATAATCAATGTAAATAGTTTCTTAATGTTATTTTGTTGCTAAACATGACAACAATGCAGATGGTTGAGTGGAAGGGATTGTATCCAATAGCATGACCGACCCTCAACCACCTACCACTGAGTTTAAATTATTAAATCCTCAGATTAATGTTTACATCTAGTCTAAGATTTTTTGTACTCGTTTGTTACAATTATGGCGCGGGTTAAGACGTGGTTGAGAGGAAGGATCTGTATCAAATAGCAGCCCGATCCTCAACCACCCTACCCCGCGCCCACCATCACTTTTTTATTCTTATTATTACTTTTACTCATTACATTGTGTACTTTTAATTTATAAATACCTTAGATGTTTAATCATAATTTTAATATTGTAATTTACCAACTTTTGCAATATCGTATATTTCTTATCTTATTTTTAACTTTATGTTGTCACCCTAATTGTCATATAGCCATCTTTTACGTAATTTTAATTAATTTAATAATCTTTGTGAACTAGTTTTAAGACTTTTCAATATTTGTTTTAACCACAAAAACTATTAATAATAATTATAATGTAACGACGCGGACTCTATGCAGGTGGCTCAGTGAAGGTTGATCGTATCCGATAGCGAAGCCGACACTCAGCCACCTCACCTACCTTTATACATTTTATTTCAATAAAGATACCCACTGAAAAAATTATTCAATAGCTTAGCTTCCTCGGCCCCGGGGCGTGAGTCGCCGGGGAGGTAGGCCCACTAGAAACTAGCAAAAAAAAAAAAAAAAAAAAAAAAAAAAACCTAACCTAACCTAACCTAACCTAACCTAACCTAACCTAACCTAACCTAACCTAACCTAACCTAACCTAACCTAACCTAACCTAACCTAACCTAACCTAACCTAACCTAACCTAACCTAACCTAACCTAACCTAACCTAACCTAACCTAACCTAACCTAACCTAACCTAACCTAACCTAACCTAACCTAACCTAACCTAACCTAACCTAACCTAACCTAACCTAACCTAACCTAACCTAACCTAACCTAACCAACCCTAACCTAACCTAACCTAACCTAACCTAACCTAACCTAACCTAACCTAACCTAACCTAACCTAACCTAACCTAACCTAACCTAACCTAACCTAACCTAACCTAACCTAACCTAACCTAACCTAACCTAACCTAACCTAACCTAACCTAACCTAACCTAACCTAACCTAACCTAACCTAACCTAACCTAACCTAACCTAACCTAACCTAACCTAACCTAACCTAACCTAACCTAACCGACCGTCGCAGTCGAACCGCCGTCGCGGAAGCATCAAAACAGAATCGCTCCGTATATTAAAAATCCTAAAAATAGGTTTTTCTTGAGTTATCGAAAAACAAATTACACCATCGTGTGCATCTCAGCGCGGCGAATCAGAAGATACCAAATTTGAAGTGAAATATAGTGAAAAAAGTGTTAAATTTGGTTAAAAACTGTTACAACACGAAAAATCTGGTATAAAAGTGAGTGCGGCGTCGAAAAACGATCGACAACATATATGTTTTTATACATATTTAGATAGAACTTGTCGAGCCGCATCTTTTAAGCCCTACATCGGATTTTTGTCGCCACAAATAAAGGAGTAATATACAAAATTAAAAATAACCACGTGGCACGAGGTACAAGATCCCGGGGGACCCCAGACAAACCAAATACACCATAAGAAGCGCCGCAAAAAGCTGATTTAGACAATATATTTATATCTTTGACATACCGCGAGGAAAGAAAATTATAATCAAAAAACGGAAAAACAAGAAATTAAAATACTTCTACAGCAAATTTTAAGAAAAGAAGATCGACGACCCCATCCGGAAAATATATCATCAGACGCGCCGCGAGGAGCTCTACAAGCAGGTACCAATCTTAGATTTTTCCCTTTAAAACTGAGGCTCCTGGACACTTTTTTCTCCTGACCACGTGCCACGTGGTCAGAGATCCCGTCGGTATTTTGCGCCGCGGACGGTCTCACGAGATAGATCTCGATGAGCCCGTCATTTTGACATATCGATTTAGTATTTTTGACCAATACCGGCGGTTCTAGGAGCCCGGGAAGAAAAAGGGGGAAAAGTGCGGGATAACTCGGGAACGGTGCATCCTAGCGCGTTTTTGACGTCAGATCCAGTATACTATATAGTATACTGGACCTTGACCGCCCGGTCGAACCCTACCGGGTACCAATTTAAAAAATTTTTCAAAATTATTTCCAAATCTTTAAATTAAAAACATCAAACAAAATAGACCAAGGTCATTTTGGACTAGAACGGTGCACGCTAGACTAATAATAAATTCATTTTCGGCTTACTCGTATAGGAAAAGGGTTATAGGGACGTGTCGCGTGCACCTTACTTCGGACCCCCCCCTAGCCCTAATACCTCACCCCCTGGGGTTGAAAAACCACGACCCCTCGGAACATACACGTGTGACGGCTCTTTCGACTCCTCATGAGAGGGCGAGTCGACTGAGAACTGTTGCACACATCTCACACACACACTGACCAAGATAACACACACAAACACACAAGACACGGTCTCACACACAAACACATAAGTGTGACGGCTCGATCAACTCCTCAGGACACGGGGAGAAGATTGCCGCTGCACACTTTGACACTCGCATAGATACACACGCACACACACAAACACACATACAAAAACTCTTTCAGAAACACAAGTGTAGCACCTTATTCGACCCCGCTGACCGCAGCGGATCCCCCGAAGAGGTGCTCACGTGCCAAGGCACACACACTCACACACACACACACACACACATAGATAAGGCGAGGACAGGTGGGTCTTCCGCGCGCTTAAATCAAAATCCAAAAAGGGCTGCGCCGCTCCCGAAGGGTACAAATACTGCGACTATAGTTTAAGAGACAGGGCCACCCCTTTTGGGACCCTAATAGTACGTAAGACTTAGGCTAAGACTAAAGCCGTAGGCTTGTAATCTGTGATACTATACCTATATTTTGACATCTGTGATCTAGAAATAAGTTTTTAACTGTATTATTATTAGTATAATTGACATTCTTGGCCCCTATTGGCCAAGTTTTACCTGACAATCTGTGATACTATAGTAATACTGTTTATATTGACCACCGTCTTTTGACGGATCAATTGACTATAGGCCCTATTGGCAATTTAGAATTAAGTATTATATTGACTCGCTTATTGGCGCATGTAGATTAAGTTTTAGCATTATTTATTTCTTCTATTTATTATAATATTTGATTATTGACGCGCCTCGTCGGCCGAAGTAGTTTATAGCATTGTTGGTATAAGTGGCAAATTGTGCAAATAGCAATATGCTTCCTGTAAGAACCCCCCCAAAGAAAACAGCCCCCCAATCCAATTCCCTCCCCTTAAACACATCGTCCACATCAACCGAGGAGTTGATTTCCTTGGTGGAGAGTGTGTCACAGCGGGCTCCAACAGTACCGGAGCTTGCATCACGCTTCTCCACCCCCTCTCCCACACTGGTAGAAACTGACAGGAGAAAGACCTTTACTATGACAATACCCCCACCTGAAAAACCACAAACGAAGAGAACAACCAAAAAGAAAATGACTTGCGAATTCACCTTAGCAAAACAAGAGTTACTCAAGTGGCTTGACTCAGCTAGAAATCTAAAAACCGAGATAAAGGACAATGTTAAAACCCAGGTGGGAAAGCTAGACGACATATATAAAAATCTAGACGAACGTTATAAGGCCCTGGAGGCGGAGCATAAGGAGTGCGCGGGGAGTGCATCAAATGTAGCACCCCAGCACTCATACATGTCACCCGACCCCCAAAAAGGGGAAAACAGAGAGTGCAAAGAATCGGAGGGAATCCTCCTGCGCATGGACGCAAAGTTAGACGAGATAATCAAATTAAATGGACACACCGAAACGATGAGGGCAAAGCTGGAGGAGCTGACAGCGGCGGTCAACGCCTCGGCGGAAGCCACTCGAACCTACGCAAGTGTGGCCGCATCCTCTACAACAACTAAAACTGGAGAGGCCAGACCCCCACCAGTCGAAACACCACATACCAAGGCCATGCACGCCATCATGGTGACCTCTGGTGAGGGAGAAACCAGTGGCGAAATAATGGAAAGAATAAGGAAGAGCGTGAATGCGAAAGAAACCGGTTTAAGGATAGACAGGGTTAGAAAAGTGAAAGATCAGAAGGTCGTCATAGGTTGTGATAGTATGGAGGAACTTGATAGGGTGAGAGACAGAATAGAGGGGGATAAAACTTTACGAACAGAAAGTGCGGTCAACAAGGACCCACTTATTATAATCAAGGATGTGCTGTCTGTCCACACGGACGAAGAAATACTTAATGCACTAAAGAAGCAAAATAAAAATATTTTTGAGGGAATGGGGGATGCACGGCTATCCATAAAATACAGAAAGAGGGCAAGAAACCAGCACACCAACCACGTGGTGCTCCAAGTGCCACCTAAATTGTGGCAACGCCTGACCGGGGCGGGGCGGGTCCATATAGACCTCCAAAAGCTGGTGGTCATGGACCAGTCCCCCTTGGTTCAGTGCACAAAGTGTCTGGGATACGGTCACGGTCGGAAGCTCTGCACATTAGAGGCCGAGACCTGTTCGCATTGTGGTGGGCCTCACAAAAAAGAGACATGCCCTGGGTTCCGGGAAGGCACTACGCCATCCTGTGCGAACTGTGTCAGGGCGGGTCTCGAAAAGGCTCACCACAATACCTTCGACGATGCTTGTCCAGTAAGGACCAGGTGGGACCGGTTGGCCCGGACTTCGGTAGCGTACTGCTAAAGTTGTCCAGGGCTTGCCGGCGGGTGCTGGACGGGCGTCGCAGGAAATCCTCCAGGCAAATCTTCAGAGGAGTGACGCGGCCACCAGCGAGCTGATCATGGAAGGCCACAAAAGGAAGGCGATGGCGGCGCTGGTTCAAGAACCCTACATTGGCAGGGAGGGTAGAATGAAGGAATATAGAGGCACCAGAATCCTTCAATGCGTCGGAAATACCGAAAGGGTCATCAAGGCGGCCATCGTTGTATTTGATGTAAATGCAGATGTGTCACTTTGTTCTGACCTCACCACGCCCAACATCGCAGTGGCAAGGGTCAAAACCGACGCACAGTGCCTTTATCTTGCTTCATTCTATTTTGAGCCAGCGCCAACGCCGATTGAACCTTACCTAGGCCACCTGATCAGAATCGGGAACCAACTTGGCTCCCGCATAATACTCGCTGGGGATGCCAATGCGAAGAACACGCTCTGGGGAGGAGACGCGACCGATGGGAGAGGAGAGCAGCTGATGAGTACGCTAACCGAGATTGGCATGGAGGTGTTGAACGAAGGAGACATCCCGACATTCGATACCTTCAGGGGTGGCAGGAACATCAGTAGCTTCGTCGACCTGACGTCGTGCTCCAGTGCCCTGCTTCCGAGCATGGAGGATTGGAGG
The DNA here is from genome assembly GCA_963693355.1 of Pontia daplidice. Lineage (NCBI taxonomy): Eukaryota > Metazoa > Arthropoda > Insecta > Lepidoptera > Pieridae > Pontia > Pontia daplidice. Next base: position 11,043,043 of record CAVNZL010000138.1, on the reverse strand, counting down.
GTCGAAGAGGGCCTCACGAGCTCCGACCACAATGCCATTACCTTCCGAGTCAACGCTGTCCGTCCCGAGGGAGTGAAGGTTCAACGATCCACCAGGATCTATAACACTAGGAAAGCGCACTGGACCGATTTCATACAGGAAATCAGCCAGCTGCTGGATGGTAATGGAATCACAGAGCAGGCGATAGGGAACACACGGACACCAGAAGAGCTAGACTCGATGACCGGAAGGTATACGGCGACCGTCAAAAAGACTTGCGAGGCGTGCATCCCCAAATTAAGGGCAAAAACGGGGACTTCTATAACATGGTGGACGGAAGAGCTGGCCCAAATCAAATGCACACTGCGAACCAAAAAACGTAGGATCCGGTGTGCAGCGCCAGCTCGAAGACGCCATGTTATAGACGACTATCTTAAAACTAAGAGGATCTACAATGAAAAAATCGAAGAAGAAAAATTAAGTAGTTGGAAGAGATTTTGCGGGAAGCAGGAAAAAGAAACCATGTGGGGCGGAATATACCGAGTAATAAACAGAACGGAGACTAGGCGGACCGAGGTTCCTCTGGTCGAGAGCGGTAGACTCTTGGGGGGGCGAGAATCAGCAGAGTTGCTGTCGAGGACCTTCTACCCGGATGACAGGGAGGAGGAGGATAACCGGACGCATAAGGAGGTCAGAGCCAGAGCAGAAACGGTGAATGGCGGAACAAGTAATTTACCTGAACCGCCATTCACGGAGGGCGAGCTTAGAGATGTACTGGCTTCCTTCAATCCCAAGAAGGCGCCTGGATCCGACGGCCTCACCTTGGACATCTGCAGGGCCGCCATCGAAGCCAAACCCTGCGTCTTTTTGGCGCTCATCAACAGATGTCTCAGCATTGGCCACTTTCCCACCATTTGGAAGGAGGCCACGGTGGTCATACTTCCTAAACCTGGTCGAGCCGACTATACTGCTCCCAAGTCATATAGACCCATCGGGCTCCTCCCGGTGCTGGGAAAGATAGCCGAGAAAATGCTCGTTCGAAGGCTCTGCTGGCACATAGTGCCAAAGATGAGCGCCAAACAATATGGTTTTATGCCGCGGCGCGGAACCGAGGACGCCCTCTGTGACTTGCTCGGTCACATCGCTCGCCAACTCGATAAGAAGAGGATGACGACGATGGTGTCGCTCGACATAGAGGGCGCCTTCGACAACGCATGGTGGCCGGCCATCAGATGCAGGTTGGCTGAGGTGGAATGCCCATTGGGTTTAAGGAGGGTCCTCGACAGCTACTTAAGGGACAGGCGAGTGCGGCTACGGTATGCAGGCGAAGAGGTGGAGAAGGTCAATACGAAAGGTTGCATACAAGGATCTATAGGGGGCCCGATTCTTTGGAATCTCCTTTTGGACCCCCTACTGCAAGGACTCGAGCGAATGGGAGTCTTCTGCCAGGCTTTCGCGGACGATGTGGTTCTGGTCTTCGATGGTCAGACTGCCGGGGAGATCGAAAGTCAGGCCAATCCTGCATTAGCCTACGTTCGGGCGTGGGGTGTCGCGAATAAGCTGAAGTTTGCGCCACATAAAACCAAATCAATGGTCCTGACGCGGAAGCTGAAGCACGACACCCCCCGACTGAGCATGGGCGGCACCGGGATTGAGGTGGTGAGGGAGGTGAAGCTTCTCGGTCTCATTATTGACCAGAGCCTCACTTTCAACACTCACGTCAAGACCGTATGCACAAAGGCCTACCAGATTTACCGGCAGCTCGCGAAAGCCGCGAAAACCACTTGGGGACTGAACTCATCGATCATCAGGTCGATCTATACTGTGGTTATAGAGCCGATCCTTATGTATGCCGCGGGCGCCTGGGGGAAGGCAGCGAGAAAGAGATGTGTGAGAGTGCAGTTGGACCGGATCCAGAGGCTCTTCGCCCTTAAAATTTGTAAAGCGTACCGAACCGTCTCGCTGAACTCTTCGCTGGTTCTCTCAGGGCTGCTGCCGCTAGACCTGAGAATTGAGGAGGTGGCGACACTGTACAGGGTGAAGAAAGGCAAAGAAACATTGACTGAACTAAAAGACATTGAACTTGAGGAAAGGGTTAAAACTGACGATCTACCTTACCCCTCTGACACCCCCCGCCTGACATACATACATCTAGGGAACGACACCCTGATGGACGAGGACTCCGAGGACACTGACATTTACACAGACGGAAGCAAGACCGCTGAAGGCGTTGGGGCGGCGGTGACGCTGTGGAGGAATGGACGCGAGGTAGCTAAACGCAAGATTACCCTGGCTCGGTACTGCAGCGTGTACCAAGCCGAAATGGTTGCGCTTCATAAGGCTGTGCACTTGGCGGTGCAGCGGAAAGAGGCTGGCTTCCGCATTCACAGTGACTCCAGGTCAGCACTCGATGCCGTCACTGGTAGCCGCTCTCTCAATCCCCTCGCCTCCGAAATCCGTATGCTACTAGCCGGAACTCAGAAGAACATTAAGCTCTTCTGGGTGAAGGCTCATGCGGGGAGGGAGGGGAATGAGCGGGCGGACCAGCTGGCAAAAGAGGCTGCCCGAAATGTGAAGGTGAGGCCGGCCTACGACCGCTGCCCGCTGTCGCACGTAAAGCGCACCATCAGGGCAGGCGCGCTGCAGAAATGGGAGTCAAGATATGTCGAGCAGCAACCGGGAAAAATAACGAAGCTCTTCTTCCCCAGCGCCACGGCCGCCTACAGGACTATACGACATTTGACATTAGACAACGTGATGACTCAGGTGCTCACCGGGCATGGCGGGTTCTCCGAATACTTGTCTCGCTTCAAGTGTAAGGACAGCCCGGCGTGCCCGTGTGGGTATGTCGAGGAGACCGTTCCGCACATCCTCATTGACTGTCCGCGTTATGGTCGGGAACGCTTTGATGTGGAGCAGAGGCTCGGGAAAACTTTGACTCTGGACACCCTTTCCTCATTGACTGCCGACTCTGACAGACGAGACTGTTTTCTCTCCTACGCCACCACTGTCGCCAAAAAGGCGATAATCCTCAACAAAACGAGGTAGCTCCACTAGGATCAAACTTCACTGTACCTGCATCAATGTACCTGAGTCTTAAAAACTTTTAAAATGTATTATTATGGATTAATTTATCACTGATATGGAATTATTTATTGAAATTTATAATTGTTGCCACTGTTACCAATGTTATATTATTTTATGTTTTTAGCACATCGAGAAGTCAACTAGCATTAATAAGGAAATTTTTAAAAATAGTATATGTAATATTGTAATCCAAACTTTTATGTTTTTATTAATAAAATTACTTGTTGTTTTCATTTCAATAAAGAAACCCCATTAGTTCGTTTTCCACGGCCCGGAGATAACTTCGTCCGGGGGGTAGGCCGACTAGGTTAAAAAAAAAAAAAAAAACCAAACCTAACCTAACCTAACCTAACCTAACCTAACCTAACCTAACCTAACCTAACCTAACCTAACCTAACCTAACCTAACCTAACCTAACCTAACCTAACCTAACCTAACCTAACCTAACCTAACCTAACCTAACCTAACCTAACCTAACCTAACCTAACCTAACCTAACCTAACCTAACCTAACCTAACCTAACCTAACCTAACCTAACCTAACCTAACCTAACCTAACCTAACCTAACCTAACCTAACCTAACCTAACCTAACCTAACCTAACCTAACCTAACCTAACCTAACCTAACCTAACCTAACCTAACCTAACCTAACCTAACCTAACCTAACCTAACCTAACCTAACCTAACCTAACCTAACCTAACCTAACCTAACCTAACCTAACCTAACCTAACCTAACCTAACCTAACCTAACCTAACCTAACCTAACCTAACCTAACCTAACCTAACCTAACCTAACCTAACCTAACCTAACCTAACCTAACCTAACCTAACCTAACCTAACCTAACCTAACCTAACCTAACCTAACCTAACCTAACCTAACCTAACCTAACCTAACCTAACCTAACCTAACCTAACCTAACCTAACCTAACCTAACCTAACCTAACCTAACCTAACCTAACCACCTCACCACGCCCAACATCGCAGTGGCAAGGGTCAAAACCGACGCACAGTGCCTTTATCTTGCTTCATTCTATTTTGAGCCAGCGCCAACGCCGATTGAACCTTACCTAGGCCACCTGATCAGAATCGGGAACCAACTTGGCTCCCGCATAATACTCGCTGGGGATGCCAATGCGAAGAACACGCTCTGGGGAGGAGACGCGACCGATGGGAGAGGAGAGCAGCTGATGAGTACGCTAACCGAGATTGGCATGGAGGTGTTGAACGAAGGAGACATCCCGACATTCGATACCTTCAGGGGTGGCAGGAACATCAGTAGCTTCGTCGACCTGACGTCGTGCTCCAGTGCCCTGCTTCCGAGCATGGAGGATTGGAGGGTCGAAGAGGGCCTCACGAGCTCCGACCACAATGCCATTACCTTCCGAGTCAACGCTGTCCGTCCCGAGGGAGTGAAGGTTCAACGATCCACCAGGATCTATAACACTAGGAAAGCGCACTGGACCGATTTCATACAGGAAATCAGCCAGCTGCTGGATGGTAATGGAATCACAGAGCAGGCGATAGGGAACACACGGACACCAGAAGAGCTAGACTCGATGACCGGAAGGTATACGGCGACCGTCAAAAAGACTTGCGAGGCGTGCATCCCCAAATTAAGGGCAAAAACGGGGACTTCTATAACATGGTGGACGGAAGAGCTGGCCCAAATCAAATGCACACTGCGAACCAAAAAACGTAGGATCCGGTGTGCAGCGCCAGCTCGAAGACGCCATGTTGTAGACGACTATCTTAAAACTAAGAGGATCTACAATGAAAAAAATCGAAGAAGAAAAATTAAGTAGTTGGAAGAGATTTTGCGGGAAGCAGGAAAAAGAAACCATGTGGGGCGGAATATACCGAGTAATAAACAGAACGGAGACTAGGCGGACCGAGGTTCCTCTGGTCGAGAGCGGTAGACTCTTGGGGGGGCGAGAATCAGCAGAGTTGCTGTCGAGGACCTTCTACCCGGATGACAGGGAGGAGGAGGATAACCGGACGCATAAGGAGGTCAGAGCCAGAGCAGAAACGGTGAATGGCGGAACAAGTAATTTACCTGAACCGCCATTCACGGAGGGCGAGCTTAGAGATGTACTGGCTTCCTTCAATCCCAAGAAGGCGCCTGGATCCGACGGCCTCACCTTGGACATCTGCAGGGCCGCCATCGAAGCCAAACCCTGCGTCTTTTTGGCGCTCATCAACAGATGTCTCAGCATTGGCCACTTTCCCACCATTTGGAAGGAGGCCACGGTGGTCATACTTCCTAAACCTGGTCGAGCCGACTATACTGCTCCCAAGTCATATAGACCCATCGGGCTCCTCCCGGTGCTGGGAAAGATAGCCGAGAAAATGCTCGTTCGAAGGCTCTGCTGGCACATAGTGCCAAAGATGAGCGCCAAACAATATGGTTTTATGCCGCGGCGCGGAACCGAGGACGCCCTCTGTGACTTGTTCGGTCACATCGCTCGCCAACTCGATAAGAAGAGGATGACGACGATGGTGTCGCTCGACATAGAGGGCGCCTTCGACAACGCATGGTGGCCGGCCATCAGATGCAGGTTGGCTGAGGTGGAATGCCCATTGGGTTTAAGGAGGGTCCTCGACAGCTACTTAAGGGACAGGCGAGTGCGGCTACGGTATGCAGGCGAAGAGGTGGAGAAGGTCAATACGAAAGGTTGCATACAAGGATCTATAGGGGGCCCGATTCTTTGGAATCTCCTTTTGGACCCCCTACTGCAAGGACTAGAGCGAATGGGAGTCTTCTGCCAGGCTTTCGCGGACGATGTGGTTCTGGTCTTCGATGGTCAGACTGCCGGGGAGATCGAAAGTCAGGCCAATCCTGCATTAGCCTACGTTCGGGCGTGGGGTGTCGCGAATAAGCTGAAGTTTGCGCCACATAAAACCAAATCAATGGTCCTGACGCGGAAGCTGAAGCACGACACCCCCCGACTGAGCATGGGCGGCACCGGGATTGAGGTGGTGAGGGAGGTGAGGCTTCTCGGTCTCATTATTGACCAGAGCCTCACTTTCAACACTCACGTCAAGACCGTATGCACAAAGGCCTACCAGATTTACCGGCAGCTCGCGAAAGCCGCGAAAACCACTTGGGGACTGAACTCATCGATCATCAGGTCGATCTATACTGTGGTTATAGAGCCGATCCTTATGTATGCCGCGGGCGCCTGGGGGAAGGCAGCGAGAAAGAGATGTGTGAGAGTGCAGTTGGACCGGATCCAGAGGCTCTTCGCCCTTAAAATTTGTAAAGCGTACCGAACCGTCTCGCTGAACTCTTCGCTGGTTCTCTCAGGGCTGCTGCCGCTAGACCTGAGAATTGAGGAGGTGGCGACACTGTACAGGGTGAAGAAAGGCAAAGAAACATTGACTGAACTAAAAGACATTGAACTTGAGGAAAGGGTTAAAACTGACGATCTACCTTACCCCTCTGACACCCCCCGCCTGACATACATACATCTAGGGAACGACACCCTGATGGACGAGGACTCCGAGGACACTGACATTTACACAGACGGAAGCAAGACCGCTGAAGGCGTTGGGGCGGCGGTGACGCTGTGGAGGAATGGACGCGAGGTAGCTAAACGCAAGATTACCCTGGCTCGGTACTGCAGCGTGTACCAAGCCGAAATGGTTGCGCTTCATAAGGCTGTGCACTTGGCGGTGCAGCGGAAAGAGGCTGGCTTCCGCATTCACAGTGACTCCAGGTCAGCACTCGATGCCGTCACTGGTAGCCGCTCTCTCAATCCCCTCGCCTCCGAAATCCGTATGCTACTAGCCGGAACTCAGAAGAACATTAAGCTCTTCTGGGTGAAGGCCCATGCGGGGAGGGAGGGGAATGAGCGGGCGGACCAGCTGGCAAAAGAGGCTGCCCGAAATGTGAAGGTGAGGCCGGCCTACGACCGCTGCCCGCTGTCGCACGTAAAGCGCACCATCAGGGCAGGCACGCTGCAGAAATGGGAGTCAAGATATGTCGAGCAGCAACCGGGAAAAATAACGAAGCTCTTCTTCCCCAGCGCCACGGCCGCCTACAGGACTATACGACATTTGACATTAGACAACGTGATGACTCAGGTGCTCACCGGGCATGGCGGGTTCTCCGAATACTTGTCTCGCTTCAAGTGTAAGGACAGCCCGGCGTGCCCGTGTGGGTATGTCGAGGAGACCGTTCCGCACATCCTCATTGACTGTCCGCGTTATGGTCGGGAACGCTTTGATGTGGAGCAGAGGCTCGGGAAAACTTTGACTCTGGACACCCTTTCCTCATTGACTGCCGACTCTGACAGACGAGACTGTTTTCTCTCCTACGCCACCACTGTCGCCAAAAAGGCGATAATCCTCAACAAAACGAGGTAGCTCCACTAGGATCAAACTTCACTGTACCTGCATCAATGTACCTGAGTCTTAAAAATTTTTAAAATGTATTATTATGGATTAATTTATCACTGATATGGAATTATTTATTGAAATTTATAATTGTTGCCACTGTTACCAATGTTATATTATTTTATGTTTTTAGCACATCGAGAAGTCAACTAGCATTAATAAGGAAATTTTTAAAAATAGTATATGTAATATTGTAATCCAAACTTTCTGTTTTTATTAATAAAATTACTTGTTGTTTTCATTTCAATAAAGAAACCCCATTAGTTCGTTTTCCACGGCCCGGAGATAACTTCGTCCGGGGGGTAGGCCGACTAGGTTTAAAAAAAAAAAAAAAAAAAAAAAAACATAACCTAAACCTAACCTAACCTAACCTAACCTAACCTAACCTAACCTAACCTAACCTAACCTAACCTAACCTAACCTAACCTAACCTAACCTAACCTAACCTAACCTAACCTAACCTAACCTAACCTAACCTAACCTAACCTAACCTAACCTAACCTAACCTAACCTAACCTAACCTAACCTAACCTAACCTAACCTAACCTAACCTAACCTAACCTAACCTAACCTAACCTAACCTAACCTAACCTAACCTAACCTTTTTTTTTTTTTTTTTTTATAAGGGAGGTAAAAATGCACGAATGCAGCCCCGCGGGCGTATGCAGTCGCTTACGCGGGGACTGTGGGGCTGGTAAACTCTTAGTCCCTCTGCTAATCAGAGGGGAGCTACCGACCCACTAAAACTTCCTCCGAGCCCTCCATACCGCCTGTGGCACCGAGCGACACCCACACCTGAGTGAGTGGCACCCTGCACCACATTGCAATCCCCGGGGGTCGCACTGGGCATTCAACCCGGGGAGCGCAGGCGAATACGTCCGCATAAGGGCTCATCACGGATGCGACGGGGCAACTCGGGGCCTGCGTCTGGCCCTCGAGCGCCCCCGCCGTCCGCTCCGAGCAACACCTCTTCGGCCATCGCCGAGGGCCTCCCGCTGACGTTCGGCGGCCTCCTTCTGCAGCATAACGTGCTCACAAAAGAAGGCCACCGCTCGCCATGCCTCCTGGCTACCGAGCATTGCTGCGACAATACCCGGCAGCGAGAGGTCCGTCCCAATGACCGAAACCAGGTCCTGGCGTTGCCTGGACCAGGTGACACAATCGGCCAAGGTGTGCTCCGCCGTATCCTCCAGGGCACCAAACCTAACCTAACCTAACCTAACCTAACCTAACCTAACCTAACCTAACCTAACCTAACCTAACCTAACCTTTTTTTTTTTTTTTTTTTTTTTTTTTCACCTGGGGAAACCCAACTACGGGCCCCCGCGCCGGGGCATTCGGAGAATAGCGCGGGGAGTGTGGGGCTCGGCCTAAAGGCGTTCGGCCTATACCCACTAAAACCACCAGGACCCCATCTCAGCGCGTATTGGACCGGCCATGGTATCAGCCGTTTGGCCACAACCCACAACACGGCCCGCGCATACCGTATGAAACGGCTCTCCTATGCCGTATTAAACGGCTGCCGCGTCCTTCTCGAACCTTTCGGGACGGTCAGGTGCAGCTCTCCTATGTCCTTTGCCTCACCTTCGCGATCAACGATCGCTCCAGCTGGCAAGGGACGTGCGGGAATGATCGTCCGCTGAGCGCTGATGCCCCATATCAAGACCGGCGTCCAAAGTGGAGGCCGGCCGATCCTTACCTAACCTGGTGATACCCGATAACGGGCCCCCGCGCCGGGGCATTCGGAGAATAGCGCGGGGAGTGTGGGGGTCTGAGCTCGCAGTGCGATGGCAACACACCCACCACTTTTACCACCAGGACCCCACCTCGGCGCATGATGGACCGAGTGGTGGTGTCAGCCAGTGGCCTTAACCGACCACCAGGCCCGCGCCTGCCGCGCGTCGGTTGACGCGCGGTTCTCCTTGGCCGTCATGGACGGCTGCCGCGTCCTTCCCTTCTCTTGCGAGATGGGATGGAGCAGCTCTCTCCTATGTCCCTCGCCTCACCTTCGCGATCAACGATCGCTCCAGCTGGCAGGGGACGCGCGGGAATGATCGTCCGCTGAGCGCTGATGCCCTGTATACAGACCGGCGTCCAAAGTGGAGGCCGGCCAATCCCTTATTCGCTTCCCCTTCGCGACGGTAATACAACGGTCGCTCCAGGTACTGAGCCCCCCCCCGGCACGACAAGCCTAGGGACCCGCGGGTATGTTCGTCCGCGGTGGGGGGGGAACCTAACCTAACCTAACCTTTTTTTTTTTTTTTTTTTTTTTTCACCTGGGGAAACCCAACTACGGGCCCCCGCGCCGGGGCATTTGGAGAATAGCGCGGGGAGTGTGGGGCTCGGCCTAAAGGCGTTCGGCCTATACCCACTAAAACCACCAGGACCCCATCTCAGCGCGTATTGGACCGGCCATGGTATCAGCCGTTTGGCCACAACCCACAACACGGCCCGCGCATACCGTATGAAACGGTTCTCCTATGCCGTATTAAACGGCTGCCGCGTCCTTCTCGAACCTTTCGGGACGATCAGGTGCAGCTCTCCTATGTCCTTTGCTTCACCTTCGCGATCATCGATCGCTCCAGCTGACAAGGGACGTGCGGGAAAGATCGTCCGCTGAGCGCTGATGCCCCATATCAAGACCGGCGTCCAAAGTGGAGGCCGGCCGATCCTTAACTATCCTGGTGATACCCGATAACGGGCCCCCGCGCCGGGGCACTCGGAGAATAGCGCAGGGAGTGTGGGGGTCTGAGCTCGCAGTGCGATGGCAACACACCCACCACTTTTACCACCAGGACCCCGCCTCGGCGCATCATGGACCGAGTGGTGGTGTCAGCCAGTGGCCTTAACCGACCACCAGGCCCGCGCCTGCCGCGCGTCGGTTGACGCGCGGTTCTCCTTGGCCGTCATGGACGGCTGCCGCGTCCTTCCCTACTCTTGCGAGATGGGATGGAGCAGCTCTCTCCTATGTCCCTCGCCTCACCTTTGCGATCAACGATCGCTCCAGCTGGAAGGGGACGCGCGGGAATGATCGTCCGCTGAGCGCTGATGCCCTGTATACAGACCGGCGTCCAAAGTGGAGGCCCGCCAATCCCTTATTCGCTTCCCCTTCGCGACGGTAATACAACGGTCGCTCCAGGTACTGAGCCCCCCCCGGCACGACAAGCCTAGGGAGCCGCGGGTAAGTTCGTCCACGGTGGGGGGGGAACCTAACCTAACCTAACCTTTTTTTTTTTTTTTTTTTTTTTTTTTACCTGGAGGAATCCGTTTACGGACCCCCGCGCCTGGGCAATATATACAATGGCGCGGGGAGTGTGGGGCTCGGCCTAAAGTCGTTCGGCCCATACCCACTAAACCATCCAGGGCCCACTCCACTCCACGATTGGCAGGGCAAGGCGTCGCCAAAAGGCTTTGTCCTAGAGCCCCGCCGAGTGGATGTCGCGTTGCGTCCTAAGACGCGCGACTCTGCTTACCGTGTCACGTCCGGGAGTTCTAGGGGGGGAGACGGAGATAGTTCCGCCGCCGCCCGCCAGGTCTTCGTCTTCGTTGCGGAGCTGCATCTGGGGCGATTTCTCGCAGGCGCTCCGCTTCTTCTTTCTTTGTGAGGACTGCCTCACAGAAGGCACTGAAGGCCCTCCACTTGGCGTCGCTCTCCAGAATTGTACCTACCACTGTGGGCAAACTCAATGCACAATTAATGTTCGCCGACAGGGAGCTTCTTTCAGCATCCCATGCCGGACAGTCTGACAACGTGTGGCTTACCGTATCTACCGTGCAGCCACAATGATGGCAAGCGGGAGTCTGTTCCCTGCCGATCTTGTGCAGGTAGCTGCCGAAGCACCCGTGCCCGGTCAGCATCTGCACCAATCGGTAGGACAGATGTCCCCACCGCCTCTTCGTCCAGTCGGGGAGGACAGGCTGTAAAGCCGAGATTGTCCATATACCAACCCTTGAGGCCGCGAGTCCGCGGGCCCACTCGTCTGCAACCCAAAGCTGGCCGCGTCGTCGCCAATCGTTCACCGTTTCCAGGGAGGGCTCCTCACCTCTCATCCGATCCCTCGCCCGTCGCCAATGAACATCTGCCAGGGCAGTCGCCTCGAGGTGCCAGGGCGCGATTCCGGCTATTGCGCACACGGCGTCGCAAGACACGGTGCGGTAAGCCCTCGCGACCCTTATGGCTATTGCTCGCTGCGACTGCCTCAGCACCGCCCTGTTCTGAGAAGACATCCCGTAGGCCCATATTGGGCAACCGTATAACGCCATGGAACGCATGACGCCCGCAAAAAGGCGGCGACACCCCCCGCCCGGTCCGCCAGTATTCGGCATAATCCGGCTAAGAGCCGTTGCCGCGGCGGCCAGCTTGGGGGCCAGTGCCGCAAAGTGCGGTTCAAACGTCCAGCGGGAGTCCAGTACCAGGCCCAGGTACTTCAGCGTGGACCCGATTTTTATAGAACACCCGCTCACCATTAGTACTTCTCCAGCTGGTGGAGCTCGACGCGCCCCATGGAAGGCGATCGCCTCCGACTTCTGTAGGGCCACTTCGAGACCTATGCGCCTAATCCGCGCCACTGCTTGGGCGACTCCGGCTGTGGCCTTCAGCTTCGCTTCCCTGAAGTCCCTGCCTTTCGCCACCACAAGTGTGTCATCGGCATAGCACACCACCTCGACTCCCCTGATCCAGGACCCTCGCAGAACCCAGTCGTATCCGAGGCACCACAAAAGTGGGCCCAAGACAGACCCCTGCGGTACACCCCGGGCCACTGGATGACGACCCCATCCCTCTCGGGTCGGGAAGATGGTCTCCCTCCCCTCGAGGTAGTCCTTTACCACCCTAACAAGGTAAGGCGGCAAATTGTGCTGCTGCATCCCATCGAGGATTGCCTCCCAAGGCAGAGTGTTGAACGCATTCGCGATGTCAAGAGACACCGCGATGACAACCCCACCTTGTTGCACTACCTCTTCGCACACGTCGCGAAGCCTCCCGATCGCGTCGATGGTCGAGCGACCGCTCCGGAACCCGTACTGGACGTCAGACAAGTCTGGTCCGTCTGTGGACAGGTGCTGTTGGATGCGGCCGGCTACGACGCGCTCAAAGAGCTTGCCGTCCTCGTTCAGAAGCACTATCGGCCGATACGCCGACGGGGAGTCCGCCGGCTTGCCGGGCTTCCGTAGGAGGACAAGCTTGCCCTGCTTCCATCTCCTGGGGACACGTCCATCCTTCAGGCACTTCGTGAGAAGGTGCCGAAATCTTTCTCCCAAAACCTAACCTAACCTAACCTAACCTAACCTTTTTTTTTTTTTTTTTTATAAGGGAGGTAAAAATGCACGAATGCAGCCCCGCGGGCGTATGCAGTCGCTTACGCGGGGACTGTGGGGCTGGTAAACTCTTAGTCCCTCTGCTAATCAGAGGGGAGCTACCGACCCACTAAAACTTCCTCCGAGCCCTCCATACCGCCTGTGGCACCGAGCGACACCCACACCTGAGTGAGTGGCGTCCTGCACCACATTGCGATCCCCGGGGGTCGCACTGGGCATTCAACCCGGGGAGCGCAGGCGAATACGTCCGCATAAGGGCTCATCACGGATGCGACGGGGCAACTCGGGGCCTGCGTCTGGCCCTCGAGCGCCCCCGCCGTCCGCTCCGAGCGACACCTCTTCGGCCATCGCCGAGGGCCTCCCGCTGACGTTCGGCGGCCTCCTTCTGCAGCATAACGTGCTCACAAAAGAAGGCCACCGCTCGCCATGCCTCCTGGCTACCGAGCATTGCTGCGACAATACCCGGCAGCGAGAGGTCCGTCCCAATGACCGAAACCAGGTCCTGGCGTTGCCTGGACCAGGTGACACAATCGGCCAAGGTGTGCTCCGCCGTATCCTCCAGGGCACCACAGTGGTGACAAATTGGGAGGATCTCCCGTTTTGCCACCACGTGCAGATACCGTCCGAAACAACCGTGTCCGGACAGCACCTGCGCCATTCTAAAGGACACGGCTCCTCCTGGACGATTCACCCATTCCCTCAGGAATGGGCGAATCGCCTCCACCGTCCTCAACCCCGCCCTTGGCGAGGCCAGGTCATCGGCCCACCTCTCCAAGACGACCTCTCTGGCCTGCCTTCTGGCGGGCCCGGCCAGCTCGGGCCATCGATCCCCGCTCACCCTGGTCTCGACTTTCAGGCGATACAGGGCACCGAGGGCCCCCGCCTCCAACTCCCATGGGGGCGTACCCGCGAGCAGACAAGCCGCCTCGAATGAGACGGTCCGGTAGCATCGAGCAGCCCTGACCGCCAACACCCTCTGCGGCTTCCGCAGCTGGGCGCGATTGCGCGCCCCCAAGCTATCATCCCAAACAGGGGCCCCATAAAGTGCCATACTGCGAACGATGCCGCAGTACAGCCGCCGGGTCCCCTGTCTGGGACCACCAAGATTGGGAAGCAGCCGCGCAAGCGCCCCCGCCGCGCCAACGAGCCTGCCCTCGAGATCCCCGAAGTGGGCCTCGAATTTCCATCGGCCATCCAGGACGAGACCAAGATACCTCATCCTGGAAGCCAACGGGACCCGCACTCCCTCGACCATGAGAGCTGCGCCGGGGGGGGGACCATTCCTAGGGCCGTGGAACAATAGGGCATCAGTCTTATCGAGAGACACCCTAAGTCCCAGGGCCCTGATCCGCCTTACCACCAAAGAGGTGCCAGCGGTCGCCAATCGCTGCACCTCTCCGTAACTCCCTCCGCTGGCCACGACAAGGGTGTCGTCTGCATAGCAGAGAACGCGCAACCCCACAGGGAGCGCGCCACGCAACACCCGGTCGTAGGCCATGTCCCAGAGGAGCGGTCCGAGGACTGAGCCCTGCGGGACCCCACACCGTACAGGGTGGTATACCATCGACCCCTCTCTATTCTGATATACCACCCGCCGTCCCTCGAAGTAGTCAGCCACCAATCGGCGCAAGTAGAGTGGCACCCTGAAAAATTCAAGGGCCTCCCCAACCACGCCGAAAGGTAGGCTGTTAAAGGCATTGGCGATATCCAAAGATACCGCCAGTGCCCTCCCACCTCTCTCGACGACCCTCTTGGTGTGGGCCTTTAGCTCCAGCAATGCATCGAGAGTTGACCGCCCGGCACGGAAGCCATACTGCGCATCGCTGAGATCCGGCCCCTCCACAGCCAGATGCCGACTCAGTCGGGACGCCACAATCCATTCGAGCGCCTTACCAGCCTCATCCAGCAGGACAATGGGCCGATAAGCCGCCGAACTATCCAGCGGGCGTCCCTCCTTGCGCAGCAGGCATAGCCGTCCCGTCTTCCAGATAGCCGGGAACCGACCCTCATGTAGGCATGAGTTGTACAGTTCCCGAACCATCTCCTCCATGTGAGGGAGGACCAGTGCCAGTACGCGCGCATGAATACCATCCGGCCCAGGGGCCTTTTTGCGCGCTTTAAGGCGGTCCAGGATGGCCTCCATTTCTTGGTCCGAGACCTCAGGCGCCATCCCGCCGCCTCCATCCGCTGCAGCCGCCTCAGTCGCCGCTGTCCCTGTAGGATGTGATCCTTGAGGAGAAGGAAAGAGCTCCGTCACCACCCTCTCCAACAGGGTTGGTTCCAACGTCTCCGCGAGTGGTGCCCCCACGTTCGTGAGCCTTTTTCGGGCTGCACGATAGGGACGCCCCCACGGATCATCGTCCAGTCCCCGCAGAGTCTCTTGATGGGCTCTGTCCTTCGCCTCACAAATGGCTATTTTGAGAGCCCTCTTCAGATTTGTATAGGTCTGCCGAAGGCCCCCTGCCAAACCAGGATCATCCCCAGTCCTTCGGCGGCTTCTGTAATAGGCCCTTCTGGCTTCATGGCACGTGCGTCGGAGATCACCGATCTCCGACGTCCACCAGTACACCTCCCTCTTTCCTTTCGGCGGTCTCCATCTTGGCATTGCCGCATCGGAAACCCTTTTCAGGCTTACGCTCAGTCCTCGCGCTCCCTCCTCTGTGTCGCTCACACTGCCCTGTGCGCTCCACCCTTCGACTATCGCTACTTCCCTCGCTATTTGACTATCGAGGCGACCGATAGTCCAGCGAGGGAAGCCCTGTCGCATCCGCACCCCTCGCACCTCAGGGGTAGAGACCCTGAACCGGATATAACGGTGGTCTGACAGGGTCTCCACCCCAACAACCACCCGCCAAGCCGAAACCCTCGGCGCCGCCACAGCGGAGGCAAGGGTAACGTCCACCCTGGAGGAACCCTGTGCACGGACACAGGTGGGCTCCGTCCCTTCGTTTAAGAAGACGAGCCCAACCTCCGCCGCCCATTCCTCCAGCAACGGAGCCCTGCGACACGTACACCGGTCCCCCCAGGTAGGAGACCTCGCATTAAGGTCTCCCATCAGGATAAGGGGGCGTGAAAGCGCCCTCTGTACGGCCAGGCCGAGTGCGTCGAGGAATTCCTCAAATTCGCATCTCGGCCTATTTGGGGAGAAGTAAGCTCCGACAAGCGTCCATTCCCCCCAATCCGCCAGAACGAATCCCGCCCCCCTCTCCCTCAATGAAACGGGTGGACCGTGCAGCCGGACAACGACTGCCGCATCTCCACGGGAGTCCGCCACCCAGTGCCCACGCTGCGTGACAAAGTTCGGCTCCGTTACCACGGCTGCCGCGATTCCCCACTCCGCCATAGACTGCAGGAACAGGTCCTGAGCCGCGGCGGAGCGTCCTATATTCCCCTGCAGGAGGTCGATGTGGTTCTCTACCATATTATTGTCGAGAATTCACACCGACCTCCATGCAAGAGCCTTCCGCAGTTGATGTACCGGGAACATCAGGCTTCCTTCTCTGCACTGGGGGAGAACAGTGCTTGCCCGTCATCTTGTGGTCTGCCGGCTTCCCGGCAGCCGCGCAGACCACACAGTGCAGCTTCTTTGAGCTGCACTCGTTGGCCTTGTGGCCCTCACCTCCGCATCTGAAACATGCCGCCGCGAAGTCCTCGGTCGAGGGACACGTGGCACGCACGTGCCCCAGCTTCATACAACGAAAGCACCTCATCGGGCGATCCCCCCGGGCTTCCACCCGGCAGGAGCTCCACCCGACAAGGAGCTTTCCACTCAGGACTTTTTTCGCGGCGGCAACCGGGCATAGCACGTTTACCTCCCCCATCCCCCACCCACGTTTGACAATTAGACCCGCCTTGATGGCGGAGCTGTCGCACCCACCCATGGATGCCACAGCCTCCACCACCTCCTCCACCTTAATACTATCGTCCAGGTCCCTAATATGGAGGTCAACACGTTTTGTAGGCCTCCCCACCAGGGCATCCTCCGACAGCACCAGCCGCAGGCTCTCCGCAAGGCGATCTGCTTTTTCCTCGCGGTCATCGCCTGCGACTTCTAGCATTCTTGCCCCAGTGGCCGTCACCCTCAGACTCACCCTAGCTATGCCCAGGGCAACCTAACCTAACCTAACCTAACCTAACCTAACCTAACCTAACCTAACCTAACCTAACCTAACCTAACCTACCCTTTTTTTTTTTTTTTTTTTTTACTTGGGGAAATGCTGTTGCGCATACCCTCCCGCGGCGCTGGTGATCCATTGCGGAAGGGTTATGTGGGGCTCGCGGTCTGTGCATACCCACTAAAACCCCAAGGCGCCATCTCTTCGCTATGGGACGGGTGCGGGTAACAGCGTAGCCTTATCGCCACCCCCAGTCCAGCGACTGTCGCTTTCGCGACTCTCTTTATCACAGCCAATATCACACAGCTCCGCCTGTATAGGGGGCGGGCATTTATATCACACGAATTTTAAAATCACAATAAAATAAAGTAAAATAACAATTTTAATAATTAAACACAGATGACAATCTCAATCTATGGTGGCTGAATATAACCTAGCCTTCTCCGGCCCGCGCGTCGTCGCCTAACTGCGCTTGCCATTGGGTCGGCCTCGCGGGCGCGTTCTGCCTCCTCCTTCGCCTTCAGAACCTTGCAGAAATCAAGGAAGGCATCCCATGGACCGTCACCACCGGCCTCTGACATCCTTTCTATCACCACCGCAAGCGTTAGGTCTTGCGTGGTGATACCGAGGGCACTCGTCAGAGTGGACCTTTCCGCCGACCATGCCGGGCACCTCAACAATGTATGTTCGGCCCTATCCTCTCCTGCGCCACAATGGTGGCACTCCGGACTCGCCTCTCTTCTTGCCACTTTGAAGAGGAAGTGGCCGAAACAACCATGCCCGGAGATCATTTGCGCCGCGTGGTATGTTAAAGTTTTGGTCGCCCGTCTCTCTAACCACTGTTTCAGGACTGGCACAATGGCACTAACCGTCCACAGACCAGCCCTTGCCTCCTGCAGCCGTCTTTGCCACTCTTCAGTGGCCCACTCATGGGCTTCATTTTGCCACCTCCTAACATGGTCGAGGCCCGGTTTTGCCCCCTCTTTCCTCGCCTCTCGCCTTCGCCAGAAAACCCGGGACAGCGCAACTGCATCCAGCGACCATGGCGTTGTAGCTGCAATGAGACAGGCTGCGTCGAAGGAAACGGAGCGGTAGCACCTTGCCTGTCTTACTGCTATCGCTCTCTGCTGTTGCCTCAGTATTCTAGTATTCTGTTTGCTCAAAGCTTCAGCCCACAGTGGGCAACCGTAAAGAGCCTGGGACCGGGCTACGCCAGCTAGAAGACGGCGGCTTTTCTCGCCTGGACCATCCAGGTTTGGCATAATTCTACCCAACGCAGCAGCTGTGGCGCTAAGCTTCGGTGCCAGTCCTTTAAAGTGAGGCACGAAACTCCATCTCGAATCCAGCACGAGACCCAAATATTTCATTGTTGTGCCAATTCTAATGTCTGCTCCGCGGACAGTGATGAAGGCATCCCCCGGAAGTTTTTTGCGAGGGCCATGGAAGCCGACAGCCTGACTTTTGAGTAGCGCAACTCTTAGTCCCAACTTTGCGATTTTTTCGACCACCATGGCGACTCCGGCGGTTCCCCTCATGCGAGCCTCTCTAAAATCCCGCCCTGTAGCCACGACGAGGGTGTCGTCGGCATAACAGATAAGGCTAACTCCGTGTGGCAGCGATCCCCTCAACACCACGTCGTACCCCAGGTTCCACAATAGTGGACCCAGGACAGATCCCTGTGGGACTCCACACTCGACAGGGTAACTCCTCCATCCTTCTATGGTCGGATAGGAAATGCTTCTGTCCGATAGGTAGGAGCCCACCATTCTTCTGAGGTATAGGGGTACTACGTGCAGAGACAGTCCCTCCAAGATTGCGCGGTGCGTTATCGTATTAAAAGCGTTTGCGATATCTAGGGAAACCGCCAACGCCACGCCGTCCTCGGAAAACGCTCGACGGCAAATTTCACGTAGACGCGCAACGGCGTCAATCGCTGATCGTGCTCGCCGGAACCCATATTGACAATCGGCCAAGTCTGGTCCTTCCGTTCTCAGATGTCTCTCAATGCGCGCAACGAGTATCTTTTCCAACAGTTTTCCACCTTCACTCAGCAAAACGATGGGTCTGTACGCACCCGGTGAATCGTCAGGCTTTCCCGGCTTCCTGAGAAGGACCAGTCGACCGGTCTTCCAAGCGCCGGGAAAGCGGCCTTCCCTCATGAGATTTGTGAGGAGGCCCCTAAACCTGTCCAACATTGCCTCATCCTTCAAAGCGGCAGCCAAGACCTTACCGTGAAAGCCATCGAGGCCCGGGGCCGTCCTTTTCCTGGTCACTTTAGAAAGCGCCGCCCCCACCTCATCTCTTCCCACCTCCGGAAACTCGGAGACAACTCCATCCATTCCTTCACTGCGAACCGCCGCTGACGATGGAAAAAGGCTGGAGACCACCGATGCCAGTAGCCGCGGCTCGATGCTAGAGGTGAGTGGGGGAGCCCAGGGTCTCAGCTTGTTCATCACCATTCGGTATGGCCGCCCCCACGGGTCATGCTCCAGGGTTGCGAGAAGCTCTCGCCACGCGGTTTCCTTTGCGGTTGCTATCGCGTCGCGCAGAGCTCTTTTAGCTGTCTGGTAGCCGCGACACAGCCGTGCCTCCTCTTCTGAGTTTCTCAGAGTGCCTCTTCTTCTTCTGTATCTAGTATATTTTCTCCGTTCAGAGATGCAGGCTGATCTTAGCTTGGCAAGCTCTGGGGACCACCAATATATTTGATTTTTGGGTGGTACGACGCGAATCCTGGACATCGAGGCGTCAGAGACCCGAGTTAATGCTTCCCCGAACCATCGCACTTCGTCCTCGGTCGTTGGTCCCGGTCGGGAACACCACATCTCAACTGTCATCGCGGCTGCCATTGCTTCCCGATCAAAAGTGCGAAGGGCCCATTTGGGCCCGATCTCTGATATGGCCCTTGGATTACCCAAAAACTGCGTCGAACCAATATCAAAACGGATGTATCTGTGATCAGAGAGGGTCTCCACCTCCTTAACGACCCTCCACATTTGTAGCTTGCGCGCAATCATTGGACTCGCGAAAGTGACGTCAACAATGGAGCAGCCTGCACTTCGCACGCAGGTGTACTCGGACCCCTGATTTAAAAGTGTCAAATCGTGTGACCCTATCCATTGGCATAGTGCGTCTCCTCTTCCTCGATCATCTGGGGCTCCCCACGCAGGAGACTTAGCATTAAAATCACCAGCCACGATTATTCCGCTTGGGCGGGCCCATTCCACCAAAACATCCAGACCTACCAGGTATTGTTCAAACTCAGCTAACGACCTATTTGGTGAGAAATACGCGCTGATGACCACGAGGTTAGCTGTAACCTTAACTGCAACACACCCGCTACCCTTGCAGACAGCAAGTGCTGCACGGTTATTTTCCAAGGCGACTACGGCGAGGCCGTCTCTATCAGAAAACCAATTATTTTTTGAGGTCGCATATGGTTCCGAAACAATGGCAACGTTAATAGACCACTGTGCCATGCTTTGATTAAAAAGGTCTTGTGCTGCGACACAGTGGTTGAGGTTCGCCTGGAGGAACCGTAAATTGGAGCTAGTCATCAGCGGTTCCATCATATCCATCTATGCCCCCGTCCGGTGGAGTAGACTCGGCCTGTGTCTCGAGCCTCGGTCTGTGTCGCTTCGATGCTGGAGCGCTGGGGGCCGGACAGATTGCGCTCCCCAGGCGATGGTCAGCCTTGCGGCCCGCGTCTTTACAGAGTGCACATGTTATTTTTGCCGTGCAATTCGTCGCATGGTGACCTGACTGTGCGCACCGGAAGCAGGTGTCACTACGGTCCGTGGTTGATGTGCACCTGATCGCTACATGACCCTTTTGAAGGCACCGGTAGCACCTAATTTCTCTGTGTTCTAACACAGTTACTTTAGCTGCTACCCAGCCTATAAGCAACCTATCTGCAGATATTTTCTTCGCTACTTGGATTGGACAACGAACCCATGCTCCGAATAGACCAGTTCTATCGATGCGAATCTCGTTGACCGTAATTTTATCAGGGTGGCAACCGCCTTTTGCAGCTATGGCGTCCCTAATGTCATCTTTGGTGACAGCATCGTCAAGTCCAGCCACCCGGACCTCGGCACACTTCTCAGGTCTCGTTATATTTACACCGCTTAGGCGTAATTGTTTTAATTTTTCAGCGAGTGAATCCGCCCGTTCCCCACTGTCGGTCCCAGGAAGCTCGAGGATCACGGCGCCAGTTGCAGCCCTCTTAAATCTGACGGATTCTATACCCATCTCTGATAGATTTATCTTTTCTTTGGCCTCTCGCAAAACCGTCGCATATGACTTTTCTTTATCAGTAATAGTCATAACTACAGCTGTAGACCTCGGTATTTTCAATTTGCTATACGACGGAGGTACGGTCGTAGCTTTTTTATCCTCTGCCTGTCCTTTCTTGGGTTTACGTCTCTTTTTTTGCCAACCGTCGTCCACTCTCGATCCTCAGAAGCTTGAACGGGGCCGGACAGTGGCGCCGGTGGAGTGTCACTGTTTACCTTGGCAGCGGGAGCGAGTATATTCGTTCCCGTTGTACTACTGGTCATCTCCGAATTTACGGGTGTCGAAGAATCTCCGGCATTCGGAGGGCGTTCGGTAGACTGCTTATTTTTACCACTCGCTAAGGGCGGCCTTAATGTGATATCGGGGTTCAGGCGTGGCTCTAAATTGGCCAGCCGAGCATTAAGGCAATCACCCAGTTGTCTCATAAGTCGGCCCTCAAGCTCAGCAAATAGCTGATGCAGCTGCGGCGTAGGTGCCTCGTGCGGTTTTTTGGCCTGTTTTGACTTCTGCTGTACTGACTGCTGCTGCATCTGCTGTACAAGAGCTCTCAGCTCTGCCATCTCTCTTCGTAGCGCCTCTATCTGCCCATGAAGTCGCTGGTTCTCATTTCGGAGCGCAATGGTTTCTTCGCTTGTTGTTCGGTCTGCCAGCTCTTCGGCATCTCGACGAATCGATGTCACAGCCTTGTTGAGCACCCCAACAAAAGTGCCCTTCAAGTTTGTAGAGTTTCTGGCGACCTTCTCAACGGCAGCAAGACTGACTTCGATTCTTCTCCTTGGGTCGGCAGGATGCTCCGCCACTCCTGCGCCACTCGGCTTGGTCAGAGGACTCGGGGCACCCTCTAAGGGCTCGGCCTCTGTCCTCTCCTCCCGATCTGCCTTCTTAATTTTGTTAACTCCAGACCGCGATTTGCGAACCGATGGCGGGGTTCCCGCATCACTGGAGCTGCATTCCTCCTTTCTCCTTTTTCGGCGAAAAAATCGCGTCTGTCGCCCCTGTAAATGTGGCGAGTTTATGGATGTGAAGGAGGCGTCGGCGCTGAGCATTTCGCAGCTCGTGTCGTGTACGGCCTCCGTCACCTTTTCTTTCACCTCGCCATGGTCGATTGAGTCGCCGATGGCCGCCACTTCGCGATCCTCGCTATGCGGACTCCGTGCTGGAACAGGTGTTCGCACCAACAGCACCCTACACTCCTTCACAGAGGTTGGCTGCGTCTGCCTGGATGCTTCGCCTTCCTCCGCAGTGCAATCTTTGCTTTCCCTCTCCTCTCCACTTTCCTTAGCATGAGTGGTGCCCCCCCCCCAGAGTACGTTGGGGCTTAGCCATGGCATCACCATGGGTGGGATTTAACCCACCTGGGGTAGTTGAACGCGTAATTCCCTTCATGCTTGCTTTGTTTTGTACAGGGGGTGCTCCCCTGTGGCCCTCAACTTGACCCGTATGCCGCAGCCGAGTGCCGAGGCTGAAGCGGGCCCTCGTCATCACGCCGATAAGACTCGGGGACGCGTTTTTGGGCGCTAGGCATTGACCTACCCGTCAATGACCTCAATCCCTCACGAGAGGGGATTAGGTGTCCGACACCACGTTCCTCAGCGCCGGACGTTAGGGGATTTTTATCTCGAGGTTACCTTCCTCTGCGCCATGACCACTAGCCTTGCTAGCAGTATTTATACACCTTAGTCCATCTCACATCCCGCATGGTTCATAGGAATGATCTAGTCGGGAGAGATACATTCGTGACGTTCACAAAACACTAAAAAAGTCCCTTGCTTCACCTTTGCAATATAAAACCACTCTAGCTGGCAAGGGGCTGGCGGGAATGTCGTCCGCAGAGCGCTGATGCTCTTATACCAGACCGGCGTCCAAAGTGGAGGCCGGTCGAAACCCTATTAGCTTCCCCTTCGCGACGGCACTCGCGACACTACCGTCGGTCCAGGTACTGAGCCCCCCCCGGCACGACAAGCCCAGGTACCCGCGGGTAAATTCTTCCACGGGGGGGGGGAACCTTTTTTTTTTTTTTTTTTTTTATAAGGGAGTATGCGGGAGTATGCGGGCGTATGCAGTCGCTTACGCGGGGACTGTGGGGCTGGTAAACTCTTAGTCCCTCTGCTAATCAGAGGGGAGCTACCGACCCACTAAAACTTCCTCCGAGCCCTCCATACCGCCTGTGGCACCGAGCGACACCCACACCTGAGTGAGTGGCGCCCTGCACCACATTGCGATCCCCGGGGGTCGCACTGGGCATTCAACCCGGGGAGCGCAGGCGAATACGTCCGCATAAGGGCTCATCACGGATGCGACGGGGCAACTCGGGGCCTGCGTCTGGCCCTCGAGCGCCCCCGCCGTCCGCTCCGAGCGACACCTCTTCGGCCATCGCCGAGGGCCTCCCGCTGACGTTCGGCGGCCTCCTTCTGCAGCATAACGTGCTCACAAAAGAAGGCCACCGCTCGCCATGCCTCCTGGCTACCGAGCATTGCTGCGACAATACCCGGCAGCCAGAGGTCCGTCCCAATGACCGAAACCAGGTCCTGGCGTTGCCTGGACCAGGTGACACAATCGGCCAAGGTGTGCTCCGCCGTATCCTCCAGGGCACCACAGTGGTGACAAATTGGGAGGATCTCCCGTTTTGCCACCACGTGCAGATACCGTCCGAAACAACCGTGTCCGGACAGCACCTGCGCCATTCTAAAGGACACGGCTCCTCCTGGACGATTCACCCATTCCCTCAGGAATGGGCGAATCGCCTCCACCGTCCTCAACCCCGCCCTTGGCGAGGCCAGGTCATCGGCCCACCTCTCCAAGACGACCTCTCTGGCCTGCCTTCTGGCGGGCCCGGCCAGCTCGGGCCATCGATCCCCGCTCGCCCTGGTCTCGACTTTCAGGCGATACAGGGCACCGAGGGCCCCCGCCTCCAACTCCCATGGGGGCGTACCCGCGAGCAGACAAGCCGCCTCGAATGAGACGGTCCGGTAGCATCGAGCAGCCCTGACCGCCAACACCCTCTGCGGCTTCCGCAGCTGGGCGCGATTGCGCGCCCCCAAGCTATCATCCCAAACAGGGGCCCCATAAAGTGCCATACTGCGAACGATGCCGCAGTACAGCCGCCGGGTCCCCTGTCTGGGACCACCAAGATTGGGAAGCAGCCGCGCAAGCGCCCCCGCCGCGCCAACGAGCCTGCCCTCGAGATCCCCGAAATGGGCCTCGAATTTCCATCGGCCATCCAGGACGAGACCAAGATACCTCATCCTGGAAGCCAACGGGACCCGCACTCCCTCGACCATGAGAGCTGCGCCGGGGGGGGGACCATTCCTAGGGCCGTGGAACAATAGGGCATCAGTCTTATCGAGAGACACCCTAAGTCCCAGGGCCCTGATCCGCCTTACCACCAAAGAGGTGCCAGCGGTCGCCAATCGCTGCACCTCTCCGTAACTCCCTCCGCTGGCCACGACAAGGGTGTCGTCTGCATAGCAGAGAACGCGCAACCCCACAGGGAGCGCGCCACGCAACACCCGGTCGTAGGCCATGTCCCAGAGGAGCGGTCCGAGGACTGAGCCCTGCGGGACCCCACACCGTACAGGGTGGTATACCATCGACCCCTCTCTATTCTGATATACCACCCGCCGTCCCTCGAAGTAGTCAGCCACCAATCGGCGCAAGTAGAGTGGCACCCTGAAAAATTCAAGGGCCTCCCCAACCACGCCGAAAGGTAGGCTGTTAAAGGCATTGGCGATATCCAAAGATACCGCCAGTGCCCTCCCACCTCTCTCGACGACCCTCTTGGTGTGGGCCTTTAGCTCCAGCAATGCATCGAGAGTTGACCGCCCGGCACGGAAGCCATACTGCGCATCGCTGAGATCCGGCCCCTCCACAGCCAGATGCCGACTCAGTCGGGACGCCACAATCCATTCGAGCGCCTTACCAGCCTCATCCAGCAGGACAATGGGCCGATAAGCCGCCGAACTATCCAGCGGGCGTCCCTCCTTGCGCAGCAGGCATAGCCGTCCCGTCTTCCAGATAGCCGGGAACCGACCCTCATGTAGGCATGAGTTGTACAGTTCCCGAACCATCTCCTCCATGTGAGGGAGGACCAGTGCCAGTACGCGCGCATGAATACCATCCGGCCCAGGGGCCTTTTTGCGCGCTTTAAGGCGGTCCAGGATGGCCTCCATTTCTTGGTCCGAGACCTCAGGCGCCATCCCGCCGCCTCCATCCGCTGCAGCCGCCTCAGTCGCCGCTGTCCCTGTAGGATGTGATCCTTGAGGAGAAGGAAAGAGCTCCGTCACCACCCTCTCCAACAGGGTTGGTTCCAACGTCTCCGCGAGTGGTGCCCCCACGTTCGTGAGCCTTTTTCGGGCTGCACGATAGGGACGCCCCCACGGATCATCGTCCAGTCCCCGCAGAGTCTCTTGATGGGCTCTGTCCTTCGCCTCACAAATGGCTATTTTGAGAGCCCTCTTCAGATTTGTATAGGTCTGCCGAAGGCCCCCTGCCAAACCAGGATCATCCCCAGTCCTTCGGCGGCTTCTGTAATAGGCCCTTCTGGCTTCATGGCACGTGCGTCGGAGATCACCGATCTCCGACGTCCACCAGTACACCTCCCTCTTTCCTTTCGGCGGTCTCCACCTTGGCATTGCCGCATCGGAAACCCTTTTCAGGCTTACGCTCAGTCCTCGCGCTCCCTCCTCTGTGTCGCTCACACTGCCCTGTGCGCTCCACCCTTCGACTATCGCTACTTCCCTCGCTATTTGACTATCGAGGCGACCGATAGTCCAGCGAGGGAAGCCCTGTCGCATCCGCACCCCTCGCACCTCAGGGGTAGAGACCCTGAACCGGATATAACGGTGGTCTGACAGGGTCTCCACCCCGACAACCACCCGCCAAGCCGAAACCCTCGGCGCCGCCACAGCGGAGGCAAGGGTAACGTCCACCCTGGAGGAACCCTGTGCACGGACACAGGTGGGCTCCGTCCCTTCGTTTAAGAAGACGAGCCCAACCTCCGCCGCCCATTCCTCCAGCAACGGAGCCCTGCGACACGTACACCGGTCCCCCCAGGTAGGAGACCTCGCATTAAGGTCTCCCATCAGGATAAGGGGGCGTGAAAGCGCCCTCTGTACGGCCAGGCCGAGTGCGTCGAGGAATTCCTCAAATTCGCATCTCGGCCTATTTGGGGAGAAGTAAGCTCCGACAAGCGTCCATTCCCCCCAATCCGCCAGAACGAATCCCGCCCCCCTCTCCCTCAATGAAACGGGTGGACCGTGCAGCCGGACAACGACTGCCGCATCTCCACGGGAGTCCGCCACCCAGTGCCCACGCTGCGTGACAAAGTTCGGCTCCGTTACCACGGCTGCCGCGATTCCCCACTCCGCCATAGACTGCAGGAACAGGTCCTGAGCCGCGGCGGAGCGTCCTATATTCCCCTGCAGGAGGTCGATGTGGTTCTCTACCATATTATTGTCGAGAATTCACACCGACCTCCATGCAAGAGCCTTCCGCAGTTGATGTACCGGGAACATCAGGCTTCCTTCTCTGCACTGGGGGGAGAACAGTGCTTGCCCGTCATCTTGTGGTCTGCCGGCTTACGGGGGGGGGGGGAACCTAACCTAACCTAACCTTTTTTTTTTTTTTTTTTTTTTTTTTTTTACTTGGGGAAATGCTGTTGCGCATACCCTCCCGCGGCGCTGGTGATCCATTGCGGAAGGGTTATGTGGGACTCGCGGTCTGTGCATACCCACTAAAACCCCAAGGCGCCATCTCTTCGCTATGGGACGGGTGCGGGTAACAGCGTAGCCTTATCGCCACCCCCGGTCCAGCGACTGTCGCTTTCGCGACTCTCTTTATCACAGCCAGCATCACAGTTCTCCGCCTGTATAGGGGGCGGGGATTTATATCACAAGAATTTTACAATCACAATAAAATAAAGTAAAAATAACAATTTTAATAATTAAGCACAGATGACAATCACAATCTATGGTGGCTGAATATAACCTAGCCTTCTCCGGCCCGCGCGTCGTCGCCTAACTGCGCTTGCCATTGGGTCGGCCTCGCGGGCGCGTTCTGCCTCCTCCTTCACCTTCAGAACCTTGCAGAAATCAAGGAAGGCATCCCATGGACCGTCACCACCGGCCTCTGACATCCTTTCTATCACCACCGCAAGCGTTAGGTCTTGTGTGGTGATACCGAGGGCACTCGTCAGAGTGGACCTTTCCGCCGACCATGCCGGGCACATCAACAGTGTATGTTCGGCCCTATCCTCTCCTGCGCCACAGTGGTGGCACTCCGGACTCGCCTCTCTTCTTGCCACTTTGAAGAGGAAGTGGCCGAAACAACCATGCCCGGAGATCATTTGCGCCGCGTGGTATGTTAAAGATTTGGTCGCCCGTCTCTCTAACCACTGTTTCAGGACTGGCGCAATGGCACTCACCGTCCACAGACCAGCCCTTGCCTCCTGCAGCCGTCTTTGCCACTCTTCAGTGGCCCACTCATGGGCTTCATTTTGCCACCTCCTAACATGGTCGAGGCCCGGTTCTGCCCCCTCTTTCTTCGCCTCTCGCCTTCTCCAGAAAACGCGGGACAGCGCAACTGCATCCAGCGACCATGGCGTTGTAGCTGCAATGAGACAGGCTGCGTCGGAGGAAACGGAGCGGTAGCACCTTGCCTGTCTTACTGCTATCGCTCTCTGCTGTTGCCTCAGTATTCTCGCATTCTCTTTGCTCAAAGCTTCAGCCCACAGTGGGCAACCGTAAAGAGCCTGGGACCGGGCTACGCCAGCCAGAAGACGGCGGCTTTTCTCGCCTGGACCATCCAGGTTTGGCATAATTCTACCCAACGCAGCAGCTGTGGCGCTAAGCTTCGGTGCCAGTCCTTTAAAGTGAGGCACGAAACTCCATCTCGAATCCAGCACGAGACCCAAATATTTCATTGTTGTGCCAATTCTAATGTCTGCTCCGCGGACAGTGATGAAGGCATCCCCCGGAAGTTTTTTGCGAGGGCCATGGAAGCCGACAGCCTGACTTTTGAGTAGCGCAACACTTAGTCCCAACCTTGCGATTCTCTCGACCACCATGGCGACTCCGGCGGTTCCCCTCATGCGAGCCTCTCTAAAATCCCGCCCTGTAGCCACGACGAGGGTGTCGTCGGCATAGCAGATAAGGCTAACTCCGTGTGGCAGCGATCCCCTCAACACCACGTCGTACCCCAGGTTCCACAATAGTGGACCCAGGACAGATCCCTGTGGGACTCCACACTCGACAGGGTAACTCCTCCATCCTTCTATGGTCGGGTAGGAAATGCTTCTGTCCGAGAGGTAGGAGCCGACCATTCTTCTGAGGTATAGGGGTACTTCGTGCAGAGACAGTCCCTCCAAGATTGCGCGGTGCGTTATAGTATTGAAAGCGTTTGCGATATCTAGGGAAACCGCCAACGCCACGCCGTCCTCGGAAAACGCTCGACGGCAAATTTCACGTAGACGCGCCACGGCGTCAATCGCTGATCGTGCTCGCCGGAACCCATATTGACAATCGGCCAGATCTGGTCCTTCCGTTCTCAGATGTCTCTCAATGCGCGCAACGAGTATCCTTTCAAACAGTTTTCCACCTTCACTCAACAAAACGATGGGTCTGTACGCACCCGGTGAATCGTCAGGCTTTCCCGGCTTCCTGAGAAGGACCAGTCGACCGGTCTTCCAAGCGCCGGGAAAGCGGCCTTCCCTCATGAGATTTGTGAGGAGGCCCCTAAACCTGTCCAACATTGCCTCATCCTTCAAAGCGGCAGCCCAGACCCTACCGTGAAAGCCATCGAGGCCCGGGGCCGTCCTTTTGCTGGTCACTTTAGAGAGCGCCGCGCCCACCTCATCTCTTCCCACCTCGGGAAACTCGGAGACAACTCCATCCATTCCCTCACTGCGAACCACCGCTGACGATGGAAAAAGGCTGGAGACCACCGATGCCAGTAGCCGCGGCTCGATGCTAGCGGTGAGTGGGGGAGCCCAGGGTCGCAGCTTGTTCATCACCATTCGGTATGGCCGCCCCCACGGGTCATGCTCCAGGGTTGCGAGAAGCTCTCGCCACGCGGTTTCCTTTGCGGTTGCTATCGCGTCGCGCAGAGCTCTTTTAGCTGTCTGGTAGCCGCAACACAGCCGTGCCTCCTCTTCCGAGTTTCTCAGAGTGTCTCTTCTTCTTCTGTATCTAGTATACTTTCTCCGTTCAGAGATGCAGGCTGATCTTAGCTTGGCAAGCTCTGGGGACCACCAATATATTTGATTTTTGGGTGGTACGACGCGTATCCTGGACATCGAGGCGTCAGAGACCCGAGTTAATGCTTCCCCGAACCATCGCACTTCGTCCTCGGTCGTTGGTCCCGGTCGGGAACACCACATCTCGACTGTCATCGCGGCTGCCATTGCTTCCCGATCAAAAGTGCGGAGGGCCCATTTGGGCCCGATCTCTGATATGGCCCTTGGATTACCCAAAAACTGCGTCGAACCAATATCAAATCGGATGTATCTGTGATCAGAGAGGGTCTCCACCTCCTTAACGACCCTCCACATTTGTAGCTTGCGCGCAATCATTGGACTCGCGAAAGTGACGTCAACAATGGAGCAGCCTGCACTTCGTACGCAGGTGTACTCGGACCCCTGATTTAAAAGTGTCAAATCGTGTGACCCTATCCATTGGCATAGTGCGTCTCCTCTTCCTCGATCATCTGGGGCTCCCCACGCAGGAGACTTAGCATTAAAATCACCAGCCACGATTATTCCGCTTGGGCGGGCCCATTCCACCAAAACATCCAGACCTACCAGGTACTGTTCAAACTCAGCTAACGACCTATTTGGTGAGAAATACGCGCTGATGACCACGAGGTCAGCTGTAACCTTAACTGCAACACACCCGCTACCCTTGCAGACAGCAAGTGCTGCACGGTTATTTTCCAAGGCCACTACGGCGACGCCGTCTCTATCAGAAAACCAATTATTTTTTGAGGTCGCATATGGTTCCGAAGCAATGGCAACGTTAATAGACCACTGTGCCATGCTTTGATTAAAAAGGTCTTGTGCTGCGACACAGTGGTTGAGGTTCGCCTGGAGGAGCCGTAAATTGGAGCTAGTCATCAGCGGTTCCATCATATCCATCTATGCCCCCGTCCGGTGGGGTAGACTCGGCCTGTGTCTCGAGCCTCGGTCTGTGTCGCTTCGATGCTGGAGCGCTGGGGGCCGGACAGATTGCGCTCCCCAGGCGATGATCAGCCTTGCGGCCCGCGTCTTTACAGAGTGCACATGTTATTTTTGCCGTGCAATTCGTCGCATGGTGACCTGACTGTGCGCACCGGAAGCAGGTATCACTACGGTCCGTGGTTGATGTGCACCTGATCGCTACATGACCCTTTTGAAGGCACCGGTAGCACCTAATTTCTCTGTGTTCTAACACAGTTACTTTAGCTGCTACCCAGCCTATAAGCAACCTATCTGCAGATATTTTCTTCGCTACTTGGATTGGACAACGAACCCATGCTCCGAATAGACCAGTTCTATCGATGCGAATCTCGTTGACCGTAATTTTATTAGGGTGGCAACCGCCTTTTGCAGCTATGGCGTCCCTAATGTCATCTTTGGTGACAGCATCGTCAAGTCCAGCCACCCGGACCTCGGCACACTTCTCAGGTCTCGTTATATTTACACCGCTTAGGCGTAATTGTTTTAATTTTTCAGCGAGTGAATCCGCCCGTTCCCCACTGTCGATTCCAGGAAGCTCGAGGATCACGGCGCCAGTTGCAGCCCTCTTAAATCTGACGGATTCTATACCCATCTCTGACAGATTTATCTTTTCTTTGGCCTCTCGCAAAACCGTCGCATATGACTTTTCTTTATCAGTAATAGTCATAACTACAGCTGTTGACCTCGGTATTTTCAATTTGCTACGCGACGGAGTTACGGTCGTAGCTTTTTTATCCTCTGCCTGTCCTTTCTTTGGTTTACGTCTCTTTTTTTTGGCAACCGTCGTCCACTCTCGATCCTCAGAAGCTTGAACGGGGCCGGACAGCGGCGCCGGTGGAGTGTCACTGTTTACCTTGGCAGCGGGAGCGAGTATATTCGTTCCTGTTGTACTACTGGTCATCTCCGAATTTACGGGTGTCGAAGAATCTCCGGCATTCGGAGGGCTGTCGGTAGACTGCTTATTTTTACCACTCGCTAAGGGCGGCCTTAATGTGATATCGGGGTTCAGGCGTGGCTCTAAGTTGGCCAGCCGAGCATTAAGGCAATCACCCAGTTGTCTCATAAGTCGGCCCTCAAGCTCAGCAAATAGCTGATGCAGCTGCGGCGTAGGTGCCTCGTGCGGTTTTTTGGCCTGTTTGGACTTCTGCTGTACTGGCTGCTGCTGCATCTGCTGTACAAGAGTTCTCAGCTCTGCCATCTCTCTTCGTAGCGCCTCTATCTGCCCATGAAGTCGCTGGTTCTCATTTCGGAGCGCAATGGTTTCTTCGCTTGTTGTTCGGTCTGCCAGCTCTTCGGCATCTCGACGAATCGATGTCACAGCCTTGTTGAGCACCCCAACAAAAGTGCCCTTCAAGTTTGTAGAGTTCCTGGCGACCTTCTCAACGGCAGCAAGACTGACTTCGATTCTTCTCCTTGGGTCGGCAGGATGCTCCGCCACTCCTGCGCCACTCGGCTTGGTCAGAGGACTCGGGGCACCCTCTATGGGCTCGGCCTCTGTCCTCTCCTCCCGATCTGCCTTCTTAATTTTGTTAACTCCAGACCGCGATTTGCGAACCGATGGCGGGGTTCCCGCATCACTGGAGCTACATTCCTCCTTTCTCCTTTTCCGGCGAAAAAATCGCGTCTGTCGCCCCTGTAAATGTGGCGAGTTTATCGATGTGAAGGAGGCGTCGGCGCTGAGCATTTCGCAGCTCGTCTCGTGTTCAGCCTCCGTCACCTTTTCTCTCACCTCGCCACGGTCGATTGAGTCACCGATGGCCGCCACTTCGCGATCCTCGCTATGCGGACTCCGTGCTGGAACAGGTGTCCGCACCAACAGCACCCTACACTCCTTCACAGAGGTTGGCTGCGTCTGCCTAGATACTTCGCCTTCCTCCGCAGTGCAATCCTTGCTTTCCCTCTCCTCTCCACTTTCCTTAGCATGAGTGGTGCCCCCCCCCCAGAGTACGTTGGGGCTTAGCCATGGCATCGCCATGGGTGGGATTTAACCCACCTGGGGTAGTTGAACGCGTAATTCCCTTCATGCTTGCTTTGTTTTGTACAGGGGGTGCTCCCCTGTGGCCCTCAACTTGACCCGTATGCCGCAGCCGAGTGCCGAGGCTGAAGCGGGTCCTCGTCATCACGCCGATAAGACTCGGGGACGCGTTTTTGGGCGCTAGGCATTGACCTACCCGTCAATGACCTCAATCCCTCACGAGAGGGGATTAGGTGTCCGACACCACGTTCCTCAGCGCCGGACGTTAGGGGATTTTTATCTCGAGGTTACCTTCCTCTGCGCCATGACCACTAGCCTTGCTAGCAGTATTTATATACCTCAGTCCATCTCACATCCCGCATGGTTCATAGGAATGATCTAGTCGGGAGAGATACATTCGTGACGTTCACAAAACACTAAAAAGTCCCTTGCTTCACCTTTGCAATGTAAAACCACTCTAGCTGGCAAGGGGCTGGCGGGAATCTCGTCCGCAGAGCGCTGATGCTCTTATACCAGACCGGCGTCCAAAGTGGAGGCCGGTCGAAACCCTATTTGCTTCCCCTTCGCGACGGCACTCGCGACACTGCCGTCGGTCCAGGTACTGAGCCCCCCCGGCACGACAAGCCCAGGGACCCGCGGGTAAATTCTTCCGCGGGGGGGGGGGAACCTAACCTAACCTAACCTAACCTAACCTAACCTAACCTAACCGCCGAAAAACAATTCCCCAAGATCAAGCAAAAAAGAAAAAAAAAAAAAAAAAAAAAAAAAAAAAAAAAAAAAAAAAAAAAACTATAACCCACCCTGGTGGAACAAAGAAATAGAGGCCCTAAAGAAAGAAATGACAAGGAGGAAGAAAAGGATCTCCTACGCAGCTCCCAGAAGGAGAGAGTGCGTTGTAGTTGCCTACCTGGAGGCAAAAAAGTTATATGAAGACGAAATTAAAAGGGCACAAATGGAAGGGTGGAAGAAACTCTGCACTAAACAAGAAGGGGAAAGCTTATGGGATAGGATATATAAAATAATCAGAAAGGCGGAAGGGATCAGGGAGGACACCACACTTATAGAGAAGGGCATTTCGTTGAACTCCGAACAATCGGTGCAGCTGCTAGCGGAAAAATTCTTCCCGCCTGATAATCACGAAATGGATGATGACATCCATCGAAAAATTAGAAGAACGGTCGAGGAAATGGCCAACAGCTTGCACGGGAGCGGGTCCGATGAAGTGCCAATTACAATGGCGGAGCTCGTCGGCACCGCTCGAAGTTTCAACCCGAGGAAGGCCCCGGGAGCTGACGGACTCACAGCGGATATCTGCTACGCAGCTATCACTGCGAAACCGGAGGTAACCTTGGCCATCTTCAACAAATGCTACGAGGTGGGATGCTTCCCTGATCCATGGAAGGAAGCCAGGATTGTGGTACTGAGGAAAGCAGGAAAGGAGGATTACGCGGCTGCCAAATCCTACCGTCCTATTGGTCTCCTGCCAGTAATGGGGAAGATCTTCGAAAAGGTGATAATAAACAGAATAAGACACAGCCTACTCCCCAGGATGAGCGGGAGACAATATGGATTTATGCCAGGAAGAAGCACGGAGGATGCCCTCTACGATATCTTAACCAAAGCGAGAAGCCACATCGTAAACAAAGAAATAGTGCTGATGGTGTCGCTAGATATCGAGGGGGCCTTCGACAACGCATGGTGGCCGGCGATCAAGTACCAACTGGCAAGGATGGAATGTCCCAAGCAACTTAGGCTAGTAGTGGAAGACTACTTCAGGGGCAGGAAGGTGGTGGTCCGCTACGCAAATAGAGAGCATAAGAGGGAACCCGAAAAGGGATGCATCCAGGGCTCGATTAGCGGCCCCACTTTCTGGAACATCTTGCTCGACCCACTACTGGTCGAACTAGAAGAAGATGGGACTTATGCACAGGCTTTCGCAGACGATGTGGTGCTGATGTTCAATGGAACGGACACGCACTCCATCGAAAACCGAGCAAACGTTGCCCTCGAGCATGTGAGGAAGTGGGGTATCAAGAATAAGCTCAACTTCGCGCCACAAAAAACCAAAGCTATGGTCCTGACGCGAAGGTTGAAGTTCGATACCCCAAAAATTAGAATGAACGGAGAATATATTGAAATAGGAAAAGAGATAAAATTACTGGGACTGACGATCGACGAGGGTTTAACGTTTAATCAGCACGTGCATAATGTCACAAGGAAAGCGGCGGACATACATAAAAAAGTGGCAAGAATGGCGAAGCTGGAATGGGGCATGACGGGAGACATGGTACACCAGGTATACCAAGCCGTCATAGAGCCGATAGTGACATACGCGTCGGCAGCCTGGGCACCGACAGTAAAGAAAGCGTGCACGCGTAAGAAACTGGAGACGGTGCAGAGGGCCTTTGCACAAAAAATAGCAAAAACGTACAGGACGGCTTCGCTAAATTCCGCGACGCTACTGGCGGGGATACTGCCCCTCGACCTCAGGGTGGTAGAGACCGCCGCGATGTTTGAGGCCAGGAGGGGGTCATCACCGTTCATACGCGAGGGAGACCGGATTGAGCGACCCGTGCCTGCGCTACAACAACCCCATCCCGCGGAAATACCGGAATTAAGCTTCGCCATCACAACGGACCCTGGCCCTATACAAAATGAGGACACGACGGCAATTTATACGGACGGGAGCAAGACAGAGAAAGGAACAGGTGCAGCGTGGACGAGATGGGAAAAAGGAAGAGAGATAAAGTGGAGGAAGATTAAGATGGCCCCTTACTGCACCGTGTATCAGGCAGAGCTGGCGGCGCTCGAAGGTGCAGTCAGGGAGGCGGCGATGACGGGTACTGACGTGAATATCTGCAGCGACTCGAGGTCCTCGCTCGAGGCCATCGCGGGGGGACGTTCTCGAAACCCTCGCGTTGTCGAGATCCGCAGACACCTGGTGGAGAGCCGGAAAAAGGGCCAAAACATAAAACTCCACTGGGTGAAGGCGCACGTCGGCACGGAGGGAAACGAGAGGGCGGACGAACTCGCGAGGGCCGCGGCGGAGACCTCCAAGGTCAAAGCGGTCCACGTCGAGTACCCGTTATCGCACATAAGGAAAGAAGTAAGGAAGAAGACAATAGAGGAATGGGAACAAAGGTACAAGGAAGGAGTCACAGCAGGAACAACCAAGCTATTTCTGCCAAATGTCACAGATGCATACAAGATGATTCGAGACCGAAGATTCAGTCCTGGGATGGCACAGGTCCTCACAGGCCATGGGCCTTTTGCTGAGTACCTGTGCCGTTTCAGGCTGAAAGAGCAGCCCGACTGTGAATGCGAGAGCGGGGTGGAGCAAACCATCCAACATCTCTTAGTTGAATGTCCCGTGTTTGCCTCCTCCAGGTGCGACCTGGAACAGATTACCGGCATGTCGCTCAGTCTTGAAGGACTGTCCGGCATGCTGGCCTGTGACAGAGCGCATCTGGAGGAGTTTTGCATGAAAATAATAAAGAGAACATCGGTATTCAATGAAAGTAAAAGCGGGGCGGGGACCGCGAGGCGGCCGGCGCCCACTTGCCAATGAGTATTATAAGAATACTCACGGAGAAGTGAAAACCGCCCGCGTCGCGGGCCAAGCCTCGCAAAAGAAGGTGCTAAGAACTGAAGTTTAATGTATATATCTGTGATAATTGTGACTGTAGTAATAAGTAGTATATGTAGTAATAAGCAGTTAGTTACTTCAATAAGGTGTTGTACAGTGCATTTGATAAATGTTTCCCGCGAAAATTAAGAAAAGGTACTTGTCAAAGAATTTATCCGGAGTACTTTAATGGTGACATTATATCTAAATTAAAAGCAAAAGCACAACTTCACTGGCGTTATAAATATCTTAATGATATCAATGCATATAACCAATTTAAGTGTCTTCGAACATTAGTGAAACATGATATACAAACAGCACGGAGAAACCATATGGACATCTTATCTAAAAACCTAAGAACAAAGCCGTTAAATTTCTGGAGGTTTATTGATTCGATGCGAAAGACGAATGGTCTTCAAATGGCCGTAACTTATGAGGATACCGAATATAGAGGAAAGGATATTGCTGAAGCCTTTGCAAAATATTTCCAATCAGTATTCTTACTAGATGAGCCCACTTTAGATATATCTTCAGCAGCACAAGGTACTAACACTAATTCTAGGGATTTCGATATTAAATCGCTGACCAAAGAAGTTGTTCTTAGAAATGTCAAGAAATTAAAATCTAATACTTCTCCGGGCCCTGATAATATTCCCTCTTACGTCGTCAAAGGCCTTATAGATTTCCTTATTGAGCCGGTCACGTACATGTTCAATCTTATTATTTCAAAGAGTTCCTACCCGCAACAGTGGAAAATCTCACGAGTGATTCCAATCCCAAAAAAAGGTGACAGATGTATTGTCGAAAACTATAGGCCCATAGCTATTCTTTGTTCTCTGGCGAAAGTATTTGAGATGTGTTTACACTCACTTATCATGCCTGAATGTAAAGCTTTCATTACACCACGCCAGCATGCCTTTATGCCGCAAAGATCAGTTGCCACCAATCTCCTCACTTTAGTGGAAGACGTCTCACGAGAAAAGGACAAAGGAAACAGAACTGACGTTATTTACCTAGATTTCTGCAAGGCCTTCGACAGAGTTGATAATGATGTTCTTCTACTTAAATTAGCGAATATTGGCTGCGGTCCTAGCTTGCTGAAATTTTTTTCAAACTATCTATACGGTCGGCAACAGTTCGTCAAGTACGGACCTTATACTTCTAAAATTTACCCAACACGTTCTGGTATAAGCCAAGGTTCGAACCTGGGACCATTGCTCTTTCTCATTTTTATTAATGATTTACCAGAGGTAGTTAAGTCATCTGGCACGTTACTCTTCGCTGATGATCTTAAGATCTATAAGACCATTAAAATGCCGGATGATTGTATGCTTTTGCAATCAGACCTGGATGGTGTATTCAACTGGAGTATTAAGAATAGGCTTTTCTTCAACTGTGACAAGTGTCAGTGGCTATCTTTTTCCGGATCGCCCAACAACAGTATTTACAAAATTGGGGATAGAATGATTCGAAGAGTTGACAAAGTCAAAGACCTAGGGGTAGTTTTCGTACCTAGCCTTACATTTCGTGAGCATATAACTGCATTGGCTAATACAGCTTACAAGCGTCTAGGATTTATTATGCGCATTTCTCATGAATTATCATACAAGGCAACGAAGACACTTTACGCAGCTCTAGTTAGAAGTGTGTTAGAGTCCAATGTGGTCGTGTGGATGCCTTATGAGCAAAAATACACGCTTATGTTAGAGAAAATACAAAAAAAGTATTTAAGAAGGCTGTACAAACAGGAATTTCATTATTACCCACTGTTGTATCCATCAAAATACTTATTGGGGACTTTGGGGTATGAGTCACTAGAGTTGCGGAGGGAGCTATATCTGTTTAAATTTGCCATTAAGGTTATTAGGGGCCAAGTAGATTGTCCGGAGTTGCTACAAGCTTTACTCCGGCTGTATGTACCGGACAACTACTGTAGGTCGCGAGGGCATTCAATATTGGCGCAATGGAATTCGCGAACTGTGCTCCGCCAGAAATTAGCGATACCACGAATGGTGTCGCTGATTAATAAATTTATTGAATCTGCACCAGAGCAGGATATATTTGTGACAGGCTTGTTAAGAATGAGTGAAGCCTGCAAGGAGATTTTATTTGTAAGTTTAGGTTAAGGTAGTTTTTAAGTTTGTTTTTCTTTTTTGGCTATAAGCTGTAATGAAATAAATAAATAAATAAATAATAAATAAATAAAAAGAAAATTCGTGTAAATCCTAAAATAAAAATAAATTTGTGTGTCAACTCATTCTGAGGATGGATGAAAGAAATGAAGTATGCTTAGCTTAGTTCCACGGCCCCGGTGACAAAGCCGGGGGAGGTAGGCCTATTAGGTGAAAAAAATAAAAAAAAAAAAAAAACCTAACCTAACCTAACCTAACCTAACCTAATGGCGTTTGGACGCGGACTGGTTAGGTTAGGTTTTTTTTTTTTTTTTTTTTTTTTTTTTTTTTTTTTTAAACCTAGTCGGCCTACCCCCCGGACGAAGTTATCTCCGGGCCGTGGAAAACGAACTAATGGGGTTTCTTTATTTAAATAAGTACGCCAAGAATTTTTATTAATATAAACAGCTGAAGCTACAAACACAATATGTGTTATCCTTTTTATAAACATAGTTAATTCTAATTCATTTACTTCAGTTCCTTAGAAACATTTTATAAAGGTGTAAACAATAATAAATTCGACAAATAATAAATTCCAATAAATAATTCCAATAAATAATAAATTCCGACTATTTCTCCAAGAACAAGGTTCCAGCATATTGAGTCACTACGTCAACATTTTTGGATCCGCTGGACTAAGGAGTATGTTTCAGAGTTGCAGGAGCGAACAAAATGGCGTTCCAACCAAGACACTCTCAAAATTGATACACTAGTGGTGATAAAGGAGGATTACACTCCACCGTTAAAGTGGCGACTAGGGCGAGTGGTCGCTGTTTTTCCCGGATCAGACGGGATAGCTCGAGTGGCGGAGATCAAGACTGCAAATGGGTTAATCAGACGGGCATTTAATCGCATTTGTCCTCTACCAATAGAAGCAGTTGGAAAGGATTCTTCCAACGCCCGGGGGGATGATAAAGAGTGATTGCGCCTGTAATGATTTTGCAGGCAAATGCTCTGTTTGGTGTTGATGACTAGCTTATTAGTAATTAAGTTTTTTTTGTTTTCTCTCTTATTATACGGTCGTCGAGTTGTGAAGACGTATTTTTATTTTTTATTTGCCACATCCTCGTTTATTCAGACCTTCATAAATTTCTCTTTTCTACACCATTTTTTCTGGTGACCACCTGGAACAGCTGCTTTACCACCAACATTAGCAAGGTAAGGCGGATTACCAGCACCAGTTTTCCAAACATATAATTTTCAACAGAACACAGTCGAGCTTGGGCTCGTTCAAACCGCCTCTTCAAGGCGAACACCAATACACTATTACAGATTCACACAAACCATTCACCCCACAGATTAAATTTTCACCCCCCTTCCCCTAAATTTTTTCCCCCTAGCCCCACCCCCTCGTATCATTTAAATCGGCTTTTCAAGGCGGTTTCAACGCTATACATATTATCCACTTTGAACGCCCCACCCTTCACGAAAAATGATGTCCCCAACTCCGCCAAAAACAACCAGCGCGGGCACCCCTTCGCCTTTATCCTCCAATCCTACAGCACGTCGGACTCTGGCTGACATGCTGAGCTCTGCGTTTGCCCGCAATCGAGCCAACTCGAATAGAGATGGCTAGGGAACATAGGCGAAAGGGTCTGGACGCACTTGCTGCCTCCAAGAACATCAAGGGCGAGCTGAAAAAGGCTATCACCGAGGCTATCGATGGGCTCTTCGGGGTAGTCGCCCTCTTCATCCCCTCCACCCCTCCCCCACCAAGATCCTCCTCACCGCAGACCAATAACACAAACACAGACACCGAGCAACACACTAAACAACTTATGCAAA
Organism: Pontia daplidice; assembly: GCA_963693355.1. Lineage (NCBI taxonomy): Eukaryota > Metazoa > Arthropoda > Insecta > Lepidoptera > Pieridae > Pontia > Pontia daplidice. Next base: position 11,003,090 of record CAVNZL010000138.1, on the reverse strand, counting down.
AACTTGAGGCCCACACCGGGCTACTGGAGGAGTCCTATAGAGCACTTAGGGAGCACACCAGGCTTCTTAATGCGCAGCCTAAACCCGCGCCAATGGTCACTCAACCCCGCGCGGTGGAACCAATCGATACGACCAAGTCATACGCCAAAGTTGCTGCTGCCATCCCGAAACCCCCTGCAGGCCCTTCCATCGTGGTCGCCGGTGAGGGTTTCTGGCCGCCTGGTCGATCCCTACCAGGAACAAAATTCAAAATTTTTCTAAAAATCTTTTGGAAACTTTGTTTAAAAATTAATAAATAAAATAGAATACTACAAGTCCGGACTAAAACGGTGCACGCCAGTGGGAAATTAATATCATTTTCGGCTTTTTTACGTTATAAAAGGGTTATAGGGACGTATCACGTGCACCGAATTTTGGACCCAACCCCTCGCCCTACCACCTCACCCCTTGGGGGAGCGACATCGAAAACCCAAGGAACACAGGCGTGCGACACCTCACTCGATTCGTCTCGAGAAGGCAAACCGAGCAGCACGATCACAGAAACACACACACAGATATTGTCATAAAACACACACAGACAGTTCTCACACACAAATACACAAGTGCGACGGCTGATTCGACTCCTCGCAAAACGAGGAGAAGACTGTTGCGGTCGACACTGACACTCGACTAAACACATATACACAATACACACACATACACATCAACACTCTCAGAAACACAATTGTTACACCTTATTCTACTCCGCTGATTGCAGCGGACCCTCGAAAAGGTGCACACGTGCCAAGGCACACACACTCACTCGCAAATACAGACACACATATAAGGCGAAGACTGGGTGGCCAAACCGCGCGCAAAAATTTTTTTATTGAAAACTGACGCACCGCTCCCGAAGGTTATCAGACTGCGACATTAGGCTTAGTGACAGGGGTTCTCTTATTAGAAACCTCTACTAGAAAATAAGCTGACTCGGCTACTACCCTTTTGGGAGTAGACCTTAGAATAAGTTTTATAGATTAATTTATAATTGTATATAAGAAATAATTATTGACACGGCTACTACCCTATTGGGAGTAGCCTCTAGCATAAGTTTTATCTAATTATCCAACTATTATATAAAAATTGTAATTGACTTGGCTACAACCCTTTTGGGGGTAGACCCTAGATTAGCATTTATATATATAATATTCAATTTTGAACCAAGCTATTATATGTAGCTTAAAGATATTTATAATAAACGGACAACCTACTGCCTACTTAGGCTAAATAAATAATTGACTGAAAAATGTTTAGTATTCGAACGCCAACAAAAATGCCTACCTCCGCAACAAACGAGACTGAAATTGAGATAGATATTCCTCCTGCACAGCCAAAATCCCAAACTTCAATTCCTGGAGTAAGAAGGAGCATCGGGGAACTGGAGGCAGCCATTTTTGCAGCAGAAGCTGCAAAAAAGAATAAAATCTACAAGAGCAAAATCACAGAAGCCGCAGCGGTTCAACAAAGTGCTCTCCTTCAGCTAGACTCTGCACGCAATTTAAAGGGAGAAATAAAAACAGCCGTCACCGCTTCAATAAAAAGACTATATGAGATGGTCAAGGAAGCGGAGACACAAACAAAGGGAGGAAAGAAACAGGAAAGTGGACAAAATGACGAAGGGAAAATGTTGATTGGAGAGAACAAGACTATGATGGAAATACGGAAACAAATAGAGAGATTAGAAGAAGAAAATAGAAAGCTGGAAGAATATAGGAGAAATATACAAAAAGAGTTTGAGGAAAAGGGAGATAGGATATTAAATGAACTAAAAAAGGAATTTGAGAAACAAACAATTAGGGAAGAGGAAAGGGAGAAAAGAATGGAATTGAAACTCAAAACATACGCAGAAGCAGCCCACAAGTGTAATATGTAATTATTCGTTGCACATGTAATAATGCGTTGATGTTAGCGCTTGATCGGGGCACTCCCTGATAGTGTTAACAAAATGCTAGTTGAATGGTTTGGATTCTTGACAGTATTTGGCCAGGGCTACTCTCTGGTAATAATGTTGAGTGACTAAACTGTTTAAAAATATATATATTGCATCTTTATATAGAAAAAAATATATAAATAGCACGCCTTTATATGATATATACTCAGGCGAATTGTTAACGCTTGGTCGGGGCACTCCCTGATAGTGTTAGCAGAATGCCACTTGGATGGTTTGGATTCTTGACAGTATCTGGCCAGGGCTACTCTCTGGTAATAATGTTGAGTAACTAAACTGTTTAAAAATGTATATATGTATATTGCATCTTTATATAGAAAAGATATAAATAGCACGCCCTTATATGATATATACACAGGCGAATTGTTAACGCTTGGTCGGGGCACTTCCTGATAGTGTTAGCAGAGTGCCAGTTGAATGGTTTGGAATCTTGACAGTATTTGGCCAGGGCTACTCTCTGGTAATAGTGTTGAGTGACTAAACTATTTGAAAAAATAATAATAAATATTATGATATTCTCTGTTGTATCTGCATAATATATGCATAGTTATTTAAACTGCTTAGAAATGATATATGCTTGTAAATGATACGCCTCGTGACACACATATTAAGATTTTTATTCAAAAGAAATACATGACTGTAAAGTCGCACAGCGACGATTGTGAGCGGGCGACATATTATATATATATATGGAAAAGAGATAAAGTAGCATACCTAGAATTATTTTATTCTCATACTGCGTTCATATAGAGACATCTTACAATAAAGGAACTTGATGCGGGCTTTAATTAATTATTTCAGATTAGTGATGGCTTGTGGTCATTGGTTGCGGTTGCCTTCACGCAGCGGTGAGAGAAGTGAACAGGGTAGTCGGCGTTGTAGAAAGCGTCGCACCGAAAAGAGATCAGATGGCTGCAATATGAACCGGGGTGAGCGACGCAGTATTGAGCATCATAAACAACAAGCTGATGACCATTGTAGTCGGCTAAGAAACCGCGATGACAGCAGAATAATGATCGAGACTCTAAAAGTCGGAAACACTGCAACACCTCGGATAGGTGGCGAGTGACAACAATCGTAGTTTAATAAATTCTTTTATTGATGCAATTAGGCGCATGAATTCTGGTACTAACGAAAAGTTTAGATCCTTGCATAATATTTGATTTTGATCCAATGGCAAAAGAACAGACTTTTAATTCATGGTCTATATTGACCTAAATTATGGTAATTAAATGAAATGAAATGAATTAATTCATATAATTAAAGAAAGTGTGATTTAATGAATCTTACAAATTTTATTATTACACTAAATTTAACTTATTAAATCATGGTATCATGTCAAGAACCCGGTAAAGTGTTCATTTATGGAATTGAAGATAGGATACTGATATATCAGTACCATAACGGATAAACGCAAATAACATGTCTAGGCCCGTGAATATGCCAAATAGATCCGAACCAGGTCGTTTTACTTAATTGTTGTAATAAAATGTAACGTGCTGAAAAGTAGGACGAAAAAAAAAACAGTACTCTGTAATGCAGAATTGATTTTGTTGAAGAAAAATGCACTCTGGAAATGGAATTTGGAAAAAAGCTACTGCGTTTCAGAGATTCAAAATTGTTTGGCCAGTAGACCAATGCTTGCACTGCCCGATAATAACCTGAAATCAGCTGCATACAGATGGGATTAGGTTTTACATTGCTAGTGTTTGTCGGCGTCACGCCGGGAATGTTGGCTCCAGGTTTTGTTACAAACACACGCGTAATATTTTGGTTATATTTGCAGACACTTTCTGGTACAGAATGCATGAGCGTAAGTTGTGATTCATTTAATACAGAACAATCGCTATCAACAGTAACGTTTAACAACTGCAACTTCCTTTACATGTAATTTTACAATTGATTAAACTGAACAATTAATTATCATATCATTAACAATATTACATATCGTTAATACAGTAGCAAAAATATAATCCGCATATATTTATTGCGCCCATATATTTTTCTACAGAAAGACAGAAAAATTATTTATGTAGAATTATAGGATATTATAATATACTAGTCGGTGCCCGTGACTTCGTCTCCTTAGGACTTTAATTTACAATTCGGTCAAAGTAACACGTGGTATGTTATGCTAACACCAAGAATTAGAAAAAGTAGAAATAATTGAGTTTCAGGGTATTTCGTTTACTAAAAAAAAAATATACTTTAGCCTCAATAACACGTGGTAATCATGAATTGAATTAAAGCTTCGCACGGGTGCAATGCTGATACTAAATACACTACAGAAATATAAACGCGTCCGATCGCTGCTAAATTCAAAGTGTGTGTAAAATCTGCAATATCTTCGAAAATATTTACTTAAATCATACGGTGTAAAGGGCAATATAGATCATATACTCGTAGATGTAAATTAACAATGTATTCAAGGTATTTAATTGGTTAAGGATTAATGCTGTATTGGTTAAAATCGCTTCGAAAATTAGCCATTATTTGTCGTAAAAAAGTAAATGACAAAAAAAAGGTTATTGTGGGTTATCCATAAGAGATAGACATATACCATCAAGGGCGTTTCTGTAGACCTTTTCAATACTTAGTACATTATTTTGATAAAACTCGTAGGGTTCAGCCTGCGTTTGCAATGTAAGCGAAAAATGTAATTATTTACGACATCACATTAGAAACCTCAAAAATACAACAGTACTTCTCTACTATTTAGTGGATGTTATATAATATAAACCTTCCTCTTGAATCACTAAATCCGTTGTTTCAAAGATTTAAGCGTACAAAGGGACAGAAAAAAAGCGACTTTCAATGTAGTGATATGACACGTTTGTCGGTTTACCATAGCAGTGCCATCTATTGATTACTTATTCAATCCAATCGAAAAGTATCGACATCTGTTAGAATCTTTTGGAGACGGTCAATTAATTATAGACAAATAATCTGCAATAAAATAAAATTGCGACTATAATTAAAGATCTAAGCTACCCTATCTCTTAAGTTGGACTAGGCTGCTCACGGTGTGCCAATTTTATTTAAAATCGATTAAATAGTTTAGGAGTCTATCGCGGACAAACATTTATATATATATAGATTACAGTCGTCAAACTACTGAAGAAGAAAAGAATTTTACTCTAATTAATTGAGTTCGAAACGTTAGCTGTAATAGCATCGCTAAACAATTTCAGGGTCACCTGTATTTCATAGAAAATTGGACATTCCCTATGCCCATTTCATACGTTTCATGTGAATATGTAGGATCTTTTAAGTAAGAAGTGGAACTCGTATATTTTAGTTAGATCTTATCTTATTGTGAATTTTGGTAGACCAACTCGCATCTTTAATGGAGGTAGATGTAATAACAGTAAAAGTTTAAGAAATTTACCCAGGCCTTGGGCATAAAACATCATGCAGTAGTTCAAAGTTGGAATCTCAAATAGAACTGTTTTAGCATCCTTGGGAGCGATGAGCTATGTCGTTTTGATGTACAGTTAGAAATTAATATATACCTATACATCAAAAAAAAAACTCAGTAAATTACTATTTGGACTCCGAGTAACAAATCCTTGGCAAGGTATTTTAAGAGACATAATTTCAGACGTTTTAACGTCTGGACACGAACTGATACAAAATCGAGCAAGAAAACGAAGAATGGTATAATAGAAAACGGAAAGAGGCAATAATATATAAATGTGATCTGGCACGAATTGTGAGAACAGTTACATCCAGTAGTGGGCAGTCTACAAATTTGGAGCCTAAACTATCGAGTAATCAAAAGTTTACCAAATGACCGCTACGTGGTTGAAGATATCCCTTAATCACGAAAAGGAAGACGGTATGGAGCGATTAAAATACGGCCTTGGTTAATTTGTTAACCTATCTCGGAAAGTGATAATGAGAATGATGGTAGTGACTGTTCTGATGCCATTGGGAATCAAAATACTTAAAATTCTCTGTGTACATTATATTCCAAATCGATGAAGTGTTTAATCTGTTTTAATATTCATTTAACGTGACGTGATAAGTCCACGTGTTGAGCCAAGAATGATTGACGCTTATATAGAAAATATAGCCTTGAGATAGCCTGCATACTGTGGGCATGCCGGGCACAATGATGTGCCGCCCAATGAGAAGCAGTGTGCAGTCTATATGCGAATAGTGAGTGAGTTATAACTTGTTGTGGGTATGCCGGGTACAATGATGTGCCGCCCAATGAGAAGCAACAAGTTGGCTGGGTGTTTGGTATAGGCGGAGGATGACCGATGCTTATGACAAACATTTGGTATGAATGGCATACTGTGGGCATGCCGGGCGCAATGATGTGCCGCCCAATGAGAAGCAGTGTGCAGTTTATATGCGAATAGTGAGTAATGAGTGACTTATACCTTGTTGTGGGCATGCCGGGTACAATGATGTGCCGCCCAATGAGAAGCAACAAGTTGGCTGGGTGTTTGGTTAAGGCGGAGGATGACCGATGCTTATGACAAACATTTGGTATGAATTGCATACTGTGGGCATGCCGGGCACAATGATGTGCCGCCCAATGAGAAGCAGTGTGCAGTTTATATGCGAATAGTGAGTAGTGAGCGACTTATAACTTGTTGTGGGCATGCCGGGCACAATGATGTGCCGCCCAATGAGAAGCAACAAGTTTGCAGAGGATGACCGACGCCTATGAAAGGTATTTTATATGGAGCTCATGCTGTGAGCAAGCTGGGCACAATGATATGCCGCCCAATGAGAAGCAATGTGCAGTCTATATTTGGAGGGCCGGGCACAATGATGTGCCGCTCAAACAAAGGAAAGTATTTCTAATTAAAAAAATAAGCAATGATAAATAAATTTTTAATGTAGTGATTTGATTGAAAATACTTCTATTGTGATCAGCTTTTACCCTAGTCTAAATAGTACTACTGTGTAAACTTGATTATATGTAATAATAGATAGGGAAAATATTTGAAGAATGCATTCATTTGTAGTTTATTTACAAGGGGTTTACAATATAAACAATAAGTTGAGATTTTTTTTTCTGTTTTTTGAAAATTTCTGTTTCAGCTAAGTTGCAGCCAACGAAGGCACTCGTTGGAAGTCGGATGGCCGAACTGTTACAGATATTAATCATATTTAACTTATCTTAATTTCAATTCCATAGACAACATCTAGTAATCTGTCTCTGTAGTCTACCGCCTTACAGCTTAACCCCTCCAGTTGATTGTTATCAGTTAGTTGATCACAAACGCAGTCTTTAAATAACCAGCGGCAAGCAGCCGCCAGGCATTCGATCTTCAAAAACTGACCAGTGAAGTTTCCTTTCGTTGCCGTGGATAAGAGTGAGATTTTGTTGTAAAATATCTACTTTATGTATACCAAATAATTAAGGGATTGATTATAATAATAAGTTGTATAAAATACGACGGTTTATGTAACACAAGATATTGGTGAAAATACCAACAACCCAACCCCTAAAAATATAACACTACATTCGATCGTGGTAGAACCCAAGACAAAGGAAGATACAGCAGACACCACGATACAACACATACGAACTGCGCTCAAAGCAAAAGAAGGCGGGGTACAAGTAGAAAATATAAGGAAAGTAAAGGACGGTAAAGTAGTGGTGGGGTGTAAAACAGTAGAAGACAGAAAAAGATTGAAGGAAAGGCTTGAGGCAGACACGAGTCATCTTGTTGTAAAGAAGATAGCCAATAAAAATCCTCTCGTTAGGATCAGAAACCTCCTAAACTACAACAAGACAGAGGATATTATACAAGCATTGAAAAACCAAAACAAAAATATTACCACACACCTGGGAGAAAACGACTGGCACATTGAAGAAAAATACAGAAGGAAAGCCAGAAACCCGCATGAAAGCCATGTGATCCTACAGGTAAACCCAAAAATGTGGCAAACTCTGACCACAGCAGCCAGGATCCACATTGACCTACAAAGGGTGTGGGTGGAGGATTGGTCCCCTCTTATGCAGTGTTCCACATGTCTAGCATACGGCCTTACGCGAAACCACTGCCAGGAGGGGAAGCTGACCTGTTCCCAATGCAATGGCGCTCGCCATTGCATTGGGAACAGGTCAGCTTCCTAAAAGCAGACTGTCCAAATAAACACCAAACACCAGAGTGCATAAATTGTAAAAAAGCGAGATTGGACAGTGTGGACCACAACGCTTTCAGTACAGAGTGTCCAGTACGCAGAAAATGGGACTCGATAGCCAGAAGAGCAGTAGCCTACTGCTAAGGTTTCCCTAGGTAATATTCAGGTAATTCAAGCAAACTTGCAGAGATCTGCCCTCGCTACAGAAGAATTAATCATTGAGGCCAAAAAACACCGTATATCCATCGCGTTGGTTCAAGAACCCTATATCGGAGCGACGAGAAGAATGAAAGACTACATAGGAACTAGAGTATACCAACACGCTGATATCGGCAACCAAACAAAAGCGGCCATTGTTGTACTGGATAATAATATCAGTGTTACACAATATCCCTCCAGCCCGAATATGGTTGCCGTATCCCTAGATACACCAAAAGGAAAACTCAATATACTTCGAGCCGCATCCAAGCCCCCTAAATCTCCACCTTCATAAACTAGAAAAAACCGTCGAGAAGCTGGGACGGAGAACAATAGTCGGAGGCGACGTAAATGCTAGAAACGCCTGGTGGGGAGATAGGATGACAAACGGAAGAGGGGAAGAAGTAGAAGTGACCTTCCACAGCGCCGGCTTGGAAATCTTAAACCAGGGTGGGACGCCAACCTTTAACACTATCAAAGGAAACACAATATACTCCAGTTGCATCGACGTCACAGCAGCCACGCCTGATCTCCTCGGACTCATTGTAGACTGGAGGGTGGATCAGGGTGTGACCAGTTTGGACCATAACACCATCCTATTCGAGATAACCTCACGAATCAAAAAGGATGAAGGGCACGCGAGATCAACTAGAATATACAACGTTCGAAAAGCAAACTGGACCCACTTTCGTGCGAAAGTTAGACAGTTGCTCTCTGAACATAAACTCACACTACAGTACATCAACACTTTAGACTCCACTACACTCCTAGAAAACACTGTAGCTCAGTACACACAAATAATTACAGACACTTGCGACATGCACATTCCAAAAATTAATAAACAGAGAAAACACACCGTCCCACCCGGGTGGACAGAAGAATTAACACAAACCAAGAAACGTGCTCTAACAATGAGGAGAAAAATCCGGTGTTGTTCTACGATTCGCCGACCAATAGTAATAGAACAATACAATACGGCGAAACAAGAATATCTGGAAGCAGTCAATACAAGAAAGATAGAAAGTTGGAAGAGTTTGCCCACGCTGCGTGACAAAGTTCGGCTCCGTTACCACGGCTGCCGCGATTCCCCACTCCGCCATGGACTGCAGGAACAGGTCCTGAGCCGCAGCGGAGCGTCCCATATTCCCCTGTAGGAGGTCGGTGTGGTTCTCTGCCATATTATTGTCGAGAATCCACACCAACCTCCATGCGAGAGCCTTCCGCAGCCGATGTACCGGGAACATCAGGCTTCCTTCTCTGCACTGGGGGAGAACAGTGCTTGCCTGTCATCTTGTGGTCTGCCGGCTTCCCGGTAGCCGCGCAGACCACACAGTGTAGCTTCTTCGAGCTACACTCGTTGGCCTTGTGGCCCTCACCTCCCCATCTGAAGCATGCCGCCGCGAAGTCCTCCGTCGAGGGACATGTGGCACGCACATGCCCCAGCTTCATACAACGGAAGCACTTCATCGGGCGATCCCCCCGGGCTTCCACCCGACAAGGAGCCTTCCGCTCAGGACTTTTTTCGCGGCGGCAACCGGGCATAGCACGTTTACCTCCCCCATCCCTTACCCCCGTTTTACAATAACGCCAGCCTTGATGGCGGAGCTGTCGCATCCACCCATGGATGCCACAGCCTCCACCACCTCCTCCACCTTAACGCTGTCGTCCAGATCCCTAATGTGGAGGTCCACACGCTTTGTGGGCCTCCCCACCAGGGCATCCTGGCATCCTGGGCGCTCCGCAAGGTGATCTGCTTTTTCCTCGCGGTCATCGCCTGCGACTTCCAACATCCTTGCCCCAGTGGCCGTCACCCTCAGACTTACCCTAGCTATGCCCAGGGCGGGCAGGCTAATCTCCCGCTTCGCCCTGGACAGGGCGTCGGCGCCCTCACGTTGTCACGCCTCGTGCCAACGCACACTCCCGCGTCGTCAGCACCACAGCAGCAGTCGCCGGCGTGACCAGTGAGGGCGAACCTCCGGCTTTTTGCCCGCTACGGGGCCCACACTCGCCGGTTTTTTGACACCCATCTCCCCGCCGCCACAAGCGGACGTAGCAGCGGGAGGATTTGGGGCCTCCACGTTCCCAGTTCCTTTCCCCCCCCCTCTTCCTCTTCTTCTTGCCCACCACTTTAGACCAAGACTGGTCTGTCCCATCTCCTCCCTATTCTCTCTTTGCACCTCTTTCGTCGGGGGGGGCTGTCCGCTCAGATGCCGCAAGTGGGGGCCGGATCACAGGCTCAGGAAGGAGCCTGTGCTGTACCCCCGCAAACTTGGCATCGAACATGCCCCCCACTGCCCGCTATATCTCCCCCATCAGGTCCTCCTTCAATCCGGCGACTGCTCCCTCGATAGTGTCCTTCAGACATGTACCCTACACCTCTGGAGAGGATTTATCGCCGTCACGCATCTCCCTCTCCAGTTGCGCAAAGCGCTCCGCCCTTTCTGAAAACTCCCTCATCAAGGCCCCAACCTCCGACTCTAGGTCGGAGACTCGAGCCCTCAGCCTCGTGTTTTCTCGCTTGAGGCGCCGTCCTTCATCTCCCCCAAGGCCCCAAGGCGAACCCGGGCAACCGTCCTCTCCCTCAGCTGGGGAACCTCCACAAACATTACATCTAAGGGCTGTGAGGCCCCCTCGAAAGTGACAGCGGTTTTCGGGGCCCCACTATCATCTTTAGTCATTCCGCTGCGCAGCGCCATCTGCCCCTCAAGAGAAGAGCGAGCCTCCACATCCAGCTTTGACAACTCAGCAGCCTTCTTTGAAGGCTTGCCCTTCGGAGGCGGCGAGTCAGACGGATACTCCCCCCTGTTGTCCTTCCTGAAGGAGCGCTTCCGAGAAGCGGAGCGATCCCTCAGTGGTGATTCCCCCACACTCTCTTCCGAGAGGCTGCGCCTCGAACGCGTCTTGCGCATCACCGCGGTTTAATTACAACACAAAAAAAAAACAAGCAAACAAACAAACAAACAAATAATCAAACGAAAGAACCAACGAGGTCTGAGAAACAATTGTACTTAAAATATGAACTTAAATTAGACAGATCGTCAAAAACCAAAAATTAAAATATATTTTTTCTTATATTTTTTTTATATATTTTTTAATGTTTTGGAATTTTTATATAATTTCTTTTTTTTATAAATATATATATATATATATATATAAAGAGAAACTCTTTATATTAAACATTTTTTTTTTATTTAAGACAGTGACACATGTCAATCATTCGTTTTTAATTTTTCTGTAAAATAATGTACTTAATTTTAATGTATTAATTTTTTGTGTAAAAAGGGGCTTTTAATGTTGTTTTCTTTCAGGTGAGTTATTTTTATTTTATTATTTATTGTAAATAGTGTATATTTTATTATAAAATAAATGTATATCTTTCAGAAAGAAAGACAAATAACCAAACCCTTATTATAAAACAACATTATTTGCTTGGCTATAATATGGATAAATTGAGATTTGATTTTGCGGTAAAACCGGCTGCTGATGGTAAAACAAATATTATATGTATTACTTCAATTGGAACTGCTGCGGGACATGTTTATGAGATACCGGGAGATCTACAACCGGTAACAAATCATAAAGCAATAATAAATACTCCACACTTTATTAAAGTAAAGAAATCACTAACTAAAAGATATCAAGTCAGAAAAATTTGGATTAGTATGACAGATGAAATATCAAAAACTTATTTAGATGATGAACATAATATACAGTTTAATGACATATATCTTGAGGAGGTTATAGAAGGAAAAGATAGAATAACCAGTGGCTCAAATGAAAATCTCGGGAATTTATTGGAAAAGCTCGTTCAAGATAAGAAAATTAAGTCAGAAATTGAAAATTTAGGATTGACAGCTAAAGATTTTATAATTGAAAAATTTAGTGGAAAAAACTGGAATCCTCAACAGTGGATAAATATGTTTTCGAAAGAATGTGAAAGATTTAATATAAATAATGATCAACATAAAATTGAAATTTTAAAATATTTTTTGGAGTTTTCTGCTTTAGATTGGTACAAATGTATGCTTATTAAATTTACAATAGGCTCGAATTGGGAAGTATGGGAAAAGAATTTTTGTGACACTTTCGCACAGAAAGGATGGTCTGCAATTAGATATGCGTTATCATTTAAATATCAGTCGGGTTCTTTACGTGATTATGCTATAAAAAAAGAGAAACTTTTATTGGAGGTAAGAAAAACAATTGATACAGACACACTTATAGACATTATAACGTTTGGTTTACCCAATTATGTGGCTGATAAAATAGATAGAGAAATATTACACGCAACTGAAGATCTATGCAACGAATTGGGAAAATTAGAATATCTGATTCGTAAAGATAAATATGAGGCACGAAGTAGAGTATTTTCTAAAAATAAATATAGTAATATTGAAGAAAAAAAAAGTTGTGCTATCTGTTTAAGAGAGAATAAGGGTAAACGTAATCATACTGAAGATAGTTGTTGCTTTAAAAATAAAAATCGGGATGCTATCTTCAAAACTGTCAATAATTCAGAACTAGAAATAGAATTAAATGAAGAAAATCCAAAAAACTAGATGTGCCACCATTAATACAACTTAAGTTAACATTGAATGATATTATGGATATATCAGGGATTTATGATTCTGGTTCAAATGTGTCCTTGATAAATACAAAATTATTGAAAATAAAACCACTGAATTTCTTAACAAAAGCGGAGGAAGTAAACTTAAGAACTATTAATGGTGAGAAGAAAACAAATGGTATGGTAACACTAAAGATTAAGATATATGACATCGAGGACAAAATGGATGTTTTTGTTATAGATAAGGAAAATTTCAATTATGATTTTCTTATTGGCTTAGATTGTATAAAAAAATTTAAACTAATTCAAAATGAAAACTTAGAAATAATACAACGTAACACTCCAAATAATGTGACGAAAACATCTGTTGTCAACAAAGTTCAAACAATTAATCCTAATAATGAAAAAAAAAAAAAAATGTCAATATTCCTGATGAACTAGGTGACATACAAGAAAAATATTTTAATATACCATCAAAATCATTACGTGAAAATCTTTATGAAAATCAAATTAATTTTAATGAACATATAAACTTAGATGAATTTGAAATATTTATAAATCATTTAGACTTTTACCAAAAATCAAAAATTGATAATTTAATAGAAAAATATAAACCTGTCTTTGCTAAAGATAAATACGACATAGGTACAGTTAGAGATTACGAGGCCCATATAAATTTAATGGTCGATACATACTGTAGCAAACGCCCATATAGATGTACACCTGAAGATAGAAAGGAAATAGAAAGTCAAATACAGAAATTACTAGAAATGAATTTAATTGAGGAATCGTATAGTCCATTTGCTGCTCCCGTTACTCTGGCTTATAAAAAAGAAGATGGTAAAAGAACACGGCTATGTATTGATTTCAGAGAACTAAATAAAATTGTAGTTCCTGAACCACATCCATTCCCATTGATTGAAGATTTAATGATAAAAACAGTAAAATGTAATTATTTCTCAACGTTAGATATTAATTCAGCATTTTGGTCAATTCCTCTAAAAGTTCAAGACAGATATAAAACAGCATTTGTAACACAAGAGGGTCATTTTCAATGGACGTGCTTACCTTTTGGCCTAAAAACGGCGCCAGCAATTTTTCAAAGAATTTTAAGTAACATAATCCGAAAATATAAACTCTCTTCTTTTGCTACTAATTTTATTGATGACATTTTAATTTTTTCAAATACATTTGATGAGCATATTATACATTTATCGAGATTGATGGACGCAATTCTAACAGAAGGATTCAGGTTAAAATTTTCAAAATGTTCCTTTGCAAATAACTTTGCGAAGTACTTAGGTCATATAATAGAGAATAATTCAAGAAGACCGTTGAATGACTACTTGTCTGCTATAAAGAATTTTCCAGTTCCTAAGACAAGAAAAAATATAAGACAGTTTTTGGGAAAAGTCAATTTCCATCATAAATTTATACCACACAGTGCAATTATTCTTGATCCGTTACATAATTTATTAAGAAAAGATATCAAATTTATATGGTCAGCAGAATGTCAGAAATCATTTGATAAAATAAAAGAGTTATTATGCTCAGAACCGATTTTAAAAATTTTTGACCCAGATTTACCTATTGAAATTTATACAGATGCTAGCATTCAAGGGATTGGAGCAGTAATAAAACAAAAAGATAGTGATGGAATAAGTAAACCTGTAGCTTACTATTCAAAAAAGTTGACAGAAGGACAAAAAAAGAAAAAGGCAATATATTTGGAATGTCTGGCTATTAAAGAAGCTGTGAAATATTGGCAACATTGGCTAATGGGAAGAAAGTTCATAGTTTATTCAGATCACAAACCTTTAGAGAGTATGAATATAAAGGCTAGAACTGACGAAGAATTAGGAGATATGATGTTTTACTTATCACAGTATGATTTTAAAATAGTATATAATCCTGGAAAACTAAATCAAGAAGCAGATTGTCTTAGTAGAAATCCAGTTATGGAGCCAGATGAAAGTTGTACAGATATTTTAAGGGTAGTCAATTTATTAAGATTAGAAGATATATTGAATGATCAGAAAAATAATCTTAACTACAACAAGAATAGATTGATACTAGAAAATAATATATATTACAAGACAAATAAAAAAAGAAAAAAAATTGTTTTATCTGAAAATTTTAGCAAAAATTTAATAAAAAATATACACAATTATTATTGCCACATTGGGAGAACTCAAATGATAAATAAGATCACACCATTCTATACAGCAAAAAAATATTTTTTCTAACATAAAGAAAATATGTGATAATTGTGATATCTGTTTAAAAAATAAATCAAGAAGAAAACCAAAATATGGCTTAACATTCTATCGACACCATTGGCGGATTTGGGGGATCAAGATCAACTAAGAAATATATTCATCTTTTAGTTGATCATTTTACAAGATACGCTTTTATTACTACATCAAGAAGCCGAAATTCTTACGATTTTATTAAACTTGTGAAAAATATACCACAAAGCTACAAAATTCATACATTATTGACGGATCAGTATCCCGGTATTAATTCAAAAGAATTTAAAGAGTTTCTTTCGAAACAGAATATTAACATGATTTTCACTGCTGTTGACTCCTCGTTTTCTAATGGATTAAATGAAAGACTGAATCAAACTCTAGTTAACAAAATACGTTGCAAAATAAATGAAAATGATCAGAAAATCGCATGGACGACCATTGCACATCAATGTGTAGACAAATATAATGAAACAGAACATACAATTACAACATTCGCACCAAAATATCTTTTGGAAGGTGGTAATGTTGATATTCTACCACCTGAATTAAAAGTTAATAATTCAATAGAAGATTTAAAAAGAGATAGACAGATAGCTTTGGAAAACACAATTAAATCGCATAATTACAATAAAGCCAGATTTGATTTAAATAGAAAAGAACATAATTTTGAAGTTGGTGATATGGTGTATGTAGAAAATGGAAATAGATTGAATAGAAAAAAAATGGATGAATTGCGAATTGGACCCTACAGTATTTTACGGAAAATTTCAAAATCAGTTTATGAAGTTAATACTGGATATAAAAAAAATTGAATCAAATTTATATCACATTACAAAGTTAACTCCGATAATTGATATTTCTTAAATTTTTTTATTTTTTTTTAATAATAAGCAATTATGTATGTTTGTACATAAATAATTGTTATTTATTTTGGGGGGGGAGATATAAAGAGAAACTCTTTATTTTAAACATTTTTTTTTTATTTAAGACAGTGACACATGTCAATCATTCGTTTTTAATTTTTCTGTAAAATAATGTACTTAATTTTAATGTATTAATTTTTTGTGTAAAAAGGGGCTTTTAATGTTGTTTTCTTTCAGGTGAGTTATTTTTATTTTATTATTTATTGTAAATAGTGTATATTTTATTATAAAATAAATGTATATCTTTCAGAAAGAAAGACAAATAACCAAACCCTTATTATATATATATATATATATAAATATGTATATTTTCCTTTTTTTTTCTTATAAATCACTCAATAACAGAGTCAAGTAAACAAAATCACGACTGTCCTTAAAACTAAACTAAACTAAATTAATCAAATCAAATTAATTAATAAGTAAATAACGACTAATAAAGGAACACAAAACACAAACCACACAATGAAAAACAAACAAACAATTAAAGTGAAGTAAGAAATGGAAGCAAAATAAAAGTCAAAACATAAACCGCTCTCAACAACACTTAACCTAACTTATCTAATAAGCGTCAATATCACTCACAGGAATGCGGCTTGCAAACTTGTAAACAACAGGTGCCGGCCCGTCTGGCGCCGTCCAGTCTGGGTTCGAACAAAGGAAATTTGCAAATTCCCTGTTCCTAAACCAATCTCCTCGTGAAGAGCCAATCGATTCGTCTTGCAGAGACAAAGATGATGGTATACAACACTATGGGTGTTAGAGCCCACACTCGGCGCAATATGCGGTAATATTTTTAACGAAATAAAAAATTACTGCGCCCTAAGTAGTGAGTACATAAACAAAATTTTCGTACTCACAGGTAGCCAGTAGTCCAAAGTATATACCGATCACAAAAAAAACATTTCAAACATCATTTATTTATTTATATTTATATTATCAACGAAGTGTGAATATACGTTTTTTTTATCAAAGAAATGTGAATTTACGTGAAATGAATGAATTTAATTTAATTTAAAGCTGTGTAAATTTTTAGTTAGATTTTTAAGTTAGAGAGAAATAAAAATTTAGAGTTTAATTTAAAGCACTCTAACTATTTCGCGAAAATAGCACAGAAATTTAAGAGAGAAAAATCCTGCTGTCTTGAAATCGGGCGATTTATATATTTATATTTATAGTGTTTATTTATTTATATTTGTATTTAAATTATTAAATGAATAAGAATTTACGTTTTTTGCAGAGAACCCTCAATAAGAACAAATTACTCTAATTTCGCCTTAAGAAAAATGCAAATGAAGTTACAGTTACGTTAGCAATAAGAACAAAATTACTCTAATTTCGCGTTAAGAAAATGCACATGAAGTTACGTTACATACTAAACAATATATAAATATTAATTAATTAATTACTTTACTTGTAAATCTAGACAGTCCTGGTGAAACTTGAATCTTCAACTCTGCGCCGGGCGTAGAAAAACACTTCTTAGCACCTTAATTTTGAGATAACTTGAGAATCTCTCACTCCTCAGAAGAACGAAGGGCACCAATCGATTATCCATATCCATATAAATACATAATAAATACCAATCGCCTTATAAAGGCGAATTTAAATATATATAACACTACTGGATTACTCCACGCAAAACTATTTTTCCCGATTTTACTAACTTGAAAAAATTAAATAAATATTGGTTCACTTAGAGGACCTCAGGACACGTCCGTACGGCTCGGCGTTGCGGTTGCGACTGGTTAGGTTAGGTTCCCCCTCCCCTCCCCCCCCCGCGGAAGAATTTACCCGCGGTTCCCTGGGCTTGTCGTGCCGGGGGGGGCTCAGTACCTGGACCGACGGCAGTGTCGCGAGTG
This sequence comes from Pontia daplidice, assembly GCA_963693355.1. Classification (NCBI taxonomy): domain Eukaryota; kingdom Metazoa; phylum Arthropoda; class Insecta; order Lepidoptera; family Pieridae; genus Pontia; species Pontia daplidice. The sequence continues at coordinate 10,985,196 of CAVNZL010000138.1, read as the reverse complement.
CCGTCGCGAAGGGGAAGCTAATAGGGTTTCGACCGGCCTCCACTTTGGACGCCGGTCTGGTATATCATCAGCATCAGCGCTCTGCGGACGAGATTCCCGCCAGCCCCATGCCAGCTGGAGTCATTTCTAATGACGAAGGTGAAGCAGGGGGCCTTTTGTGTCTGTGTTTTGTGTTCGTTAATTTTGGAGTGTTCCTCAATTTATCGCTCCCGACTAGTTCATATTCATGAACCATGCGGGATGCAAATGTTAGAGGTGTTCAATAATTGCAGTGTTCTTGTCTTGATGAGTCAAACGAACGTGGCGAGATAATCCACATTGGATTACCTGATACCTGAATCCCAAGTTCCAGGGGCCCGGCGAGGGGACGCATGGTCAGGGGGTTAAACCTGGCCACTAGGGCCTCAGAGGGGAGCTACCCCTCTTAAATATGAAAAGCCTAAAGCATGGAAAGTTCAGATAAAGAAGAGACTACCCCAGGAGGGTCAAATCCCTCCCATGACCACGATCAGGTCATGGCAGCCGGTCCGCGTCGTATTCTGGGGGCGGACCAACTCCATGCAACAGATACAACACCGACGAATCATGGCTTGAATACGGACTTGATTATCAAACAGTGCAGAGTGGTGCTGGAGCGCACTCCATGCTCAACACCAGTGCCCTCAACCCCGGACGAAGCCGCCTTTTTCAAATCGGCAGGCAACGACCCAGATTCGGATTCGAGTAGGTCTATGGTGAGCATCGGGTCAACGCAAAATATGCGGAGCCCCCGAAAACCCGGCGAGGCACCATGTACTCCAGCTACAAAATCCCGTTTCTGGCGTCCCAAAAAGCGCGCAAGACAGGACGAGGAAGGGAGCTCAAGTGATAGCTCACCTGGAGAACTCACAAAAGGGGAATATATAAAAAGTCTCAAAGTACAGAAGGAGAAGGCTGCGGAGGCTGAACTGGCGGCTCTTTGCGCTAAGTCCCCGGAAGCTTTGACTCCAAGAGGAGAATCGAGGACAGTCTGGCTGCGGTCGAGAAGGTGGCCAGGTCTTCTACCAATCTAAAAGGTACCTTTGTAGCTACATTGAAGAAGGCCGTCGAAGTGATCAGGGTCGAGGCAGATAGCTTGGCGGTTCGCACCCTAACGGAGGAAACCCGCGCTCTTCAGCTCCAGAATGAACGCCTCCGAGCACAACTGGAGGTGCTACAAAGCGAGATGCGGGAGCTCAGATTGGCACTGAAGACTACCAATGACCGTGCCAGTCTAGAGGAGTTGGAATCAAAAATACTTCGACAGGTGGGTGAGCGGGTGAACGCACAAATAGAAGGCCTCGAGTCGAGGCTTAACCCAGAACCACCAATCCGCCCCCCTCTGGCGGCAGACCGCAAAGGTATGAAGTCTACGCCAACTGCCTGTGAGGATTCTCCGCTCGAACGAACGGACCCGAAAAAGAAGTCAACGAAGAACGGGAAGATATCCGAGCTAGCAGAACCGGTTGTCGGAAAGAAGGCTCGGAAACAAAGGGCAAAAGTAACCAGAAAAGGAAAGCTGGTGGAAGAGGAGAAACGTCAAGCCAGTGCACCAGCAAACTCCACTGCATCGATGTCAAAGGGACTCGATAGTGCGTCGACGCCTACCCACGACAACGATGGCTGGACAACTGTTACCCGGAGCAACAGAAAAGGGGTGAAGGCAAACCAAAACCCTGATACTCCTCTCCCAATGCGTCAGAAGAAGAAAGCCAACATGCCTCTGTCAAGGCCCTTCCCAAAATTAAAGGCACCCCGCACCTCAGCAGTTGTGCTGACCGTGCCCAGGGAGTCTGAGATGCGTGGCGTCACCTACGCATCAGCCTTAAGGGAGGCTAGATCAAAAGTAGACCTAAGAGACGCCGGCATAGAAGGAGTGAAATTCCGCCGGGCCGCAACGGGAGCCACCATCATACAAATCCCCGGTGCAGACAGCGGAGGGAAGGCCGATATACTGGCTGCGCGTCTAAAATAGGTTTTGGGTGACAGTGGTGTCAGGGTCACCAGGCCCGTCAGGTGCGTCGACGTCCGCATATCCGGCCTGGATGACTCAGTTACTTTAACGGAACTTCGCGATGCAATTGCAGTCAGAGGAGAGTGTCCGGTCGACCAAGTTAGGGTCAGTCATATAAGGCAAGACAGGAGGGGCCTCGGAGCGGCGTGGGCCAACTGCCCGATTACAGCCGCCAAAAAATTAGTCGAGGGCCGATTTCTCGTTGGTTGGGTGGCGGCTAACGTCAATGTAGCCAAGCCGCGAGAGATGCGCTGCTTTAAGTGCCTTCAGGTGGGGCATGTAGCCAGCCGTTGTGTGTCAGAAATAGACCGTAGCCGTCTGTGCTACCGCTGCGGTGGTAAAGACCATAAGGCGGCGAGCTGCAGTGCTAAACCTAGCTGCTTACTCTGCAAAGAAGCCGGAAGAGAGTCCGACCACAGATTGGGAGGGAGTAATTGTACCGCGCCAAGTGTTAGAGTACCCAGGCGCCGTACGTCACCAAAGAAAGCTCTCTCAAGGTCCCCGCACGAGGAAGTCGCGCGTATGGAGGTTGTGGATACTGTCGAGAACTGATATGGCCGTACGATTCCTACAGGCTAACTTGAACCACTGCGCTGCAGCGCAAAACTTACTATGCCAAAGCATGGCGCAGTGGGACATAAACGTTGCCATAATTTCCGAACCTTACACCATCCCGGACAGAGATAACTGGCTGGGTGACCTGGACGGCCTTGCGGCAATTGTAGTCACTCCCGTTGCCGACTTGCCCAGTATCGGCGCAGTTAAAAGGGGCCATGGCTGCGTCGCAGCCAAGCTCGGCGATGACATGTGCATTATCAGCGCCTATTTTTCGCCGAACCGATCTTTCGCCGAATTCGAGGCTTACCTAAACGAAGTTGCAAGCTTGGTGCAGTGGAGCCGGTCGGGGCACGTAATAGTCGCTGGTGACCTGAACGCTAAGTCTGCCGCGTGGGGGTCCAGAATGCACAGGCGTGACCCGTACGGCGAAGCGCTTTTGGAGTGGGCCTCGAGCCTCAACATGGTAGTCGTCAATAGTGGCACGGAGGCAACGTGTGTCCGACAAAATGGTGAGTCAGTGGTAGATGTGACGTTCGCTAGTCCTCTTTTGGCGACCCACCTACGAGACTGGGAAGTCCAGACGGAGATCGAGACGTTGTCCGACCACCGCTACATACGGTTCCGGATTCTCCACTCATCCGCAAGTCCGACCGCAGGCCCAAGGGCCAACTTGAGTCGGAAATGGACACTAAAAAAGCTGGACAGGGAGCAATTGGAGCTAGCGGCAACGGTGCAAGCTTGGAGCCCTCGGCCGTCATTACCATTAGCCATTGACGCGGAAACGATGTGGTTTGACGAAGCACTGGCACACATTTCAGATGCCGCAATGCCGAAGTGTCGCCCTGGCAATCGCCTGAGCAAAAACCTATACTGGTGGTCACCGCAGCTCGCCCAACTCAGAGCCGAGTGCGTTGCGGCTCGCCGACGATACACTAGGTCCCGTAGAAGACGGCGCCCCGACGATGAAGAGAGTAGGCGCGCGTACAGTGCCTTCCAAGAAGCAAAGTTGGCTTTACGCTCTGCCATCGGCGAAGCAAGGGAGAGTGCATGGCAGGAACTACTTGACACTTTAGAGCGGGATCCCTGGGGGCGCCCATACCAACTGGTCACAAAGAAGCTACGCCCCTGGGCTCCACCTCTCACAGCCACAATGGAGCCGGCACTACTGGATTCAGTGGTCACGAACCTGTTCCCTACACAAATCATCTCGAATTGCACCCGACAGTGTAGCAGTGAAAACATCGAGGACGTTCCCGAGGTCTCACAGACTGAACTCGCGGCCGCTATTTCGAGGATGATGGAAAAGAGAACTGCACCTGGACCCGACGGGGTGCATGGGCTTGTCTTGGCGCTGGCCCTTCGTGCTGGCCTCGAACCCCGCTTCCGCGACCTCTTCTCCGAATGCCTCAGGAGAGGCATGTTCCCGTTGAAATGGAGGATAGGTCGCTTAGTCTTGCTGAGGAAAAGTGGAAAAAGCCCCGAGTTGCCTTCGGCGTATCGCCCTATAGTTCTCCTGGATGAGGCGGGCAAGCTCCTTGAGCGGATCATCGCCGGCCGAATATATGAGCATCTGGAAACTATAGGACCGAACCTACACGACGCGCAGTTCGGCTTCCGGCGATGTAGGTCGACGGTCGACGCAATCGCGCGCCTGCGAGGCATCTGCGAGCGGTGGATCTCCGGGGGCAGAGTTGTTCTCGCGGTGTCATTAGACATCGCAAACGCCTTCAACTCTCTGCCCTGGGAGAGTATCGAGGACGGGCTTGAGCTTCATGGACTTCCACATTATATCGTCAGATGCGTGAAGTCCTACCTGAGTGGACGTACCGTAAAGTTCCCATCGCAGGTCGGCGAAGGAGAGCGGCGGATGGAGCGTGGTGTTCCACAGGGCTCCGTTCTTGGGCCACTTCTGTGGAACATTGGGTTCGATCGAGTACTCAGGACCGATCTTCTCCAGGGAGTTGAGACAATATGTTACGCGGATGACACACTCGTGGTTGCTTGCGGGCAGGATTACAAGGAAGCGCGCTTGCGTGCAACTGCCGGGGTCGCCCGAGTCGTGTCCGAAATAAGGAAACTTGGGTTGGTTGTCGCCCTCGAAAAATCGGAGGCGATCTGTTTCCATGGGCATTGCAGAGCACCCCCACAAGGCGCAAACATTATTGTCAGTGGTGTGTCGATAGAGGTTGGTACGACCATGAAGTACCTTGGTGTTGTCTTGGATCCCAGATGGACCTTCAAAGCGCACTTCACGGCACTCGCTCCCAAACTCGCTGCCACGGCAGCCATGCTTGCGCGACTTATGCCGAACCTGGGCGGACCGAATGAGGCGTGTCGCCGTCTGTACGCAAATGTACTGCGATCCAAAGCATTATACGGCTGCCCGATCTGGGCGGATAAGTTGTCCCGTCCCAACCGCGACATCCTTCGGCGAGCACAGCGCGCCGTTGCCATACGGGTTGCGAGGGCGTACCGGACCGTATCCTACGCCGCTGTGTGCGTCATGTCCGGTACCGCACCGTGGCACCTGGAGGCTGCCGGCCTGAGCGAGGTGTACTGGCGAAGGGCTGAGCAAAGAGAGGGAGGCACAAACCCCGCACCAGAGGAGGTACGTGCCTGGCGCGCCAGGGAGCAAGAACGAGTTCTGGAAGCGTGGGCCGTGGAGCTGACGGATGAAGTATCCGGAAGCTACACGGTCAACGCAATAGCTCCCGTTTTGAAGGCATGGGTCAACAGACGCTGGGGCCACCTCAGCTTCCGGCTTGTACAGGTACTGTCCGGTCATGGATGTTTCGGCAGTTACCTACACAGGGTAGTCGGGCGTGAAGTGGCACCCATCTGTCACCATTGCACCGTTGGTGCAGTCGACGATGCGCTCCATACTTTGGCGAGCTGTCCAGCATGGGAGGCGGAGCGAAGGCCTCTGCTGGACATCCTACAAGGCGAAGATGTCACCCTCGGTAACGTCGTCAGAGCAGTTCTGAATGCGGATGATGACGGCCGATGGAAGACACTACGCAAATTCTGCGAAGCCGTAATGAGCGCCAAGGAGGAGTCGGAGCGGGCCAGGGAGATGGATCCCGCAGCCCACCCATGTCGTCGAAGAAAACGGCGGGTACGCGCGAATGCGCGTCTTGCGCCATAACCGTTGCAAAAGCAGGGGCTCAAGGGCGTTTGCGTCTAAAAGAAGGGATGCTGAAGCTGCTGGATGATGAATGCTGCATGCCGGAACCCCAACGCTCTAATTCAAAAAGGTGACTGTAGGGCGATCTGGTGGCTGCTCTTGGTGGTGACAAGGGCCGCTACCAATCAACATGCCCAAGGAGAACCGGACAACGGTAGATCGCGTGGCGGGACGCGGACAAGGCTCCGCTGTTACCGTGTCCCGCCTAGAGCGAGTGATGGTGGCGCCGTGGGGTTTTAGTGGGTAGGCACAGTTGGCTAGTCCCACATAACCCTCCGCCAGTAGCAGATACGCGCCGCGGAGGGTATGCGTAAAGCATTTCCCCACGTAAAAAAAAAAAAAAAAAAAAAAAAAAGGTTCCCCCTCCCCTCATGAAGTGTCGTGCGGGGTGCCACAGGGGTCGGTCCTTGGGCCGCTCCAAGGATTGAAATAGGCGCAACAATGAAATACTTGGGGCTGACGCTGGACTCTAAGTGGTCCTTTACACCACACTGTACAGCGTTAGTCCCAAAACTAGACGCCACCGCTGCGGCCCTAGCGAGGGTAATGCCCAATATCGGCGGGCCCAGCGAGAGTAGACGCCCTCTTTTCACGGGTGTCTTGAAGAGTAAGGCCCTCTACGGATGCCCGATCTGGGCAGAGGAGGCGAACGGGATCAGTGCAAATAGGGCGATCCTGAGAAGAGCCCAGCGAAAGATCGCAATCAGAACGGCTCGAGCTTACAGGACGGTTTCTTTTGATGCCGCCTGCGCGCTCACTAGACTGCTACCCTGGCGGCATGCTGCAAGGGCTCTCTCGAGCGTCTACTGGAAGAGAACTAGGGCCAGAACATCAGGCTCTGAGCCTGAACCAGACGTAGTAAGGTCGTGGAGGTCGGAAGCGGAAGATTCCGCACTCGAAAATTGGGCTGTAGAGATAGGGGAGGCCAGGGCTGGGCGTTGGACGCTTGACGCTTTGGGCCCTCATTTGCAGGAGTGGACGAGGAGGAGGAGCGGACACCTCTCCTACTGGTTAGTGCAGATCCTTTCGGGGCACGGTTGTTTCGGGAGGTATCTGTGCAACACGGCCGGCAGGGAGGAGACCACGTCCTGCCACCATTGTGGTTCGGCCAATGATGACGCTCGCCACACCCTCTTCGAGTGCCCAGCCTGGGCGCTCGAGAGGAGCTCTTTATACGATGTCGTTGGTCGGATTCAAGACTTGAGGGGAATGGTCGAGCAGATGCTCCAAAACGAAGAGAAATGGCAGGCTGTTGTCACCTTCGCATCTCAAGTAATGAGCAAGAAGGAGGAGGCGGAACGGAAACGCGAGATGGATCCGTGTTCCGCCCCCGCGAGGCGACGCAGACGGAGGAATAGGGTCTAGGGTCTATTTACTTATTTATTATTATTTACTTTTTGTTAGCAGGCATGGGCACTATTGTGCCCTGTCTTGCGCTCAGTTGTTTTTATACACCTGTTGTAATTTTTCTTTTGTTTATTCATTGTTTAAACGAAATTGATGGCTACGTCGTCGAGCAATAGCGCCGGGGTGCTTTCCCTTCTCGGGGGTACCCCCAAAACGAAGTGCTGCGCGCCGAGGTAGGGTGCTAAGCAGCAGCCGCAGCGACATCCCGGGTAATGTAAATCGATACCGGGTCGCCGCTGATGCGGTTATTCTGAATATTGAACTGCGCTAGGGGCTGAACTCCACACTCTCCCGCGCCTTGCACGCCCGCGCGGGGGGTTAGCTGGATAAAGAATCAGTTTTTTCCACCGTTAAAAAAAAAAAAAAAAAAAAAAAAGGTTCCCCCCCCCCACCGCGGACGAACATACCCGCGGGTCCCTAGGCTTATCGTGCCGGGGGGGGCTCAGTACCTGGAGCGACCGTTGTATTACCGTCGCGAAGGGGAAGCGAATAAGGGATTGGCCGGCCTCCACTTTGGACGCCGGTCTGTATACAGGGCATCTGCGCCCAGGGGATGACCATTCCCGCACGTCCCCTGCCAGCTGGAGCGATCGTTGATCGCGAAGGTGTGGCAAGGGACATAGGAGATCGCCCTACTGGGCAGCGTCGTGGGGCCGCGGTGGCGAAGAGTCACTGTCGGTCAGAGATCTTAGTTAGATCCGGGATAGACTGTTACTAGGTGCAGTTGTCGTGGTCATGTCTCGCGGACTGCGCCCTGCCAGGGAGCTTGCCTTTACCGGCCGGCTTGAGTGGAAGGAAAACCACAATAAAAAACCCTGAATGTGCACGCGCTGAGACGCCCTTACGGGCCTTGCGTGGCGCTGCACCCCTTCTCTCTTTTTCAGGGTGAGCAGGTTGCTCGAACAGTACTTCGAGTGTCTAGCGGCCAACACTTGGATACCCCCCGACCTCCAAGTGGTAACAGGGTTACTCGGGTGCAGGGGTCTCCGCCCGGGTGGACTTTTATTTCCCCCATGAACCAACCTCATATGGAAAATTTTATTGAAAAAAACAAAAACGACGAAAAGGAAGGAGACACTACGGAGGAGAGCAGGAGGACGAAAACGAAGGACCTGCGGATCGTATTAAATCGGATTCCGACGCCCATACCGTCTGCAGCGGAGGAGAGCGTAGACCAGACCGACTCGGACGCTGGATCGATGGTCAGCGCAACATCGAACAGTCGAGTGGGATCACCGCAACGGGACTTTGCCGGTCGAATGTGGAGCTCAAGAAGAGCAAAGAAGAGAGGAAGGGATGAAAGCGAGGGTAGCTCGACAGATACCCCTCTTCGAGATCTCTCGCGAACGGAAAAAGAAAGGGCGAGGCAAGCCATCGACAACGGGCGATGGCCTCGCAGTAACTAAAGAAGCCTACCTTAAGGCTAAGGAGGCTCAACTGAGAAGAAGAAGCGCTGAAGCTGAATTGATGGACCCAGCCGCAGAAGCCCAACAGTTGAGCCCGGCTCCATCCTACAAGGAGACAGACGATTTTCTGAGCGGTCAACTGGGACTCAGCTCGGACTCGTCAGAAAATGTCCTCAGGCGCATCGAGGCGAGCCTGGGGATTGTGACGGAGGTGGCGTCGAAATCCAAGAACCTCAAGGGTCCCTTCATCCGTGCGTTGAAGGATGCCGTACAGGAGCTTAGGAAAGACACCATAGAGCTCGCCCAAAAAACAACGTCGGACGAGACGCGAGCGCTGCGAAAAGACAACCATCGTCTTCAAATCCAAGTAGACCTTCTGTAAAAGCAGATGGATACTCTAAGAAATCAAATGCCGACGCCGAAATCGGCATCAAAGGAGACGCGTATTCCGGACCTGGAAGAGATGGAGGCCCGCATATACCGCAATATTGGAGAGAGAATCAATGCGAGGATCGAGGATTTGGAGCCCCGTCTTAATCCTGAGAAACGCCTCCGACCCCCGCTCGCAGCAGATTCTAGAACTCAGGTCGTGGAAACGTCGATTTCTGCGCTTCCTCTGACAAAGAAGAACAAAAAGAAGAAAAAGAGCCCCAAGGCAAAGAAGAGTCAGCCAGCGCAAGGATACGAAAGTGTGCCCATCGACACACCGTCTACCACTGCTGCTGCGACACGCCCGCCTAATCCGGACGCAGAGGAAAGCGCCTGGATCAAAGTGGGCAAGAGAGGGAAGGCTGTCCAACGAAGGGAGGACGGCAAGAATAAGGCCCCCGCGGTAATATCCAGAACGCGCAAAGGCGTAAAAAAGAAGAAAGAGCGAGCATCACAAAAAGAACAGCCAAAGCTCCGAGCCCCGCGTTCGGCAGCGGTGAGCATCACGCTCTCAAAGGAGGCTCAAGATAGAGGCTTAACCTACGCCGGGGTAATGAAGGAGGCACGCTCAAAGATTGACCTGAACGGCCTGGGCCTCGAAGCGGTGATGTTCCGTCGAGGAATTACCGGTTCTGCCATACTTCAGATTCCCGGAACGGGAAGGGATGGCATAGCGGACACCCTTGCGGCGAAATTGATAGAGGCGCTACCCATGGAGGGTATTAAAATCGCCAGACCACACAAAATGACGAGAGTCCGAATCTCTGGTCTGGATGACTCAATCACGGCTGAGGAGATCCGGACTGCGGTCTCCACAAAGGGAGAGTGCCCCGGAGACCAAATTCGGGTGAGCGGGGTGCACCCAGAGAGAGGCGGGCTCTTTGCGGCGTGGATCACATGTCCGATGGCGGTCGCCAAGAAAATTGCAGAAGGCAGATTCCTGGTAGGATGGGTGGTGGCAAAAGTCACTTTACAGAAACCCAGAGCACTGCGTTGCTACAGGTGCCTTGAAGAAGGACATGTGGCAAACCGCTGTCCCGTGGAAGAGGATAGAAGTGCGCAGTGCCACAGATGCGGATCACCTGGCCACAAAGTGGCTGAATGCACGGCTAGAGCCCACTGCAACATCTGTGCGTCAGCTGGAAGGTCGGCGCAGCATCGTTTGGGCGGTCCTTCGTGCTCGGCCCCTAAAAGAAGGGTGCCAAGAAGAGGACAAACTAAGAAAGTACCCCCTCCCCAGCCGAGCGGGGATATGATGGAGACAGTAGCGATCGCCACTAAGTGATATGCTGCCTATACTACAGGCAAACCTTAACCACTGCGCCCGAGCTCAAGATCTGCTCGTTCAGAGTATGGCGCAGTGGGCGATCGATATAGGAATCATGTCGGAACCTTACCTGGTGCCCGAGAATGATAAATGGTATGGCGACGAACGGCAGCTGGCTGCCATAGTAGTTCCGGCGGGCTCCTCCAGGGTGACGGATTCGCGTCGAGGAAACGGATGGGTGGCGGTGAAGTTAACCGAGTTTGCTATCATCTCGGTATACTCCCCACCGAGACGACCTATTGTGGAGTTTGAGGATCTTCTGTCCGAGCTCAGGAGTGTGCTGAGTTGGTGTGCCCCACTTGAAGTCTTGGTTGCCGGGGACTTCAATGCGAAATCCACGGTGTGGGGTTCCCCAACAACGAACGGAAGAGGCGAAGCCATCATAGAGTGGATGGCAGAGACCAACACAGTTATCTGTAATTTGGGATCGGTACACACATGTGTTAGAGGCTGGGCACGATCCGTGGTGGACGTAACGTTCGCAACCCCTTGCCTCGCGCGTCGAGTGCAGGACTGGAGAGTTATAACGGGCGTGGAAACGCTCTCGGACCATCGCTACATTAGATACAGCGTCCTACCACTATCGCCGGTACCTCCCGTACGGGAGAGAATTCAACAAGAAGCCGGCCCTAGATGGTCACTCAAATCCTTGGATGTAGAGGCGTTGGAGGTGGCAGTGGAAGTCAGCTCCTGGTGCTCTCGCATAGAGGGCTCGACGGTCGAGACAGAAGCGGCGTGGTTTGAGACGACCTTGAAAGGAATCTGCGACGCCTCCATGTGTAGATCGCGGAGCCTGCCGGCCAAGAAGAATATGCATTGGTGGAGTGCAGAACTGACCAGACTCCGGAAAGCATGCATAACGGCGCGAAGACGTCTACGGAGACTCAGGAGGTTGCAAGGTGCAGTGCGTGGAGGATCAGCGCGGCAAAGGTTTTGACCACGGAACGAATTTTGCTGGGGTGGACTGTGTGTCACTACGAGTTATACAAGGAAATCTGAACCACTGTGCCAGGGCCCAGGATCTTTACGTCCAGAGTCTGGCACAGTTTTCAGCCAACATAGGTATCGTGGCGGAGCCGTATTCGATTCCGGAGCGAGCGGACTGGACTGGGGACATTAACAGAACTGTCGCAATCATCACCTGCGGCGCACCTCCGGTCAGTTCCATCCGACGAGGAAACGGTTGCGTGGGCCTCAAAACTAAGGACCTAGCAATCGTGGGAGTTTATTTCTCTCCGAACAGGCCATTAGCAGACTTTGAGTCCTTCTTGGGGGAGGTGGACTCGATTATTGATTGGTGTGATCACCCTAACGTCCTCCTCGCTGGCGATTTCAATGCCAAGTCGAGAGCATGGGGTTCCACAACAACAGATGGAAGGGGGGATCTGTTGCTGCATTTCTCGGCGTCCAAAAACCTGGCCATCATAAACCAGGGTACAACTCTAACGCAGGAGTGGGGGCTCGATCGTTGATATAACGTTTGCGAGCGCCCCTCTTGCTAGACGCATCAGAAACTGGGAAGTGCTGGTGGAGGTGGAGACCCTCTCCGATCATCGTTATATTCGATTTGAGATTCCTCCCCCGTCGACTCCCATGGCGAAAAATAACAGCGGCCCGCTTGGACCCAGGTGGTCCTTGAAGTCACTGGACAGGGAATGCTTGGAGCTGTCGGCTATCGTACAGTCTTGGAACTCCTGGCCGGAGGATGTCACGATTGACAGCGAGTCGGACTGGTTTGCGAAGGCACTGGAGCAGATATCGGACTGCTTCATGGCCAGGAGTTGCCCAGTCAAGCCAAAAAGGCAGGTGCACTGGTGGACGGAAAGGCTCACCTGTCTGCGCAGGGCATGTGTGGCTGCCCGCCGCCGGTATACTCGCTACAGACGTCGTCGCTCGACTTCAACATCGAGAAAGAGGCACGTCTCTATGACAATTATAGAGACGCCCGCACGGCCTTGACAAAAGCCATCGCCGAGGAGAAGGAGAGAGCGTGGACCGAGTTCCTCGATACGCTCGAGCGGGACCCATGGGGCCGTCCGTACAAGCTCGTTATGAGCAGACTGCGCCCTTGGGCGCACACGGTTTGGAGAAGAGGCTCCTGCGTATATTTACCAGGTGCCTACAAGAAGGTCGCTTTCCAAGGCGATACATAACTGGGAGATTAGTGCTGCTGGCCAAGGCTGGGAAACCGGCTGACAGCCCGTCTGCATTCAGTACCGGCCGATTGTGCTGCTCGACGAAGCCGGCAAGTTGCTCGAAAGGGTGATTGCCGGTCGAGTCGACCAACACCTAAGCACAGTCGGTCCGGATTTGGCCGACTCACAGTTTGGCTTTCGGCGGTCCAGGTCCACGATGGACGCCATAGCCAAACTGAAACAAATAACGGAACAGACGACGTCTCGGGGCGGGGTTGTGATCGCAGTATCGCTCGATATAGCGAACGCATTTAACACCTTGCCCTGGAGATACATTATTGATGGGCTTCGTTATTGTGGCGTTCCTCAATATTTGATTAGCACAATTGAAGACTACTTCCGACAAAGGAAAGTAGTGTTCCCCCTAGAATATGGGTGGCAGGTATACGAAGTCTCGTGCGGTGTCCCGCAGGGGTCGGTCCTTGGGCCGCTCCTGTGGAACATTGGATATAACTGGGTGCTGCGGACGGCGTTACTGTCCGGTGTACAGCTTATTTGCTATGCCGACGATACGCCGGTCGTGGCATCCGGTAAGGATTTCAGAGAGGCGTGCGAATAACGGCTGCTGCAGCACAAGTTGTGGCTCGCATAAGGAGAATTGGGCTCCATGTGAACCTAGACAAGACTGAGGCGATCTGCTTCTCTGGCAATCGTCGCATTCCGGCAGGTGCCAGCATAATGGTGGGTGGCGTTAACATCCCAATCGCCGCCACCATGAGATATTTAGGATTGGTCCTCGACAGAGGTTGGTCATTTAGGAGCCATTTCTCGGCGCTTGCGCCTAAGTTGGACAAGACGGCGGCGGCCCTGTGTCGAATTTTACCCAATATCGGCGGGCCCAGCGTAAGACGACGCCGTTTATACGCTGGGGTAGTGAGGTCCCAGGCCCTGTACGGTTGCCCGATTTGGGCGGACGAGGCCGAGATTACCTCCAACAGGGCGATACTTCGGCGGGCGCAGCGCACGATTGCCACACGGGTGATGAGGGCGTACCGCACGGTGTCCTGTGACGCCGTGTGTGTCATCGCCGGTCTACTGCCGTGGCATCTTGACAGACATCACATTCATTCATTCATTCATTCATTCATTCATTCATTCATTCATTCATTCATTCATTCATTCATTCATTCATTCATTCATTCACATCGTGGCGCTTGCAGATGTTTACTGGCGACGGGCAGAACTCAGAGGGCGTGGGGAGGAGCCTGCCCCCGAGGCTCCTCCCCACGTCAAGGTATGGAGGGAAGAAGCCCATGATATCGTGCTGAATCTCTTGGAGGAGGAGCTGAGATCCTCGAGAGTTGGCATTTGGACGTTGGACGCCATACGTCCCGCCCTTAAGGAATGGGTAAAGCGGCGGCGAGGGACTCCATCCTACTGGCTCGTGCAGGTACTCTCAGGGCATGGATGTTCCGGGAGTTACCTGTTCCGTATTGCGCGTCGGGAGGAGTCCCCGGCCTGCCATCATTGTGGCGCCCCGTACGATGATGTGGGCCACACACTGTTTGCATGTCCTGCGTGGGCAGCGGAAAGGCTCCCCATCGCCAATGTTATTCAGAACGACACTTCGCTAACAACCCAAATAGTTCAGCGAATAATTAATGACAGGGCGGCGTGGCAAAGTTTGGAGACTTTCGCGTGCAATGTACTGAGACAGAAAGAGGACGCCGAGCGAGCGCGCGAATTTGATCCCGCGTCCGCTCCAATACGGCGTCGTAGAGCAGGCGGTCGCCGGCGACGTTTATTTATTTATTTATTTCTAACTTTATTATTAATATACCACATGAAAACAGAGAGGAAAAAAAAAATAACAATTAAAAACAAGTATACAAATAAGAGGCGGCCTTATCGCTAACAAACGATCTCTTCCAGGCAACCTGAAATATATAAATATAAAAGTTAATAAGGAAGGGTGGTTTAACAAAAGGAAAGAAGTCAAGTTAATAAGTGAGACAAGAGTAGATGAGAAAAATGCAGTACATATAGCATGGATATTAGGATATAGAGCGGTAGAAATTGGAGAGTTGAAACTTAAAACTACGTAGAGATTGGGCCTTTCTGATTTCAGTTGGGAGAGCGTTCCACAGATTTATTGCTTTTATGGTAAAGGACATATTAAAGAAGGAGGTATTGTGAGAAGGAATAAATAAGAGTAGATTATTTACAGAACGAAGATTGAGTTGGTGAGAACTAAGAGGGATAAAATTTTCCTTGAGATAAGTAGGAGTTTTAGGGTCAAACAGAACACGGTACAGGAGCGAAAGTATGTGAAAATGAATACGTTTACGGATCTGGAGCCAGGCAAGCTTTTTCCGGAATTCTGACACGTGATCAAATTTTGGTAAGCCAAAGATATAACGGATACACGTGTTCTGAACCCGCTCAAGCCTGTCTAGTTGGGTTTCAGTGAGGTTGGAGAAAGACACATCTGCATAATCAAGGATAGGTAGGAGAAGTGATTGAGCTAGGAGGGTTTTCGTAGGAATTGGAAGAAAGTTTTGGAGACGTTTTAAGGAATGTGAGGCAGCATAGATTTTTCAAGGTGGCGTTGCCAGGACAGGTGTTGATCCATAAACATACCCAGATTTTTGACGGTAGAGCTATAGGGTATGACGGTGCCGTGCGACAAGATATTGTACATAATTTTTAGGTTTAGTAATGTTATTTTAATTTAATTTAATTTTAGGAGTTTCCTCGCCCTCCCTTCGGGGGGTGATTGTACATATGTATGTAGTTGTGTGTGTATGTAAATATGTAAAAAGGAGATTTTTTCCCCCTACTGGGGTCAGTAGTGTATATAGGAGTCGCACCGCATTATGCGGCATGGAGAGCTGCGGTTGCAGCAGTCGCTTGTTGGGGTCCCGGAGCAATGACATTCAGTACCCGGGCCCCTGACACATAGCGAGGTGGAGTGGGCTCTGGGGTTTTAGTGGGGTAGTGAGCCCTTTTCAGGGCTTGAGTCCCCACAGTACCCGTGCCATCTGAATTTTGCCCACGCACGGTGTCTGCGAAATGCATTTCCCCAGGTAAAAAAAAAAAGGTTAGGTTCCCCCTCCCCCCCACCGCAGATCGAACACCTGAGTCTGCGGTCCCCAGGGCTTATCGTGCCGGGGGGGCCCGAATCGTCGTATGTTATTCGACGGTCGCGAACTGGGAGGGTGGGCTGCTGCCACCCTAAAAAAAAGAGCGTTGCCGGGATAATTGAAGGGGCGATCGGCGACGCCGCGGAAGTAATCACCGGCAAATCAGAAGAAAGGTTCCGTTTCTTAGTCACAAGGATCCTAGGTGCGTTGTTTACGCTTAGAAGTCACCCTCTTGGGTTTGTAGAAGATAGGCTGCAGTGTTGCTGCTGAAAATGCGCGTTGGGCCCCGGTGGCGATGTGCTGCCGGTGGTTAGGGGTTCTGACTCCCCATCGGGCGACCTGTTAGCCGCATCTCCCGTGCTGTCACGTTTAGCATGGTTCTGCGGCCCAGGGGGCTTGCCTTAACAGGCCGGCCCAAGTGGAAGGACACCACAGAAAAAACCCGGAAAGAGTGTTGGCTGGGGCGCCCGATCGGGCCTCGCGTGGCCAGCACTCGCCCGCACAGCGGACCCCTCTTTCCCTAATTATAGAGTGAACCCTGCCGCCAGCGAAGTCCCTGAAGGATGTCTGGGTGAAGGCGGCAACGACCCATGCATGATGATGGATAAAATAGGAAAAAACAATAAATCTTATACATTAAATGAGAACGGAAAGGAGCTGCGAGTTGTTGTGACGCGAACGCCGACGCCCACAACCTCACGTAGAGAGGAGGCGGTTGATAAGAACCGCGGTTTGGATAGCGGAGATGAGTCTGACCGGTCGATGTATAGTGTATCGTCTGGCCATTCGGGCTGTGCTGGAGTCTCCCCAGCGTCAAAGTTTTGGAAGGCGCGTAAGAGGGCGCGCCTTTCTGAGTTAGAAGAGGGCAGCTCGACCGATACACCTGCGTCGGTCCCTGCTGCCGGTAAACGCAAGCCGGGACGCCCACCCACTACTGGGGAATACATGGGTCTAGCGGCTGCGAAGCGTGAATACCTCAGGACAGAGAAGAAATTTGAAAGGGTACGCGCGGAGGCTGAATTACATTACAGAGGGTCTTCCGCAGGATCCTTGCCCGTTCCGTAAACGATGAAACAAGGGCACTGCGCGACGATAACAAACGATTGAGGGCCCAACTAGAGGCCATACAAAATGACATGGTGGAAATGAGGAGGTCTATGGCAAACGGACCCACTTACAAGCCAGTAGACCTGGCTGAACTCGAAGCCTGGCTGATTAAGAATGTCGGAGAAAGAATTAACGCCCGCATCGAGGGTCTGGAGTCCCGGCTCAATCCTGAGCCCGTACTCCGTCCCCCGCTGGCGGCGGATAAAAGGAAGGAAAAGGAAATAAGCAGAAAAAATGACCCAACTGGTGGTCCGGAAACGCGGCCCAGGGGCCCACCACCAGCACCACCAAAGGCAAAACTGTGGAAGCCCAGAACTTCCGCTGTAGTGTTACCATATCAGAAGAAGGCACAAAGAATGGGCTGACTTACAGCGCCGTACTTCGCGAGGCTAATAAATAAATAAATATTTTGTCGTCTAATAAAATAGCAATTATATGACAGATATTGGAAACTTGTAATAAAAAATTGATTTAACAAAATTAACTGTAAAAAAAACTAAAAATTAATAAATAAAAAACACGTTAAACACAGTTTGTGACGGCGAATTCAGTGATATAACTCTTTAAGTTAAATACTGTTACTGTTAAATATTAACTCAATAGCTACAAAGTGCGTTTAGCACCAACAAGAAAAATGTCTAACGAATGTGTTTTAAAATGCGCAAAATTCTTTAGTGCAGCTGCAGATGGGCTTAAATGTCACAAATGCAGTATTATTTATCATAAGCAGTGTATTAGTCCCAAATCACGCAGTAACCCAAATTGGATGTATGAACGTAAACTCACCTCAAAAGGCTGCAAACGGTTCAAAATCGAATCCTACGACCGCTTCTAATCACCAGCCAGCTGGTCCCACATCATTAGAAATGGCAATTAGCCTGTTAAGATCAGAAGTCGCTGCGTACAGAGATGAGCTTGTTAAGATTGCCTCGTCCATGAATGCACGCCTCGAAAGTCTTGAAGAAAGGGTAGGGAAGCTTAAAAGTCAAAATTCAACAGAAACGAACCCACAAGTTCTAAACAGTATCGCTGAACTGCAGACTCAACTTAATAATTCCGGAAATACGGAAAGAAGCGTCAGAAAAAAACTGGCGATATTTCTGGACTCGCGACGGGCGGGTCTATACACGGCGTGAACATAACACAAAAGCCTTTTGTATTGTCAGATTATGACATTGCCAAAATTTTTGGTCAAGCCATAGTTTGATTAATTATCAGCAAGAAGCCTTAATGTTATTATGTAATAGCTGCTGTAGCTATTATAGTGTCTCATTCTTAGTATATGTATATTGTACAAAAATATTGCTTTTTAAACATTGTATGTATGTAAGGCGGTTGTGTAGATATACTTATTTAATAAAATACTATTTTATAGCAAATAATCTTATACTAAAACTTTATAACTGTTGCAAGACATTGATTCTAAACCTTCAATTAGCTACATTGCTCATTTGTACAGGCCATTGAATTTTTCTAGATATAATTGCAATCTTTGTTTATATTATATCACAAAAATAAATCAAACAAATTATTATGTAATATTAACTATAAAACTGATTTGTTTTAGCTATGTGTCATATAATCTACTCCTTATATCATTGTTTTCATCAAATCTATATTTTATTGAACTCAAATGTGGTGTAAATAGGTTAAATAATTATTCCACAGACTCAGTTAATCATTTACAAAGAAAAAAGGCTATTAAATTAAACCTTTGCACTAATTGCTCCAAATTTTTAATACCTAGTTTAATATCAAGCATAAAAAAATTTCGAAATGAAGATAATTCGAGATGGTACTGTAATTTTGAATGTAGTTTATGTTTTTTGAAAAATGATAAGTGGTTGAAATCATTTTGCTACAAATGGAATAACATTTATATTTTACATTTCAAGCTATATTATATTGTAATGGTATATCAACTAATATATTGGGTATTTCGGCCTATAAAACTGATTTGTGTCAACTATTGTATATGCTGCATATCCTTATGGTCTCTGAATAATCAGTATCTAGTTGAATGTGAATGTTTTATATACTGGTTATATAATCATTTTGGAATTTTAGTTTTTCATCATAATATTCTTACTTACAGTGCTAAGCTAAGAAGACTTGGTGATCAAGTCTACACATTGTTAATACTTACTTTAAAAAAAGGGAGACACTTTATAAATGCAAGTATGCTTAGTTGTAATTGTAAATCTAAATGTATTTTGTGGTATTGTACTTATATTTTAGATATATATCATTATTACAATATAAAAAGCTCATATTACCTTTATAACCTTCCAGACCCCTGTTGTCAGTCAGTTCCAGTTTCATTTGCCTTATATTTATATTTCTATATATATGGATATATATAGTATTCAACAGAATATAGGTTTTGCAAAAAAAGAAAGTTTCTTACCTTAGGCATCCTCAACGTTCGTTCCTTGAATACGGGTACTGATGAATTACAATGTAGCCTGGATCAATACTCCCCTGACATTTTAGCTTTGAATGAGACTTGGTTAAGGAAAGGTGCAGAAGTTGAGTTGAGTCTACCGAATTTTGGACGCGTTGCTATTGGAACTGCGTATAGGCCTGAAACCGTTAAGTTAGGAACAGCCATCGATGCTCTAAGTGATTCCATGATTTCCTTTGGATTTTGTAAGCATATATTCTTATTAACAGATTTCAACGTGAATATGGTAAATCCTAATAAAGGAAAGGCTGTAGAATTATCATCGTTACTTTCCCAGCATAACATGCACCAGATCGTCAATGAGCCTATGTTAAGGATACAAGGAAAACCAAATAGTATCTTCTTATTATAATTTATTACTTGTTCTTATCGAGCACACTCACTACGGTTATCTATTCTCTTTATGTCACTGGCGCCTCGTCCTTTTTAAAAGGCAAAACAGTCCTTGCTCGTTTTGGCCGAAACATCCTCCCCCGTTGGAGAAGCCTCGTTCTTCAACAATATACAAAGGCTGGACAACGCTCGCCGAACAACTCCCGTGCTAGTGCGAACGTCGACTACTCGGACTATGCCATCGCTACCTGGGAAGAGTGCGTGGATTCTACCAATCCGCCATTTAAGAGGTGGTTGATTCTCTTCCTTGAGTATCACCATATCTCCGACTTGTAGGTTTGTTAGTTGTTGACGCCATTTTGTACGCGTCTGTAACTCCACCACGTACTCCTTGCTCCATCGATTCCAAAAATGCTGTTTCATCTGAAGCAATTGTTCATATCGGTTCAAGCGGTTCATTTTAACTTCCGTAAGAGGTTCGGAAGGCATACCCGTCAAAGGTCTTCCGATTAAGAAATGACCCGGAGTGAGCGGGGTTAAATCTGCAGGATCTGACGACAGTGGACATAGAGGGCGAGAATTTAATATTGCTTCTATTTGATAGAAAAGTGTAGCCAATTCTTCATACGTCAAATGTCTGTCGCCCAATACTCTCCTTATGTGGAATTTCGCAGACTTCACTCCTGCCTCGAATAGTCCTCCAATGTGAGGTGCATATGGGGGACTATGTACGAAAGAAATACCTTCATCCGAGCCAAATTGCATTACCGAATCATTATTATAACTAATCTTATTAATTTCATTTTTGGCCCCTACAAAATTAGACCCATTATCACAAAAAATATAACGAGGTTTACCTCTTCGAGCAATAAATCTCCTTAAAGTTAGCAAAAAGGCTGCTGTGCTTAAATCACTGACAGCTTCGAGGTGGACGGCCTTGGTTGTAAAACACACGAAAATACACATATAACACTTACTTATTTTACAACCACGACCTTTTCTATCAGTAATGAAAAAAGGACCTGCGTAATCAACACCCGTCGACTCAAAAGGAATACCAGGTGCTAGACGTTGCTTAGGCAGGTTTCCCATCAATGTTTCCAAAGTCTTACTACTCATCCGTTTACAAATAATACATTTATGTGGAACACTTCTTGCTAAGTTTCTACCATTTACCACCCAATAATTTTCTCTTACACTCGCTAATAAGAGTTGAGGTCCCGCGTGTAACAAATATCTATGCTTATCTTCGAATATTAAAACTGAAAGACGATGTTTAGAGTCTAAAATTACCGGATGTTTTTTATCATAACTAAATTTTGAATGTTCTATTCTACCACCAACTCTTATTATACCAAGATTATCAATAAATGGATTTAATGACAATAATTTTGACCTTTTAGGTAACTGTTGCTTACTTTTTAATAAATTTAATTCCAAAGAATATAATTCAGACTGTGCTAACTTAATTAATGCATTCATACTGTGGGATAACTCCTGAACAGTTAATACTTCGGAATTTTGTTTACTATTAGGATGTCTACAATTATTAATAAATCTTAAGATATATGCTGTTACGTTTTTCAACTTATTTAATTTAGAAAATCGGTGAAAAATAGAAAATAATTCATTATCTTTTTTACCATAAATTATGTTACTCATTACATTTACAATATTAAATTCATTCTTCGTGTCATTATTACAAAAATTATGTGGTCCAAATTTCTCATTTGGCCACAATGACTCATCTCTAGCTAAATATTGTGGGCCTCCCCACCAAAAACTAGATATTTTACTATCAAATGACTCGACTCCTCGCGATATTAAATCTGCTGGATTTTCCTTGGTTGGTACATATTTCCATTCAGCATTAGGTACAAGTTCCTTAATTTTGTTAACACGATTTGCAATAAAAACATTTAATTTTTTAATAGAGGAAGTTCGTAGCCAACCAAGAACAACCATTGAGTCAGTCCAGTACACACAGCGAGCAATATTACAACGTAGTATTTTTGATACTTTAGCGCCCATCTCAGCCGATAACAGCGCACCGCATAACTCTAGTCGAGGAATTGTCTGAGTTTTAATTGGTGAAACTCTAGATTTAGCACACAATAACTTAACGGTGACATTTCCCTCATTATCAATTGAACGAATATAAGAGCATGTGCCGTACGCCGCCTGAGAAGCGTCACAAAACAAATGTAATTCGATTCTTACTACATTTTTACACAGTACATGTCTAGGAACAGAAATACAGGTAAGTGAATCAACTGACTTAATAAAATTATACCACATACTACTAATATCCTCCGAAATCCTTTCGTCCCATCCCAATTTACATTTCCATAAAGCTTGTAATATTAATTTAGCCTTAACAATAAATATACTCAAAAAACCTAACGGATCAAAAATCCTTGCAATCATTGATAAAATCATCCGTTTTGTAATGTTTTTGTTAGAAGAAATATTTATAGGAAACAAAAATAAATCGGACGAAGGCGACCATAACAGCCCCAAAGTTCCAGTATTGAATTGTAAATCTGACAAATCCTTATGTTCGACAAAATTATTTTTACTCAAAAAATTATTAGAATTTGAACGAAATTTTCTAAGAATAAAACCAGCCTCCTCTAGTTTTTTAATAACTGCATTACAAATATACTCAATTTCTTGTTCAGACTCACCACCCGACACAATATCATCCATATAAAAATCATGCTCAATTATTTCCTTAATACGTGAATCACTACACTCATTAGCTAGCTCCAGTAAACAGCGAGTACTTAAAAAAGGAGCAGACGAAAAACCATAGGTAAGTGTATTTAATTTATAGAATTTTAAAGGTTCATCTTCATTTTCCCGCCATACTATCATTTGCCATCGCTTATCCTCTTCACTTATCATGATTTGCCTATACATTTTAGCGATATCTGCGGTAAAAACAAAATTATGCTGACGAAATCTCACTAAAATAGAAAATAAATCGTCCTGTATCACCTTACCTACAGCTTGCATATCATTTAATGACTGCCCTGAGCTAGTCTTCATAGAAGCATCAAACACGACTCTAAGTTTAGTAGTTTCGCTTTTTTCGCGTAATACAGGATGATGAGGTAAGTAACAACCAATGTCTATTAAACTCGACTGCGTTAAATGCCCTAATTCTTCGTATTCCCGAATAAATTCTATATAACGCGACTTAATATCCGGTTGTTTTCTAAATCTCCTTTCTAAGTTAAAAAATCTCTGCTTCGCAGATCTTAACGAATCCCCTAATAATAAGGGTGAGGTGTGAAAAGGAACCTTAATACAAAATCTACCGTTTTGTAATCGATATGTATTATTTTTAAAATGCGTTTCACAAAAATCTTCATTTTCTTCATTACGTTGCCTTAAATTGTTAGGCGAAACTTCTTCCATAGTCCAAAACCTTTCTAATTGCTGCCTAACATCAATACTTAACTGACAAATTACATTGCTACCACTACTACTATCACACTCCTTAATTCCGATCGGTCCACAAACTAACCACCCTAAATTAGAATTCTGCAATGTAGGTTTACCCCTACCTAATTTAAGTTAATGACCGTAAACGATGTCCCAATATAAATCGGCTCCGATTAAAATACTTATTTCCGCCGGATCATAAAACTGCGGATCTGCTAAATCTTCCAATACATGTTGGGGAATATTAATACTACTAACATCTACCCTTGCGTTCGGTAACATACTAGTTATGCGCGGCACTATCATACTATTAACCTTAAGTGAATAATTACGCTTATACGATTGCAATACAAAACTACAACTATCCGCAATACATAACTGCATGTTTCCGACACCCGAAACCGTCATCGGCCGCTTGTTCCTTATACTACAAATACCTAACTTGGCACGCAAGGACTCGGTAATCAAACTAATTTGACTCCCGCTGTCCAATAATGCGCGCACTACAAACATTTCATTACTTGAATTGTTTATTACTCGAACGAGCGCCGTCGACAAAAGAATACACTTATTTGTAGAAACCGATAAGGAAACCGGTTGCATCGATACGTCATCACTCGCGCTACGTGGATTATCTTGCACGTCTATCGCTTGGACGTTACTACAAGCTACAGGATTCTGAACCTTAGTCTTATGCAATAGAACATTATGCTTAAATTTGCAAATCCTACACGGTTTATACCTACAAGTTTTTGCAAAATGACCACTACTCAAACAATTAATACATAATTTTTGTTTCGACACTAAATTATGTCTATTTTCGATGCTCATAGAAATAAAACTATTACACTCGTATAAACGGTGAGATTGTTGACATAAAGTACATTTTAATTTTATTTTAGAATTGTTAGATGTTTGATTTACTACCGCAATGTTAGAATCATTTTTTGCAAAATTATTTAATTTAACTGTTTCTAAGAAATCCGCCCGATTACGTAAAAAGGTTGTAAATTGGGATAAAGTATTTATTTCACCTAAAGTACTCTTATGCTCTTCCCATAAATTATACGTCACCTGATCGAGTCTAGATGATATTATGTAAATTATCAATACGTCCCAGTGCTCGACTGGTAAGCCTAATATCCTTAGCGCTTGCAGGTTTTTAGAAATAGTGTCTATTATATACCTTAAAGATGTGTCAGATTCCTTTACTAAGCATTCAATAGAAAAAATAGCCTTTATATGATTATTTATCAACAATCTTTTATTATTAAATCGTTCACATAAAACAGTCCATGCCTGACTGTAATTATCTCCAGAAAATTGTATTGAGTTTATGACTGATGACGCATTCCCCTCTAAAGAAGACCGTAAATAATGATATTTGTTTATCTCGCTTATTTTATCATTATTGTGAATCATCGAGAGGAATGTGTCACGATACTCAAGCCATTTGTGATAGGACCCATCAAAACTTGGTAACTTAATTGTAGGTAGGGCAATATTACTTAGATTATTACTATTACAATTACTACAATTACTATCTTCCATACTAGATTGCCCGGCACTACCAAAGCTTACCGATCGTTTATTTCCCTTGCTTACTGCATCTAAAATTGATTGAATGTGAGACATAAGTATGAAAAAGTTATTTTCTACTGACTCTCGTTCTATAAACTGTTCAGAGGCATCCTCAAACAACAATTCAATTTCCGTCTGTAAATTATCAAAAACGTTTAAATTTTTATCAAGCTTAGCCAATCTTAATTTTAACTCAGAAATCTGCTGATTACTTAATTTAGAAGAAGGTATTTGTGTAATTACGTCTACATAGTTTTTACATATGGTTAATTGACCCTTAATACTACTCCGTTTCTTAATTAATTTATCGAGTTTTTCTTGGTCAACCATTGTTTTCGCTTAATACTACAAAAAAGAATCGAATAAAGCAATTTGGCTACAAACTATTATAAATAATAATTGGAATTTGAACAATTCTTTTACCCCAACAATATGCACTCACACGCCACGTTTTTTCCACATGCACGCAGTTTTTATTTATTTTTCTTTATGTTATTCACATGTATTCTCACACCAATCCTTTTTGTATCCTGGTCACGGCACCAAAATTCCTTGTTAAGGATACAAGGAAAACCAAATAGTATCTTCTTATTATAATTTATTACTTGTTCTTATCGAGCACACTCACTACGGTTATCTATTCTCTTTATGTCACTGGCGCCTCGTCCTTTTTAAAAGGCAAAACAGTCCTTGCTCGTTTTGGCCGAAACAGCCTACTCGTATAACAGATACTTCATCCACTTTATTAGACCTTATAATAACAGATGCTCCGGAACTGTGTAAAGAAGTAAAAGTAATTCACAACCCCGCTCTAAGTGATCACGCTATGGTTATTACGAAGCTAGCAATATGCAAGCCAAAAGTTAAACTACAATGCAAGTGGATTCGTCAGCTTACTAACATTGATATGGATGTTTTCGAAAAAGATCTGAGAAGCTCATATTGGTCGCGTGTGACAGCAGCGAACGATGTAAATCTTATGGTGAACAATTTTAATGAAATTATGTTAGAGCTATTTGAAAAGCACGCGCCTTTAAAAAGAATCAAAATTAAAGAAACGCCTAGACCTTGGATAACAGACACAATAAAAGCTATGATGGACCTTCAGAATATTGCCTTAAAGAAAGCTCGGAAAACAAAAAACCCAGTTGACAGACAATATTATCGAGAAATGAGGAATCTAGTCTACAGTGCAATAGAAAAAGAAAAGGCGGCCTTCTTAGATCATTATGTTAATAAAAATATAAGAAATGCTAGGGAGATGTGGAAATATCTTAAGAAGATAACGATTGCGAATTCCACGACGAACTCTGATGATATACCAGAGCATCTCAGAGATGCTAATAAAATAAATAACTTTTTCCTCCAGGTTCCTAATGATAATAGTAGAGACGTTGATTATTTAAATTATTTCAAAACTAACAAATACAACTCCAACTCCAAATTAGAATTCAATACTGTCGATTGGGATCAAGTAAATAAAATCATCTCTAGTACGGAAACCAATGCGCCTGGCCACGATGATCTGACTATCAGCATGATTAGAATGACACTACCTGTTATGCTCCCTCTGATCACAATGATGGTAAATGCATCTATACACGAGCAAGCTTTTCCAGACACTTGGAAACTAGCAAGAATCAAACCCTTGCCAAAGAAAGCTTCGGTTCAAGATTTCAAGGACCTTCGTGCAATCAGTATCCTTCCCGTGCTGTCAAAAGTAATTGAAAGAGTTGTTTGCTTACAACTTACACAGTACGTAGAGGATCAGGACATTTTGCCAGAAACTCAGTCTGGTTTTCGTAGTGGATTTGGAACTGCAACAGCTCTAGCTCACATCACCGATGATATTATAACGACTAGTGATGATGGCAAGGGCAGCATTCTACTTCTTCTGGATTTCACGCGAGAATTCGATTGCATAAATGTAGAACTACTTGTGTCAAAACTTGCATACTACGGACTTGACGCGGATGATTGCAAATGGTTTGAATCTTACTTGAGTAATAGAAGACAGTATGTCGACCTCGAAGGAAAGGATTCACAAGCCATCATTCTGTGATCAGAAATGTGTCTCAAGGCTGTCCTCAAGGCGGTATGCTCAGTCCATTACTCTTTATTCTATACACAGCAGATATGATCCAATGCGTTACAAAAGGCAAAGTTCATATGTATGCCGATGACACACAAGTATATTACACAGTGGATCCCAAAGATGTTGATAGATGCATAAATAATATCAATGAAGATTTACGAAACATTAGTTCTTGGGCAAAAAAGAACTGTCTTGTTCTGAACCCAGAAAAAACAAAGTATATGGTGCTAGGAACGAAGTGACAACGGGAACAAATAAAACGTCACAATATCAACATTGTTCTTGACAACAACACAATAACTGAACAGAGTGTCGCCAAAAATTTAGGGATGTTATTAGACAGCGAGCTAAGATACGTAGAACACATAAATATCCTAATAAGGAACGCATTCTACAAGCTTAAAGTTTTATACGGGATTCGCGACTACTTTACTGTAGAAGTTCGTAATAAGTTGACGGAGAGTCTAATTTTGTCACCTTTTAATTATTGTGACTCTGTTTACGGACCACGCCTATACTCCAAGACCGATCGCGCGATACAGCGGGTTCAGAATGCGTGTGCACGTTTCTGTTTTGGCATTCCTAAGCGAGAACATATAACGCCTCATCTTGTTAACAATAATATTCTCAAAATGCGACTCAGACGCACAATGCCCATAGCCGGGCAATGTTATAGGCTGGTAAAGGCAGGAAGACCGAAGTATCTTTTGGATAAACTCGAATGGGTATAAGACGCGCACGAACTTTGTACACGTAGCAGAGACCAGAGTCTATTGAAAATACCTAAGCACAGAACGACAGGATTCCAGGGCAGTTTCAAGTATGCGGCTAGCAAAGTGTGGAATGACCTGCCGCCACCACTGAAGGAGAAAATTGCGTTTACAACGTTTACCTAAATCAAGGATTAAGCATTTTCTCCTTCAGAAACAGCGTGACGATCTTGCTGCCACATACTCTTAATTTTAATTTTGTATATTCCCAATTTCAGCAAATTTAATTATTCTTTATTTATTATATAATTTTATTTTCTGTTTTTTTTTTATATTTATCTCAATTTTTTTCCCAATTTCTGTTTATTATAAATGCGTACTTTAATTGTGGATTTTAAGCACGAACTATCGTCTCAATTTAATGCAATGATTTCCGCAATAGGTATGCGGCTGGATAGTTTGGAGACTAGAGTAACTGCTCTTGAGGAAACCTCGAATCAGCAATGTAATATAGGACACAATTGCAATGCGAGTGAGGAACTTGAGAACCTCAAAAACCGGTTAAACGTGTCCGAGCAGGAAGCCTTGTTGAATGATGTGAAAATTACGGGGCTCCCAGAAGAAAGTGGAGAAAATCCTCACCATATTACTATAACTTTGTCTAAAAAATTAGGAATGGCTCTGGAGGAAAACGACATTGTCTATGCTTACCGCGCTGGCACAAAGCAAGACGCAAACACTGACTCACCCCCCCGCCCGCGCCCTATAGTAATTCGTTTTACTCGCCGACACCTGCGGGACCGTTTACTGAAGGAGGCTAGAGTGCGGAGAGGTGCAGATACCTCCGGTACAACTAATATTGGAGGTGCTGTGCGCCGTTTTTACATAAATGAGCGTCTTACTCCCTACCATCGTAGGCTGTTTTATACGGTTCGTCAATGTGCAAAAGAAAATAGTTGGCGTTACGCCTGGACAAAAAATGGCCGCATTTACGTAAGACGTGACAAGTCTTCAACCACCCACAGGATTCTAAAGAAAAGTGACATGAGTCAGGTTTTTGGTGTAAATGCAAATTAGATATATTTGTTGAAATATTATGTTTAATATGCATAGATTATATATTTAATTTAAGATGTTTGGTTTTGACATTGATATTTTTGCTCATAATAGAGATTTTAATGTCAAAGCAATATATAAGTTTTACAAAGCGCGTTGAGCGCTTCGAGCTCGTTTTTCGGGCTTCATCGAGCGTGTCCAGAAGATACGACTCCGCTCGAGCCTTCAGCATATCTTTTTGTGCTTTTATCACTGCCTGTTTGGCAGCCGCTAGGCCACAATACTCGCCAGTTGTTGGCGGACGACCAGGCCTCTTCCGTTTTTCGATCGCAGAAGGAGCGTCTGTGGAACTCCCCCCACGATTTATGTCATTGTCCATTGCATGCCCTTGGCTTCCAGAAGCGCCCAGGACCGTCACGGTCAAGGGACTCCAATGAATTGATCCTGCTCATTGACTGGCCAGACGATATGCTGACCTTGGAGTCCGAGTCAGATTCAGAAAGCGGAGCAGACGGGGGACGACTGCCCTCCGCTCGCCTAGTTGTTCTCTGAGGCATAGGGGTTAGGGTACGCGTCCGCGAGCCCCTCAACCGCCTGCCCCTGATTGCCGTTCTACCGGTTATCTCCTTTCTTTCTTCTATCTCCTCCCCTTCTTGTATCTACTTCTCCCTCGTCATCACTTAACCTAAGATAATTTTTGAAAGATTTATTTTTTGATTGGTCCATACTTCCTATCAAATCGGCCCGACAGATTGGAATGCACCCTGTCAGCCACAATTGTTGCGTATATAATTCAGAGAAGAAACAAACGGCCGCTAGCGTCCGACATACTGGCCGAACACCCGCAAACACGGGCCGGCAGCACCACGCAATGGCCCCTTGGGCGCCTCAGCGCATACCGATTCAGGGTTTTTTTAGTGTGGTTTTCCTTCCACTTGAGCCAGCCGGTCAAGGCAAGCTCCCTGGCCTCCGTCGCTCCGCGAGACATGTCCACTGCAAGCGAACAAGGAGGTAACAGGTTTGCCCGACGGGGGATCTACAGTAGACCCCTAACCGACAGTGGCACATCGCCACTGCGGCCCGCCGCGCCGCGGTCAGCCACACACCGCACATCCGTGGCAACCTTGCCACCATACACCGCTGCTACGCAGCCGCTGGTCCGGCCGGTTAAGGCAAGCTCTGCGCTTGCACAAAGAAAAGAAGAGAGAAGAAGTGTAAAGAAAGGAAAAAAGAAGAAATGCAAGTGCAGCGGTCCTGCCAGCGGCCCCTTAAATCGGTACGGGGACCGCCTAACAGGACCTGCCCTGTTCGCGGCCGCCCCCAAATGGAGGCGACTCGGGCCCCCTCGGCACGACAAGCCCAGGGCCCCCCGGAAATAGACGTCCGGAGGTGATGGGGGGGGAACCTAACCTAACCTAACCAGTCGCAACCGCAACGCCGAGCCGTACGGACGTGTCCTGAGGTCCTCTAAGTGAACCATTTATTAATTTTTTCAAGTTAGTAAAATCGGGAAAAATAGTTTTGCGTGGAGTAATCCAGTAGTGTTATATATATTTAAATTCGCCTTTTTAAGACGAATCATGGTGTCCTTCGTTCTTCTGAGGAGTGAGAGATTCTCAAGTTATCTCAAAATTAAAGTGCTAAGAAGTGTTTTTCTACGCCCGGCGCAGAGTTGAAGATTCAAGTTTCACCAGGACTGTCTAGATTTACAAGTAAAGTAATTAATTAATTAATATTTATATATTGTTTAGTATGTAACGTAACTTCATGTGCATTTTCTTAACGCGAAATTAGAGTAATTTTGTTCTTATTGCTAACGTAACTTCATTTGTATTTTTTCTTAACGCGAAATTAGAGTAATTTTGTTCTTATTGCTAACGTAACTGTAACTTCATTTGCATTTTTCTTAAGGCGAAATTAGAGTAATTTGTTCTTATTGAGGGTTCTCTGCAAAAAACGTAAATTCTTATTCATTTAATAATTTAAATACAAATATAAATAAATAAACACTATAAATATAAATATATAAATCGCCCGATTTCAAGACAGCAGGATTTTTCTCTCTTAAATTTCTGTGCTATTTTCGCGAAATAGTTTGTTCGGGTAATGAACTCCGAACAGCTGACTCAGCGGTCCGCTGAGAATTAATATTAAGAGTTAGTTTCGAAGATTCAAGTCAGTTTGCAACAAATCATAGTAACAGTAACACGCGACGCGCAAACAGACTCACTAACAGTATTTAACAGTATTCATTAATAACAGTATAACAGTTTTGATAATATATCAGTATAACAATTTAACAGTTTATCATTCAGCATCTCCAACACTGGTAATTCGCCCTATATTTTGGTCCTTCGAGCTAACGGTAGCGGGACACGGGATTCGGGAATTTACGCCTCTCGTATCTCGGTGAAGAGTCAGCGCCGTCGGGTTGACTATACTAGTGTTGGAATAACAGTTACATAACAAGCAGTGGACAGTTAGCCGGGGTAGACAGACCTCTATAAGTATCCAGAAAAACAAGTAAGATCTTTCCTTTTTATTTTTATTTTACGTGGGCATTTTTTTTATATATTAATATGGAGCACTTATATGATGCACAAGCGGAAATTTTTGGGTTAATGGAGAAATTTTACATTAATTTAAAAAAGGATGGTCGTGATCGAAAGGCTGATAAGTCATATTCAAAAAGAAAATTAGATTTATTTGAAACATATTGGGGTGAATTCGAAATTAATCATCAAAATTTATTGAAATTTGAATACAAAGAACGTCCGTATTTTGGGAGAAATGAATATGATCGGGCTAAGCTTTTGTATATAGAGATACAGGAATATTTGTTACAATTTACCTTAGAGTCGGCATATGAACATTCAGCGGCAGAACCAGAGGCAGGAACATCGACATCACAGCAGAACAGTAAATATTCTGTATATGCGGAGCGGGCCACTAAATCGACTAGTTCGCCTAGCAGGGTAGAGGAGATGCTCCATAAGCAGGCGGTTAATTTTAAGGCATTTTCAAGAACTGTTAAGTCCATAGACTTGAGCAGCATCTTTGAAAAATGGAAATTCGATGATGCTCTTAAGCAATTGCAATTACGTTGGGAAGTCATCGACACCCTTCACTGGGAAATTGACAGCATTTTAGACGGTACAGACGAGGTGTATGAAAACGCTTTCACCCATCACGAAAGCATGTATAAAAAATTGAAGGAAGATCTCAATGCGAAGCTTTGGTCAGTTTCACATCGGGAGAAAATAACTCCTCAGCTAGAGGTCCCACATTTCAATGGGAACTTTAAGCAATGGGTTTCTTTTAAGAATTTATTTAGCGAGGCATTCATCATCCCAAGCGAAATTAGAGAACTGTCACTAAATAAATTCAAAGCCCTTGTTAAAAGTAAATTAATTAATAAAGCCTTTTATAAATGTGACGAATACTTAAATGATCCTAATCCTTGGGATTGATTTGCTCCAGTTCAAACAATTTGTATTAAAAACTTGGCGATTGAAAAGAGTGGCGGAAAGTTTCTTGCCAGTTCTTCTTACCCGCTCTACGCCCTTGACTTGCGAACTGGTGGTAAATGTAAATTTACGATTTATTTATAATTAATTGAATCAGGCGTTACTTTGCGGAAGTCCATTGTTCAAAAACCCAATAAACCAGTATGGAAGCAGTACTCCGCGAAAAAACCCTCAACCACTCAACGCACGTTTCGCTCCGACACCGGAGCATCATCAGGAGATGTTGCCTCTACGAACAGCGTTCGATGAGTGAACGCTGCTAACCAAACCGTCCCTTTTTATACACTACTACCCCCACCAACCCCCCCACCGAACAAATTAATCAACGGTGACGTCGTCAAACAAGTTTGTTCATTCAACAATGCATATCTATTGTGGCTCTTTTCTTTGATAATTTCTAGTTGCTCCAATACGCTCAATCGGAAGCCTTTGTCACATTTATGTAATACCTCATAGGAATGGTCATTAGACACCCTATGTCCACTTTCTAAAAGGTGTTTGGCAAAATGGGATTTCTCCGGATGACCATTCCTATAGGCAGCAATATGTTCCCTATGTCGAGTCTCAAAGTTGCGTCCAGTCTGACCTATGTAAACACTGTCACATTCAGGACATTGGAGTTTGTAAATCCCGGAATGATATTTTGTACTAATTTTATCTTTATTATTACACAATTTATTTTTTAACGAATTGTTCGTTCTGAAGGCGACATGTATGTCGTTATATTTCATTACTTTCGATAAACGTGCAGACACCTCACCCATGTAGGTCAAACTGGACTTACAACTAACCAAATCTTTAACGTAGGTTCCTGCGTATAAAAACTTGACCAACTCTTTTTTATTTTTGTTTTTCAAAATGTTGTTAACTATTTTACAATCATATCCATTCGACTCAGCGATTTGGTAAATTATGTTTAATTCCTTTTGATAATTTTCCTTGCTAAGTGGAACGGAAATTAATCTATGTATATAACTATGAAAAGCCGCTAGTTTTTGTTGCCAAGGATGACATGAGGATGCATGTATAATTGTGTCAGTATATGTCGGTTTGCGAAAAATTCCAAAACTGTGCTTGTCATTGTCCCGAGTAATAGCTAAGTCCAAGAAATTTAAAGTATAATTTTCTTCGCATTCTAATTTAAATTTAATTTTAATATGTTTTTTGTTGAGGTCTTTAACAAATACGTCCAGTTGTCTCTGTGTGCCCGTCCAACATAAAATGCAATCATCTACATATCTATAGTAATATAAAACATTTTTATGTCCAATAATATTTTCCCGCTCAAAGTTGTCCATAAATATCTCGGCCAACAATGGACTCAACGGTGAACCCATTGCCAGGCCATCTCTTTGATGGAAGAACTGATTATTGAACCTAAAGTAGTTTTGTTCCATGCAGATCTTCGTGAGATCTAACAATTCCAGACATTCTCCGGAAGGTAATCGTTTCTCAAGTTCGTTTCTTAAAATACCCAACGTTTCACTGCATGGAACATTTGTAAATAAGCTATCTACATCCAGTGAAATTAATTTAGAACGAGTAGGCAAAGTCACATTTTTAATTTTACTCACTAACTCCAAACTGTTTTTAATTGCATACTTAGGATGAAATGAAATTTTTTGTTTAATAATGTAATTAAGTGACTTTGCCAATTCGTATGCCGGTGCGCCTATGTATGAGACAACTGGACGGGTAGGAATATCATTTTTGTGAATCTTTGGCAAGCCGTAAAGAGATGGGGCACGAGGATTCATTGGAACTAGTTTACGCTTCGATGATTCGGTTTTAAATAAATATTTGTTACTATTAATGGCCAGTTTAACTTTAGCTATATATTTTCTTGTTGGATCTGCTGATAACCTTGTGAATAGATCACATTGAATTACTTCGTTAACCTTATTCAAATAATCCTCGCGCTTCATCACAACTACCGTGTTACCCTTGTCTGCTTTAGAAATAACCAAATCCTGGGTATTGATGGTTTGTTTCAATGATCTCAAAGCCATCCTTTCTGGGTTTAAAGAAAAACCAGTAGGAGTCTTTTTGATCTCATTGGCTAGTAACCCCTTCACCATGTTATCTTTTTTGTTACGTAAGGTTGCAATCTCCGAATCTACCGCAAGTATTTCTAAAGACTTCTGCGAAATATTCGGAGTAATGTTATATTTTAAACCCTTCTCCAAAAGATTCATTTCATCCTTGGCAAATTGGACATTGGTCAAGTTTTTAACGCGAGGGTGAAAAGAAAAACCTTCATGACGAGTATTTGTAAGAGTTTGTACATCTCTATTATGGTTACGTTTATTATTAACAAGAGTTTGAAGCTTTTTCTTTTGAACAAGATATTTCGAATTCACTTCAATTGAGGCGAAATCTCTTGCTTTCTGATCTAAGCAATCAAATTCAATATTGTGTAATTTAAATGAGAGCTCGGCATAAAGAACTTTAAGATGAAGTTTTAAATTATCTCTCACTGTAAACCAATGACGCGTCTCTTCGTTAAGCCAAATAGTTTCCGCCTTCCGAATGGCCGCATTGGCAGCTCGACTACGCGTGTTGGTTTTTAAATGAATATAATTTGGGACCACATTTAAATGTTTGCATTGTTGATTGAACCAAACATTTTGGGCAGCAATGCGATGTAATTTGGTCAATTTAATGTAGAGACGAGCCTGTTCGGTCATGCTCACCGATTTAATATAATTAATTGAATCAGGCGTTACTTTGCGGAAGTCCATTGTTCAAAAACCCAATAAACCAGTATGGAAGCAGTACTCCGCGAAAAAACCCTCAACCACTCAACGCACGTTTCGCTCCGACACCGGAGCATCATCAGGAGATGTTGCCTCTACGAACAGCGTTCGATGAGTGAACGCTGCTAACCAAACCGTCCCTTTTTATACACTACTACCCCCACCAACCCCCCCACCGAACAAATTAATCAACGGTGACGTCGTCAAACAAGTTTGTTCATTCAACAATGCATATCTATTGTGGCTCTTTTCTTTGATAATTTCTAGTTGCTCCAATACGCTCAATCGGAAGCCTTTGTCACATTTATGTAATACCTCATAGGAATGGTCATTAGACACCCTATGTCCACTTTCTAAAAGGTGTTTGGCAAAATGGGATTTCTCCGGATGACCATTCCTATAGGCAGCAATATGTTCCCTATGTCGAGTCTCAAAGTTGCGTCCAGTCTGACCTATGTAAACACTGTCACATTCAGGACATTGGAGTTTGTAAATCCCGGAATGATATTTTGTACTAATTTTATCTTTATTATTACACAATTTATTTTTTAACGAATTGTTCGTTCTGAAGGCGACATGTATGTCGTTATATTTCATTACTTTCGATAAACGTGCAGACACCTCACCCATGTAGGTCAAACTGGACTTACAACTAACCAAATCTTTAACGTAGGTTCCTGCGTATAAAAACTTGACCAACTCTTTTTTATTTTTGTTTTTCAAAATGTTGTTAACTATTTTATATATAACAGTTTTACATTTAACATTGAAGCATACATCATGACAAATTTAATAAACAATCTTCCAAGCATGACATTTGAAAAACCATCGTGGGATTACATTAACCACATAAACTTAGCAGATCCAGACTTCAACATTAGCAAACCCATAGACTTATTACTTGGGACAGATATTTACTCCATAATTATTTTAGATGGAATTATCAGAGGAGAGTACAATTCACAGCCTCTGGCTCAACAAACAGAATTGGGATGGTTATTATGTGGCCAAACAGAGACCTATCAGTGTAACGTTGTATTAACGAACATAGAAGACATTCAACAGTTCTGGAGGAGATCAGGGAGTCTAAGGAATTTTCAACAGAAGAACCGCAATGCATTGATTATTATAACAAAACAACAAGAAGATATGCAGTGAGAATACCATTTATTCAACAGTTTCAACAACAACTAGGATCTTCAAAAGAGTTAGCAATTGCACAATACAAAAATTTAGAGAAGAAAATTAGGAATCAACCACAGTTAGCACAACAGTATCGAGATTTTATAAATGAGTACAATATATTAAAACATATGAAATTGTCAACGAAAAGTTTTCAAAATGAGGTATTTTTACCTCATCATTCAGTTCTACGAGAAGAGTCTACGACAACGAAACTTCGGGTCGTATTTAACGCGTCAGCAAAAACAACAACTGGCAAAAGTTTAAATGACGTCATGCTTAAGGGGCCCAATCTACAACAAGACTTACAAAAACTTATTCTTAAGTGGCGTCAATACAAATATGCTTACACAGCGGATATCGAAAAAATGTACAGATGTATCCTGGTTCAAGAAGAGGATCAAAGGTTCCAAAAAATTATATGGAGAAACTTTCCTTGGCAACAATTAAATGAGTATCAATTAACAACGGTGACTTACGGTACCAAGGCGGCTCCATTCCTTGCCATGATGACTCTAAGAAGATTAGCTTCGGACGAGGAGGAGAAGTTTCCAGAAGTCGCTAACATTGTTAAGGAATCTTTCTATATGGATGACCTGGTTCATGGGGCTCACACAATAGAAGAAGGTCAAAATCAAATACAACAGCTACTTATATTATTAAAATCAGGGGGTTTTATTTTAAGAAAATGGTCGTCAAATCAACCGGAGTTACTCAATAATTTAGATTCGCAAGATACTAACAAGAGCATTTTTAATTTCAAGATTGAGGGAACAACTAGAACATTAGGATTACAGTGGGATTCGGAAAGAGATAATTTTTCATTTAATCATTGCATAAAATTCGAAGAAAACAAAAAGATCACTAAAAGAATACTGTTAGGAGAAATTTCGAAAGTTTTTGATCCCTTAGGATGGATAGCGCCAGTTGTCACAAAATTAAAATTATTATTTCAACGAGTATGGCAACAAGAACTGAAATGGGATGACGTCATACCATCGGACATATACAACGAATGGAATAAATTAAAAAGCGATATTGAAAATATAAACAGTATCGAGTTACCACGTTGGATCGGCACCTCAAAGTATGAAACGATCGAACTCCATGGATTCTGTGACGCATCTATAAAAGCTTACGCAGCAGTTGTCTACATAAGAATTCTCAAGAAACATAATTATTCCGTACAATTAGTTGCTGCTAAGACTAAACTTGTGCCACAGAAAAAATCCACATCTCTACCACGATTAGAATTATGTGGCGCTCAATTGCTTTCAAAACTTATGGAAAAAATAGTAGTTTGCTACCATCAATATAATATCAAATTATATGGGTGGTGTGATTCAATGGTTGTAATAGGCTGGTTACAGGGAAACGAGTCTAGGTGGAATACCTTTGTATGTAACAGAGTGAAGAAAATCAAGGAGGTTATGCCACCTGACTCCTGGCGTTACATAAAAAGCTCAGAAAATCCAGCAGACGCAGCAAGCAGGGGGCAAACATTTTCACAGCTGAAAAATGAGCAGTTATGGTGGAAGGGACCTACATGGCTTTCGCAACAATTTAACTTAGAAGGAAAATGTGCTAATTACGAAACAAATTGTGAAATGAGAAAACATATTTCAGCACCTGTTATTACGCAAGAAGAAAGCATAATTGACAATTTATTAGAAAAACAATATTCATTTACAAAAACAATAAGAATTTTAGCATGGATACAGCGAGCATTGACACGCCAGCGTTCTACATTTAATTACATTACGCTGCAAGAATTCACCGCAGCAAAGCAACGTATCATTCGTCACGTGCAACGATGTACTTTTTATGGCGAAATATATAGCTTACAAAGAGATAAAAAAGTAAAGTCAGAAAGCAAGCTATTAAAATTACAACCCTTTTTGGATGAACATCAGCTTCTACGCGTAGGGGGAAGGTTAAGGAACACATCTTTACCCTATGAAACAAAACATCCTGTCATTTTACCAGATAATCATCGATTAACATCTTTAATATAGATCAAGCACACCATCTTACATATCACGGGGGAGTTAAATTGACGCTATCAACATTAAGAAGAAATTACTGGGTTATTGGCGGAAACAACGCTACTAAAAAGCAGCTTAGAAATTGCGTCACTTGTCGTAAACATAGTCCCGAATTGAAACAGCAATTAATGGGGGATCTACCAGAATCATGATGCAATCCTGCTCCTCCCTTCTACCACACCGGAGTGGATTACACGGGATTTGTAGAAGTTAAAAGCAGCCCCGGGCGATCCGTGCGTACCACAAAGGGATACATTGTTGTATTTGTATGTATGGTAACAAAGGCCGTACATCTAGACATTGTATCGGATCTCAGCAGCGCAGCATTTTTAGCAGCATTAAGAAGAATGGCAGCAAGAAAAGGATCACCGAGACACATATATAGTGACAATGGCACGAATTTTGTAAAGAGCGATCGTATTTTGAGGGAAGAGTACGAGGAAATCCGAAAAACTTTCAATGACCACTTTTTCTGCGAAATAACTGATCTACAAATAGAATGGCATTTCAATGCGCCTTCGTGGCCCACGGTAGGGGGTTTATGGGAGAGAGCAGTTCGCAGCCTGAAACATCATTTGAAAAGAGTGGTCGGCGTTCAAAAATTGACGTACGAAGAATATGCGACGCTTTTGGCTCAAATCGAAGCGTGTCTCAACTCTCGTCCTTTGTGCACGCTGTCAGAAGATATAGAAGATATTGATTGTCTTACCCCTGCTCACTTCCTACATGGAAGAGCTGGCACTACGGTAATTGAAACAGCGGAAGATGCTCGAACAAGATGGCATCTTATTCAAAAGCTGTCCCAAGACATCTGGAAGCAATGGAAAATAGAGTACCTAACACAATTATCCGCAAGAGCAAAGTGGAATAGGACACACCTTTTAACCTCCAAATCGATGATATTGTGATAATAAATGACGAAAATCTACCAGCAGGAAAATGGGCTCTCGGAAGGGTCGTGGAGCTACAAACAGGTGGTGATGGCTTAGTAAGAGTTGTAACGTTGAAAACTAAAAATGGGTTCCTCAAAAGACCTATTACCAAACTATCACTGTTACCCTTATCATCTTCATCGAATGAACAAAAGCAAGAACAAAAAGCAACAATCAGTAAAGAAAAAGAACAGCCGTATAGCAGTCAATCAAAACAGAACATAAACATAAGGAACGGATTTGTTTCTTTAGCTTTATCATTTTTATTATTCATAACATTAATATCGAGTACTAATGCCAACTTCACAACATCAATATTTCGAAATAATCAAAGTTTATATTTTGATTCTGTCGCGGAGATGCAGCTGATAAGAGATGATTGGACACTTATAGCATATTACAACATGTCGCCATAATGGGAAGGAGTTCAAACATCAGAAAAATTCACAAAATATTTACAAGCAACCTGCGATCATATGAAAAACAATATCCGATGTAATATGATACTAACACAATTACACCATGAACAGGTGGAGTTATTATATTACAATGATGTTTTGCTTAATCAGGCGCATTCCTCGGGAACACGCGTCCGGCCGGCTAGACAGCGACGGGGTCTCATTAACGGCGTCGGCTATATTGCAAATACATTATTTGGCGTATTAGATGAACGCTTTGCAGAAAAATATAAACAAGATATTGAATTACTAAAGGCAAATAACCGGCATATACATGACTTGTGGAAAAATCAGACATCTGTTATTGAGACTCAATATAATCTATTTCAAAGAACAGAAGATCTCATAGCTAAACAACATAAAATTATAAACAAACATTGAAATGCCTTGGACAACTCAATTACTCAAACAAACCAGCAAATTAAAGAAATGACATTTATCATGGAAAATTCAATGTGCAATGCTTTTTACTCCGGAGCAATTTAAATTGGAACTGCATCAATATACTGTCTCCTACGTGGCGGTGGCAGGAGTGGCAGCACTGGCAGCCGCTGTCGTATGGTGGCGAGCAACAGGCTCATTCTCCAAGGCATCCAAGCAGACCTCACATGATCTCCAAGTGCTCAGTGTAAATAATCTGGCCGATAGTTTGTGCAATGTGTCAGTGTAAAATAAATCAAAAACAAATCATAATAACAGTAACACGCGACGCGCAAACAGACTCACTAACAGTATTGAACAGTATTCATTAATAACAGTATAACAGTTTTTGATAATATATCAGTATAACAATTTAACAGTTTTATCATTCAACATCTCCAACACTTGTAAATCGCCCTATAGATATCAATAGATGCGGAAAAAATGCGCTCTATCTTTTAGTGCAAAGTACAGTTTTAATTATTTTTATTTTCTATTTTTTTTGAGCAAAAAAACCTTAAAATTTTCAGTTTTTACGATTTAAAAAATACTTACAGTGAAATTAAAAATATACAGTGTTATCCCAGTGATAGAACACAGTGTGGTGCGTATTTCGACCATATTTTGGTCGATAAGGATTCATATTTGTGGATTTGGCAGACTTACCGACATTTTAAATTTACCGACATTATGGCGGTAAATCTTAAATAACTTTTTATTACGATCTACGACCACGTCTTTTTTACACATCAAACGATAGACCTCTTCAAGGTGCGTCGTTTGACAACAAAATATTACATCGATCGAACTGAAATTGGATTTTTCAGCGACTGAAAACTAGTTTTTCAATCGCCAAATCACGGCGCTTCAGTATATATTAACAAAAGTTACATAGAACGGTGCGCATTTACATCAGCTACCGATTGATTTGATTGATAACACCGGAAAATGGGAAATCATTCAGACCCTCAGAATACCGGAAAACCGGTTTTTGCGTTCAAACACCAGGAAGGTAACGCACCACTTTCAAGAAAGTTATACCACCAAAACCGGCTTTACCTGGCGCATCTAATGATACTCCGGATCCGGAGATATCGAATTTTTTCAGAAAATTTTGAATAACTGCTCTATTTATTACATACTAGCTGGCCCGACAGACTTCGTCCTGTCAAAAAAATTTGTAACGTGGCAGTGTTTGTTCCTACCTTTTTTTATATTTTTGCAAATAAATATCCTGAACAGAACCGTCACCCTGGTAACCATTGGTGTGAATTGAAAAAAATAAATTAAACACTATAAGCATTCAAAAGTAAGCAAACTGTAGTCGTTTAAACTCAAATGGCACATCAGTCGGAATCATTGGGATGCGCGGTATGAGAACATCTTCTCCTTTATACTTTCCTTTCAATATAGTTGCTTCTATAACGTTGTTTAGTAGGCCGTTGCAAAGGCGCTGTTGGTTGATATTACGCAACATTGTAATTACCGATCCAACCTTTCGTTGAAGATTGTGTGGTGGCAATCCTGGCAACTCCAGCGAGTTTAAAAATTCCCGTCGATAGTTAACTACATCGTCTTGGTTAGTTGCCGAATCAACTGATTTATATATCCTCGATTCGCCTGTAATTTGTTCTTGAATTTTGAAATTTAATTCATTTACATCAATGTTTTTGGCTGCCAATATAGCTCGTTCGCTCAACAAATCATAGTTTCTGTAATTTTGAGCAACATCTAGAAATACCTTCTGAATGAGTTCTTCTTTTGATTGAGTTAAATGACAAAAACTTTGAGGAAAGTTAATGCTGTATGCATGTCAATAGTAAAAATGGCCATTACCAATGTCAATGAGTTGTTTAGAGAATATGTTTCGAGATTGGTCATTTTGCAACTCAACACGCATATTCTTGCTTAAATGAAGTACTTTGGATGAGTTCATCAGCTGGCGTTCGTCGTGGAATCACTGGCAATGTTTGACGAAAATCTCCTGCTTATTGGTCGGGTCCGCGATCACTTTTTTTAGTTTCGGAACGCGTCATTAAATCCTCGAACGACGAATTCTGTGCTCCAACGCACACACGCATACTGTTTTGATAGATATGACTGAATTTGAACTTTGTATGTGCAAATTTACTATTTGACGTTAGGAACACACACACCTACATTTCTTAAATAACAGTGAGTGCTTGTAATTAAATATGAACTTTATTAAATAGCAATAAAGCTCAAATTGATTCTACGTTTTAGTTAGAAAACGTTTGTATGTGAAAAAGAAAAGGGCTGTTTTTAGGGTTTTCCCGGCAATAATTCGATTTTTTCTCGCCGTAAGAACCATCCTTGGACTTCCACAAACATTTAAAAAAAAGAATTATCTAAATCGGTTCAGGCATTCACACGTGATGCCGTGACAACGCGAAACGAGTTTCATTTTCATCCAGCAATCAGCAGACACATCAAGATAACGTTTTTTCACGTACACACATCGTGCTTGGGTTCATTTAAACCGGAATAACGAGCATTACACGTTTCTGCAATCGGTTTCCTTCGAAAACCCCCCCCCCCCCATCACTCCAATAACCTAGTTACCCACTACACTTTGAAAATTCACACCCACAGGTCCTACCCCATCGTGCTTGGGCTCATTCGACTCCTCTTCTGTAGGAGAACTGAGATCTACTAGCTATACA
Organism: Pontia daplidice; assembly: GCA_963693355.1. Lineage (NCBI taxonomy): Eukaryota > Metazoa > Arthropoda > Insecta > Lepidoptera > Pieridae > Pontia > Pontia daplidice. The sequence continues at coordinate 10,942,775 of CAVNZL010000138.1, read as the reverse complement.
CCCCTCCGCTCCCCCCTGCCCCCACCCCCTTTTTTATTCTCCCTTAAAATTTAACAATACTCCCCGTGTTTGGACTCAAACGGTGCGTCCTTAGATTGGGATTACATTCCTATTAACAGCAGCGCTTAATTTTCAACCTCCCTTACACAATGCTACCCAGAACCCCTCCCAAGATGCCCAGACCCGAATCCACAACACCTATCATCAACACCACTGATGCCAGACGGTCTCTGGCTGACAACTTGAGTCCCTCTTTCGTTCGGACACCACTAAACACTTTGACTGAATGGAACCATTTGGAATTGGCGTGCGAGCTTAGACGCAAAGGCATAAACGCGCTTGCTAACTCGCGCAACATAAAAACCGAACTAAAAACAATCATTACAGATGCGATTAACGGCCTTTTTAGAGTGGTCGCTTTATTAGACCCCACTGCACCCTCCCCAAACAAACCTTCAACACCAGACACTAACACCGCCAATTCTGAAAACACCACATAACTAATTTAAAAAATAGATCTTCACACCAAGCTACTTGACGAATCATATAGAGCCATGGGCGAACTATCTAGGCAAATTAAATCGATTCCTAAACCCGCTATCACACATAACACACAGCACACCACTGAACCTAAGGGGAAATCCTATGCAGCAGTTGCCGCAATCCCCAAACCACCATCTGGCCCTTCCATAGTTGTTTCTGGGGAAGGTTTCGACACTGCACCCTCCCCAAACAAACCTTTAACACCAGACACTAACACCGCCAATTCTGAAAACACCACATAACTAATTCAAAAAATAGATCTTCACACCAAGCTACTTGACGAATCATATAGAGCCATGGGCGAACTATCTAGGCAAATTAAATCGATTCCTAAACCCGCTATCACACATAACACACAGCACACCACTGAACCTAAGGGGAAATCCTATGCAGCAGTTGCCGCAATCCCCAAACCACCATCTGGCCCTTCCATAGTTGTTTCTGGGGAAGGTTTCGACACTGCGGAGAAGCTTGTCAAACAGATAAGCAAAACCATCGATTTCCGCAGTGGCGGGTACGCCCCTCTTAAAGTCACTCCACTATCAAATCATAAACTGAAAATGGTGTTCGAAAACGAACAACACAAGACTCACGCTTTAAGACAGCTTCAAACCAATGAACACATTAAGGCGCAGGAGGAGAAAAGAATCGACCCTATATCATACTCAAGGGCGTTAATAAGAACATCGCCGAGGCAGATCTAATTAACACCATAAAGGATCAAAACTCTTATCTGTCTGACCACACCTTTCAAATTAAATTCACTACTAAAAATCGTAACTCTGCTCTATATAACGTAGTTCTCGCCACATCTCCCTCTGCCTGTAAAGCTTTCACCGACCTAGACAGAATTAACGTAGGCATGCACAGAGTATACTGCGGCAACTTCTCGCCGTTCAGGCAGTGTCAAAACTGCCTGAACTTCGGGCACACCAAAAGCCGTTGCCCAGCAAAAACTCCTACCTGCGCCAAGTGCTCTGCCCACCACCTTACAGCAGAATGCAAGGCGGACACAAAGCGGACACAAAAGTGTGCCAATTGCGCGGAACACAACAATACAGATCAAACGCCGACACCACACACTGCGCCGACTCCGAACGTTGCCCTAAAGTAAGGGACATGCGTGCCCGCGTTGAGGCCAAGGTCAACTACATCTAACATGCACACTAAGTTAAATATTATTCAGGTGAACCTTGACCGGTCTCGCAACGCCACTCAAGAACTAAAACACCACTTCATCACAAAGAAACTCGACATCGCAATCATCACTGAACCCTACACAATTAACAACACTGTCAAAAACATCGCGGGCCTCCGCGTGTTTCAGTCCAGTTCGACTGACACGACGAAGCCCTGCATTATCACTCAATCACACATCAATGCACACATTATTTCACAATACACAACAGGGAACATGGTGGTTATCGCCATTCCAACCACAACAAAAACACTATACATCGCGTCGGTCTACATTGAACCGAAAACCGACGCAAATAATACACTAGACACACTCGACACTTTTATTAAAGCACACATCAACACTAACATCGTGGTTGGCGGAGACTTCAACGCGTGGCACCAACTATGGGGCAGTCCCCGTAGTAACGTTCGGGGTATGAGCCTCATAGACATCATAAACTCCAATAGCATGCACATTAACAACACTGGAAACGCACCTACTTTTCAAGCAAGACAGAGAAAGGAACAGGTGCAGCGTGGACGAAATGGGAAAAAGGAAGAGAGGTAAAGTGGAGAAATATTAAGATGGCCCCTTACTGCACAGTGTATCAAGCAGAGCTGGCGGCTCTCGTGGATGCAGTGAGGGAGGCGACGATGGCGGGTACTGACGTAAACATCTGCAGCGACTCGAGGTCCTCGCTCGAGGCCATCGCCGGCGGACGCTCCCGAAACCCTCTTGTTGTCGAGATCCGCAGACACCTGGTGGAGAGCGTAAAAAAGGGCCAAAATATAAAACTCCACTGGGTGAAAGCGCACGTCGGCCCGGTGGGAAACGAGAGGGCGGGCAAACTCGCGAGGGCCGCTGCGGAGGCCTCAAAGGTCAAAGCAGCCCACGTGGAGTACCCGCTATGGTACATTAAGAAAGAGATTAGAAGGAAGAGCATCGAGGAATGGAGTAAGAGGTATGAGGAAGGTGTTACAGCGGGAGTCACAAAACTGTTCCTGCCAAACGGTCACGGAGGCATACAAAGTAATAAGAAGAAAAAGATTCAGCCCTGAGATGGCACAGATACTCACAGGACATGGGCCTTTTGCAGAGTACCTGTGTCGTTTCAGGCTGAAAGAAAAGCCAGATTGTCAATGTGAAAGTGGGGTGGAACAAACCATCCCACATCTACTGGAGTGCCTCATGTTTACCTCCTCCAGGTGCGATCTGGAACATATTACTGGCATGTCGATTAGTCTGGAAGGGCTGCCCGACATGTTGGCCTGTGACAGAACGCATTTGGAGGATTTTTGCCTTAAGATTTTAAAGAATACCTCGCAATTCAATGGGAGTAAATGCGGGGCGGGGACCGCAAGACGGCCGGCGCCCACTTGCTAATGGGTATTATGAGAATACTCACGGAAATACCCGTAAGGACTAGGATAAAAAAGGAGATTGTTAAATTTGTATCCGTGTAAAACCTAAATAAAGTTTGTGTGTTTATTATTTTGATTTGACAATGCCTGGTGGCCAGCCATAAAACTCCGAGTGGTCGAGGAGGGATGCCCCCCCAATGTCGGGAGGGTTATTGGCAGCTATCTTAATGATAGAGAAATCATTTTATACGGAGGCGCCGCTTATGTAACATCTACAAACAAAGGATGTGTGCAAGGATCCATAAGGGAATACCAATCCTTTGGAACCTTCTGCTGGATCCCCTCCTGAAGGAGCTCGAGTCCCTGAATATCTACGTCTAAGCATTTGCGGATGATGTCGTGTTGGTATTTACAAGCGATAGCGAAAACAAAAAAAAAGCAGAAACAAACAAAGCGCTGACACGCATCCACAACTGGGGTAAACTAAATAAATTGAAATTTGCACCCAACAAAACAAAGTCAATGGTGGTAACAAATAGAATAAAATATGACACACCGAGACTTACCATGGGTGGCGAAGATATTCAGGTAGTCAACAGCATAAAAATATTGGGACTTCTTATAGACAATAAACTAACATTTAACGAACATACAGCTGCGGTCACAAAAAAAAGGCCATAGATATATATAAATAGGTTGCATAAACCGCGAAGGTTAGCTGGAGTCTAAACCCCGAAGTAATACGAACCATCTATATAGCGGTTGTCGAGCCGGTGATTCTATATGCGGCAAGCGCCTGGTCGGAGTCTTTGAAAAAACGATATATCATTAAAAAGCTTGACACAGTGCAAAGAGGTTTCGCGGCGAAGATGTGCAGGGCTCATAGGACTGCATCGTTGAACTCTGTAAGACTACTCGCCGGATTATTACCGATTAACCTGAGAGTTCAAGAAGAGGCAACCCTATTTAAGGCAAGAAAAGTTTATGAAAATCTGAGAGTTGAAAGATGTGGAGGTAGAAATAAAAACACCTTTTCAAAAAATCCCGCACCCAGCCGAAGCCTGTAAAAATCACAAAGTGAAGCCGACCTACGATCGCTGTCCGCTGTCGCACCTAAAGCGCCTCATCAGGACGGGAACTCTACAGAGGTGGGCCGTGCAATATTCCACAGAAAAAACGGGTAAAATAACCAAAATGTTTCTCCAGGATGCCATCGCTGCATATAGAATCATAAGGGACCTCCCCGTTACAAGCACACTTACGCAGATACTCACTGGCCACGGCGGCTTCTCCGCATATCTGCATAGATTTAAATTAAAAGAAAGTCCGGCTTGCATATGCGGGGATGAAGAAGAAAGTGTGCCGCATATACTATTTGACTGCCCCATACACTTATACGATAGGTTGAAATTGGAGAAACAGATAGGCATAGATAAATTTGATAAAATGTATATACATAAAGGACTAGCCGATAGAGAAAAACGAGAGGTAATTATTAATTATTGTATAAGAGTAGGAAATATTGTACTAACTAGGAATAAGTAATTAATTGGTCATTGTAATTATAAGTAAAACTGACAGTGATGTGTAATAACGATTTAAAATGTATTATGCGTGAAATGTATATCGTGACTTATTTTAAATAAATGAAACGTCTCTATTCATTTAAAACCGAAAGACGAACAACCCTTAGATAGATATTCCACGGCCCGGAGATGACCTCGTCCGGGGGTCACCCCAACTACTTTTTTTCCCTAAAAAAAAAACCTAACCTAAACACCCGCAAGCATACTAACACACTACCCGAGACGGAAGACGATCCACCTTTTACTTCTTCTGAAATCATCAGTGCCATCAACACCAATAGACACACGAAGGCACCAGGAAATGATCATCTCACCAGTGACATCTGCCTGGCCTTCGCCCTCGGCTACCCTGACCTAATAACTACACTCTACAATCGATGCCTACAAATATCATATTTCCCTACATCGTGGAAGGAAGCTATAGTCAAGATCATACCCAAACCCAACAAACAGGACTACACCAACCTCGGCTCATTCAGACCTATCGGTCTCATCCCCGTCTTTGGTAAAGTGCTTGAAAAACTCTTCACCAAACGACTCACATTTAAAGTACATCAACTCAATGCAATTATATTCCTTTTTATATTTCCCATACTCATACCCATACTCATACTCCCCTCCCGCCCGGACAGCGCAAGTGAGTGGACGTGTTATTTGCTGCGAATCGTTGTAAAACTTTAAATAATATCTCGCAAAAATCGTTCTATTCAGTGACTTGTCCAATATATCGTGAACCTCGTTAACATACAATTGTCATCTGTACGAGTGTCAGTGTATCTGGTCACTAAAAGGCGCAGGGTGCGACCACTATAATAGTGAACTTGGTAAAATGTCTTCAGCTAAGTGCCTGTCTCCTAAGTACGGGTCAGATTCCGACTTAGTAATTACTAAGGATAAGGACGCGCCTTGTAGGGAAGCCATATTAACAAGACAAAAACGTAAGCGTGCGCATGAAGACATTTCGACGCTTATATCCAGCGAACTCAAGACGTTCAAAACCGAGATACTAGAAATGCTTCAAACTTGGAGATCGGAGGATGAAGGAAAGCATAAGAAGTGGGAGAGTACTCTGAGTGAAATTAAAAGCACTACTCAGGATTTAGAGAAAGCCATGAACTTTATATCAACTGTACATGATGAAATGTGTATAAGATTAAATAATATTGAACAGAAAACTAAGGTGCAGGATGAAGTCATATCGGCTCTAAAAAACGAAGTGGAGCATCTGCAACGAGAATCCCGGAAGTCAGTCCTAGAGATCCGTAACGTACCTGTGGAACCAAACGAAAACAAGACTACGCTTGGCACTGCTGTCATCGCTTTATGTAAAACTATAAAGTCTGATGTATCTGCTTCGGAAATTAAAGGCATCTATAGAATTCCTGGCAAACGGGACGCTGTCAAACCCCTAATAGTTGAACTCACTACAAAGGAGTCGAAGTTGAGCATTCTTACCGCAGCTAAGAATTATAACAAGAGCAACAAGTCGGTGAAGCTCAATGCTTCTCATATGGGCCTCAAGCAGACTACCCCTATTTATGTGTCTGATCACCTGACGCCTCTTGCAAATCGACTGTTCTTCCTGGCACGTGATCTGGTCAAATCTCAGCTGTTCAAGTATTGCTGGACTACCAATGGCAAGATTTTTGTAAAAAAGAATGATGAAGCTAGCGCAGTACTGATACAGAGCGAATCGCAAATCACTCAACTGAAATCCGCCTGACTAGGTAACATGTATTTTTTGTGTATTTCTCTTTTGTTCTTGGTCAGGGATTATTTGTTCAAACTGATTCTCCACATTAGTCCATTACTTAGTATCATAGTTATAAAAAAGTCTCTATATCAATTAAATTTTGGTGTAATCTTTGTAATCTCATTAATTTTAAATTTTTTTGGAAAGCTTAAGGTATCAGCATGCTCGTCAATGATATGTAGGGTTATTATGTTCAATAGATCAACCACCAAAGTTTTTGACCACCATTTCAGAATTTACCTTCAATAGTCTTGAGGAAATTGTAGTCGACATTGATACCAATGTCAATGTTGGTGACTCCTTTTTAGTAAATAATGTTGAAAGTTGCAGTCAATATCTCACTGATCCTGAGAAAAAAATCAACATAATTTTTCAAAACATTCGCAGTATTGACTGCAATTTCGTTGATTTTACAGTGCTAATCAACAGATCTAAAATAGATTTTGATCTTATTTTCCTAACTGAATGCTGGCTACAACATTTACAAAATATACCTGTCTTACCGAATTTCACTGCTTACACCACGCAGAACCACATAAACCAAAATAGTGGTGTTGTAGTTTATGCACGTAACTCTCTTAATGTTAATATTGTTGAACCAAAAATTGATGATGCGGATAGCCTCATTGTTAAACTTGGTAATGATCACGCATTTATTTGTATATATCGGTCACCTTCAATCCATAGTTTGGATCGGTTTCTGTCGTCCTTAAGCGTTGTAATAGATTCAGTTAAAGCATTTCCAAACACGTACGTGTTAGGTGACATAAATGTGGACATAAAAGACAACAATGACGACCCAAGATCAGCTATTTATCTAGACCTTCTAGCTATGCATGGCCTCCTGCCTAGTCACTTATTTCCCACTCATGGACCTAATTGCATTGACCACTTTTTCGCAAAAATTAATGATAAAACTTTGAGTATAGTATGTAAATCATCTGTCACTGACCATAGCAGTGTAGTCGTGTCAGTTGCGAAAAAAGGGGACAAAAAAACGAAACCGCAGCTAACTACAACTAGGGTTGACTATGAAAATGTTATAAATGATCTAAAAGATATCATTTGGACCGATCTTTTTAATTCTAACGACCCAAATGTGGCTACCAGCATCTTCTTATCCACCGTATCATCTGTGATCGAAAAACATACCTCTGTACATACAATACCTAAACGGAAGGCCATTCTGAAGCCCTGGATAACACCTGGGCTTATACGTTGTATGCGTTGGCGTGATAGACTACACCAAAAGCATAAAAAGAATCCGGAAAATGTTATCCTTCATCTATCATATAAAAGATATCGCAATTACTGCACTAACATTCTTCATAAACTAAAAAGGACATATGAAAGATCAGAACTTAACAAACATCATAATAACATTAAGAAAACATGGACCATTATTAAACAAATTTGTAACTTTAACAGTAACACTGATTCGCCCTCTGAGTTACTAAATATCAAAAATACTCCAAAAGATTCTGCTGAGTTCATAAATAACTTTTTTGTAAGCGTGGGTAGTTCATTGGCTAACAAAACACTAAACACGTTGGACCAATCTGAGATGGACTTGGCTTCTAAAATTAAGTTGACTAATGGAACCCCCTTTTCAATTACGTTATTGCCTACAGATGATTTGGAAATCAGAAAGATTATTTTAAATATGAAATCCTCCTCAGCCACAGGTCGTGACGGTATATCATCTATTTTCTTTAAGCACGCGGTCCAGTATATAACCCAGCCAATAGTTCATATAACAAATCTATGCCTGGACAGAGGGATTTTTCCGCTCTTACTCAAAGAAGCTATTGTTATTCCTGTCCATAAATCTGGGGATAGAGGCAGTATCGACAACTACAGACCAATATCGCTTCTTCCTGCGTTGGCTAAGATTATAGAAAAAGTTATTAATTCAAGACTCCTAAACTTTCTCGAATCTCATGGTTTACTATCGAACAATCAATTTGGTTTCAGACACAATACATCTACTACTGATGCCATTGAGTCCATGGTGACTCATGTAGTTGAGAAAATGGATAACCATAGGAAATGTCTAGGAATCTATCTAGATTTAGCCAGAGCATTCGATACTGTCTCTATCCCAATACTTATTCGTAAACTGGAGTGTATTGGTGTGCGTGGTGTGCCACTGCAGCTTCTCATAGACTACCTTAGTAATCGAACGCAATCGGTTCGAGTTGGCGGAGAGCTAAGTTGTAGTGCTAGTGTCTCTTTTGGTGTTCCTCAAGGATCTGTGCTGGGCCCAACCTTATTCCTGGTCTACATTAATGAGTTGTGCAAAAAAGAATTAAAAAACGCTAAAATCGTAACTTTTGCTGATGATACAGTTGTGTTGTTTGACGGCTCGTCTTGGGATGAAGTTAAGTCTCTGGCTGAGCAAGGGTTTAGTGAGATCATTAAATGGCTAAATTCGAATCTCCTGACTCTGAACTATACCAAAACTAAATACATAACCTTTTCCATCCGCAATAATACACAACCATTATTAGACCTCAACCTTAAAGCACACGCCTGTGATGACCCAACAATCTGTAACTGCTATGTTCTAACACCAACAAACTCTGTTAAATATCTAGGATTAGTAGTTGATAGAAACCTTCGATGGACGGATCACATTCATGCCCTTAGTAAAAGAATTAGAAAATTAATGTGTATATTCAAAAAAATCAAACATATAAATGACAACAAGATCATAAAAATGACTTATTTCGCTCTCTGCGAATCTATTATTTCATACGGAATAGTATCTTGGGGTGGAACTGATAAATCGAGGCTTATCAAAGTTGAAAGAGCACAACGAGGGGTTCTAAAAGTCGCTTTTAGTAAGAAATTCCGTTACCCAACTATTAAGTTATACGAGGAGTCTAATGTTCTTACGGTTCGTCAACTATATATAAAATATTTAGTTCTTCGCCAAAACACCTATGCTAAATTAGATGTCTCAACCAAAAGACTACAGCATAAAGTTTATATCTCACCCACACTGAACACTAAATTTGCGCAAAACTTTGCATACTTCCGCGGCCCGTATATCTACAACTTAATAAATAAATATACAAACCTCAGTGGGTTATCTAGGCAGTGCTGTAAAATAACGCTGGTTAACTATCTGAGAGGGCTAAACTACAGTTCTACTGAGGATCTTCTTATGATAATAGATTAAAAGGTTAAATATTTTTTATAGCAATAATTAATTAAATTCACTAACTCCGCAGTTTTAGTGGTCTAACCGGCTCACCTCACCGGTGTACAAGCGTATACATTATTTTTTATCAATACTACACCTTATGGCGTTCGCATAAGATTCCTGTGATTCTCGGCGCTAACTTGTTTGTATCGTTGACCAACTGCTGCGTACATTAGTTTCAATACTACCTACATGTTCTTGCGGAATTTAATAATTTAGAAATTGTACGAGTACTTATGCAGATCATGATAACATTAGAATTAAAGATTACTTAGTGTTGTTATTTATTTTTGCTGTTGTTTGACTAAGCTTTGATTACCCTCTTGTCATGTAGTGTAATTCTGATCCCAAGCACATAGTGTAGGGCATGCAGGAGGGTGATTAAATGATTAGTACCTATACCTATTTACCTATTCTGGTGATTGTACCTACCTATATTTAACCGTTAAATTGTATTGCTTAACTTTACGTGTTGATAACCTTATGTAAGTAAGTACTTAATTAAGTTAGTTATTTAGATACTGCTTTCCTTACCTATGATAAAATAAATACCTTACTTTCTAAGTGTGTGCTTAAGATGTCCGTAGGGTGGCGTCGAAAGCCATAATACAGGGTTTACCTAGTTTGGTTTTCGATGTGTTTTGTGTTAGGTACATTTATGCTCACACTATTATAGTTGTACCTACTTTAGAATTGACGTTGTATACCTACTACCGATGTTTGTAAATGAATAAAGATATTTCTATTTCTTTCTATTTCTATTTCTACTCATAACGCCTAGTGGTTTTTTAGAGCAATACAGCTTAGGCACGTTCTGGCCGAAATTCCTACAGCTGTTATATAATTAAACAAAGATCTTTTAAGTACATTCCGTTATTAATTATAGTTTACTCTTTCATATAGAATAAAGCCCGTACAAATACACATTTTAATATATTTATAACTACTTAACTACTCATACACATAACAGAAATATAATCTCCAAATTGCGATTTTAGGAAAAATTTGTTTGTTTTTCTTTTTTATACTTAGAACTTCATCACTCCATTATAATTAAAGTGCTTCTAAATAATAATTTAAATGCTCATTGATAATTAAAACACTTTCAAGGCTTATTCTACGCTATTTATAAAGCACAAATACTGTTCTATCTGATTCAGTATTTTATTTATTTTTTTAAACATCCTATCTCTTTTGCGTCCATTGTTCGCCTCTAGGTCGGATTTCTTTTTACAAAATGATTAAACGCACACCCCCACAAACACCTAGGGCTCTCAGCCCCTCCAATGCAACCACCAACACTACACAGCAACACCAGTCCAACAAGGAAACCGCTAGGTCAGTTCCTAGCGGACCTCTCTCCTGCGGCTCTTTCTGCGTCTGGACCAGTTGCTAGGTCCCCGCGATTAGTCAATTCCAACATGACCACACACGCGGAGGCTAAGCTGTGGCTCTAGAAGGCCAGGGAGGCCCTTGGTACATCCAGGAACCTTAAGACCGAACTAAAGGTGACCATCGAAAAGGCGTTGCAAAAACTTTACGACCTAGCGGTTTCACCCACCTTCACACAATCACCACCTCAAACTGAACCTACCCCAGTCCCTCAACCCACACCAGACATCGCAGCTTTTTCCGACGCTGCGAACGCCCTTACGGCCAAGATTGATGCCCACGCAAAGCTGCTACAGGAAAATAAAAACAACATTACACTAATATCTAATAAGATAAATTCAATCAGTAAACAAACTCTCGAGTCACCAAATGCTCACCGCACTAACGAAACAACACCCTCATACGCGAAAATCGCAGCCTCTTCTCCTAAGCCCGCTCCTGGCCCCTCCATTGTGGTCAGCGGGGGTTCTGATACCACACCGCAGGCCATGTTGGAGAAGGTCAGGACGGGTATCAACTATCGACAAGGAGGATACGCTCCGCTCAAGATCTCTCCCCTTTCCAAAGGGGAACTTAAAATCACTTTTATGTCCGAGGAGCACAGGAACGACGCTTTTCAACAGCTTAACAAGTCCTGCTCTCTTAAAGCAGAGAATGAGAGGAGACTAGATCCTATGATCATTCTAAAGGGAGTAAGCAAATCTGTGCCAGAGGAAGAGTTGATTGACACGATACGGGATCAAAACCCTGAATTAATTAACGAAAAGTTTTCGATTAAATTCCGCCGCAACAACCGCAACGACAAACTATATAATATAGTACTCACCACCTCCTCTTCCGCCTGGCGCAAGTCTGTGGAGCTGGGACACGTCGCGATTTCATATCAACACGTTCACTGCTCCAATTTCTCCCCTTTTATACAATGCAGGCGGTGTTTGAATTTCGGACACACTAGATCCAGATGTCCTGCATCCTCACCCACTTGTGCGAAGTGCGCGGGCCAACATGAATCCACAGAATGCAAACCAACTGAAACACAATCACCCAACACACACACTTGCGCTAACTGTAACGAGCATAATGCTCAGTTTGAGACCAAATCTAACGTCAACCACCGTGCCGACAGCGAAAACTGCCCCAAAGTAAAAGCGATGAAGGCCCGCATTGAGGCTAAGATCAACTATTAATAACACTCATACTCGTACATGCATACACTTAAAATTACACAGGCGAACTAGACAGATCCCGCCTTGCACTTCACGAGCTTAAGTTGCACTTCACAGACACTAACACTGACATCGCTTTCATCTCCGAACCTTACAAAAACACTAATAACACAGTTTCACACATTCCAGGCCTTCGGGTATTCCAATCTACAAATGATGGACCCACGAAGGCCTGCATTATCACCACACAACACATAAACGCACACATCCTCACCCAGTATACTACAAATAATATAATAAGTTTGACAACGCTTGGTGGCCGGCGGTGCTCAATGGCCTCAAACAAGCTCAATGCCCAGCCAATCTATACAACACTCTGCGCAGCTATCTGTCGCAGAGGTCTGTAACTCTACACTACAGGCAACACAAAAATCACACAATCCACAGAGAAGGGATGCGTGCAGGGCTCTGCATGCGGACCAATTCTGTGGAACCTTATCGATAACGACCTCTTCAATAACACCGAGCTACCTCCCGGCTGCTACATACAGGCCTATGCGGATGACGTCCTTTTGGTTGTCACTGCAAAGGACATAAACACTATTCAAAATCACACCAACACAGCTTTAGAAATCATCCGTCTTTGGGGTCAAAGCGTTAAACTGCACTTTGGCCCTTCCAAAACACAACTCATAGCATTCACAAAACAGTCAGAACACACACGGATCCTTTTCGACAACACTACACTTGCCTTCAGCAAAATATCACTTATCTCGGAGTTGTCATTGATAACAAATTACTCTTTAATGATCATTTAAACCATACCCTACATAAAGCACACAATATATTCAAAAAACTACAAATATACACACGAAACACATGGGGCCCACATCCCGAAAACATACGCATTATATACTCAGTGGTTATTGAACCGATTATAACTTACGCTTCCAGTGTGTGGGGACACATTGCTGCTAAGAAAACAGTTAGCAAAAAACTAATCAGAATGCAACGGGGCTTCGCCCTACGCGCCATCCGGGCCTTTAGGACTGCAAATGCAGCGATCGCCCTAGCCCGCTTCACATCCCTCGATCTCAAGCTCTTAGAGGTTGCTGAGATCGAATTTACGCGTATAAACAGACACACCAACAGACTTCCGCACGATATACCAATAGAGACCCCTGTATGCTCCTCGGACTTACTTCATCCAGCAGACAGGAATTCCATCACAACACTCACCAAAGAAGCATATGCTGAATTGGACCACACTTCACATCATCACGTATACACAGACGGCAGCAAACATGACGACGATTTCGGTCTTCCAGACTGAACTGGCTGCTATCAAACACGCCACATCTTACCTACATAACAAGAACATCACACATGCCATCATCCACACTGATTCGCAATCTGCTATTGCAGCACTCAAACAATTCACCAACACTCACCCCATTGTATCCGACATACACAACACACTTCAGCTTCTTAAATCTAAATCTGCAAACATAATATACTTTCACTGGGTGAAAGGCCACTCAGGCATACAGGGAAACGATCTAGCCGACATAGCCGCTAATAAAGCAGCATCAATGCACAAATCCCCCGACCTCATCTCATGTCCCATCTCACACATCAAGCATTTAATTAAACAAGACACACAACATAAGACACAAACACGATACACAGAAGCAACAACTGTGGCAGTCACTAAAAAACTCTTTCCACAGCTCAACAGTATACTCGCATTTTTCCTCGCCATCCCCACATCTTTTCACATGACACAATTTCTAACCGCCCACTCGTTTGCTAAAGATTACTTACATAGATTCCACATCACTAATAACTCACACTGCCCTTGCGACAGCACTTCTACACAAGACCTCACCCACCTCATCCGTGAATGCCCCAGATTTGATCTTCAAAGATCCACACATGAACACACCTGCTCCTTCATTAACATCGATCCTTATAACATAGCCGAACTTATAAGTAAAGAAACCTCGGCTAAATCATTCGACACATTTATTAAATATATTATCAACAATTTAAAGGCGTTCAATGGTACATAAACCCTTATAAATTTGTCTTTACCTTTCTATTTTATTATAATATTTAATCGTTAAGATTTTCATTCAATTTACAAACTTTTCCTGTCTTTTTAATATTACGTAATATGTCGTAACCAATGTTAATCTTAAGTTTCTCTGTTAAATATACATAATTTTTTGTTTTACACTTTAATTTAAGTTACCCATGTAAGATTTTCATGATACGGATCTGCAGCGGAAAGCAGAGTATCGAATAGCTCCATCCTCCGCAGATCCACACCCTCTTTATGTAAATTACTCTGCATTTGTTAAAACTGTGTTGTATTTTATGTGAACATGTGTACAAATAAAGACATTTCGAATAGCTTCGTCGGCCACGGACCTGCCCGGTGCCGTGGAGTAGGCCATTAGGAGACTCATAAAAAAAAATAGTTCCCGTATAGTGACAGTAGTGAGTGATACACCAAAAGACGCGGAAAAATCCGCTTTTTTCATGCAGTGCAACTTTTTTTCGATTTAAAAAAAAGAAAAAAATATATATTAATAGTGCAATTAAAAATTAATAGTTATTATCTAGTGATAGCACACAGTGCTGCGCACATTTCGACCATATTTTGGTCGTTAAGGACACATATATGAGGATTTTGTGATCAAAACAGTGGTAAATACACAATAACTTTTTATATAGATCTACGACCATACGTTTTTATAACATCATTCGATAGATCTCTTCAATGCACATCTCGACCAATCTCGACCACATCAGACTGAAATTGGATTTTTCAGCGACTGAAAACTGTTTTTCACTCGCCAAATCACGGCGCTGAAGGATACGATCATAAAAACATTTATGATCGTATCCTTCAGCGCATTATTATACAGTATTGTTCGCAAACTCAAAAGCTATCAAACGACATATCGGTCTTGAAAATCGGAGCACTTTCAGACCCTGAAAACTCCTGATAACCGGTTTTTGCGTTTAAACCCCCCCAAGAAAACGCATCACCAAGAAAGACAATAGCACCATTAGAACCGGCGTCATCAGACGCATCTTCTGACCAAATCCTCAATTTAATATTAAGTGGTTCCGGAGATACAGACATTTTTATTATAATTTAAGAAAAACTCTATTAAGTTATACATTACTATAGATCACTGTAAGACACGTCGTTTGATACCAATCTTGACCACACCGGACTGAAACCTGATTTTTCAGCGACTGAAAACTAGTTTTTAACTCACGGCGCTGATGGTTACAGCAAGAGCTACTGTCTAATAATACGCACAATACACGCAGCTATCACCCGACATATCGTTTTCAAAAATCGGAATTGTAATTTCCTCTGAAAACTCCTGACAACCATCTGAAGATTTCATCACAGAGTGGTGCACAGGATCCCTGTGCACCAAAAATCTATTCTTAGCGGAGTACAATAGAGCAAACTCGCCTCTATCGGACAAACCTCCACGACTCCGCCATCACTCATCACCAGCTCCACCAGGAACCAAAATTCCTGGTGATCACCAGGAACTGCCTCTTCACCAGCACCATCTTGTAGACCTCTTCGTGGGCTACAAGAAGAACCCAAACTCCGGAATCAGCAGTGCAGCGGTTCAGGAGATATCCCGTGAGGAAGTACCAGGTAAGGCAGATTACCAGCCTCTAATACCACACTTACTCACACAGAAACACACCGAGCTTGGGCTTGTTCAAACCGCCTTTTCAAGGCGAACACTAATATAGCCATACAGTCGTTCGCAAACCTACCTATCACCCCCCCAGATTGAATTTTTATCCCCCCTCCGTACCCCCCCCCCCGTGTCACATATCATTTGAATCGGTTTTTAGAGGCGATTTCAACCCGCTAGGCCAAACTCAGTTTCGATCCCCCCCCACCCACCACGAAATAATGTTTCGACTTTTCGGAGTCATAGCCCACATTGGCTCTCCCTCCCCCTCCCCCGCTAACCCTAGCAGCAGTAGACGAATCGCCAAAAGGAAACACAAACACTAACAATAATAAACAATAAACTAAATAATAAATAATAAACAATAGTTGTGTGCATCTATAGGCCGCCTTCAGCCGACTTTGATAAATGCGAACAAATATTAGAAGAAATTATGCATAAATTACAAAAATCAAGGAAAAGTCTTATTGATTGTGGAGATTTTAATATTAATTTACTGGACAGTGGATGTAGTTTGGGTAGGCGTATGTTAAATCTTTTTAAATCATGTAACTTAACAAATCACTTTAATGTTCCTACCAGAATTACAGCTACCACTGCAACATGCATAGATAATATATATAGAGACCTAACCCCTGTTAGTACATCTTTGATTAATAAAATTACATCTGATCATAGTGGTCAATTATTAGAATTTAAATAAAATAAACAAATTCCCCTTAAGAAAAAATCTGTACTGTGCCAGTAACAAGTGAACGTCTCAACAGATTTCGTATCGTATCTAGAAGGGAGAATCCAGAGAGTGAATATTAATGGAGTTACTTCATCGGGGTCACAGGTGTGTGTGGGTGTTCCACAAGGCTCGATCCTTGGACCTTTCTTGTTTCTGGTCTACATTAATGATCTCCCATTCTCCGTAAAAGAGCTTGGAGAAATAGTATTGTTTGCTGATGATACTTCACTCTTATACAAAGTTGATAGAAAGAACCAAAGTATTGATACGATAAACAATGCTATTTCTTTAGTGGTTAACTGGTTTAACCTAAACAATTTAATGTTAAATGAAAAGAAAATCAAATGTGTACGATTTAGAACATGTAATAAAAATAATACAGCCAAATTAAAAGTAAAAGATGGGGAGATAGATTATGTAGACAGCACTGTCTTCTTAGGTATAACATTGGATTGTAAACTCCAGTGGAGGGCACACAAGAAAATCTCTCAACTAGATTGTGTTCTGCTGCCTATGCAGTCAAGAAAATCCGCAGCCTCACCGACCTTCACACAGCCAAACTAGTCTATTATAGTTATTTTCACAGCGTTATGTCGTACGGCAATCTTCTTTGGGGTAATGCTGCGGAGGTTCAGACTATATTTATTTTACAAAAACGGGCAATTCGCGGGGTTTGCTGTTTGCCCCCACGGGAGTCGGTGCAAGAGAGATTCAAGGATTTAAGTATTATGACGCTTGCTGGTCAATATATCTATGTATCAAATATCATGTATGTTAGAAAACACATAAATCGTTTTAGTACTAATTGTGACTTTCATCAATATAATACTCGAAATAGAAACGATTTATGTGCTAAATCCACAAGACTGCCTAAAATAAGCAATTCATTTCAAGGAAATGGTGCTCGCTATTATAATAAAGTCCCAAGCTAATTCCGAGAGCTGTCAATAAACAAATTCAAAAATATTATTAAAAGAAAATTGATTGCTAAAGCCTATTACAGGACCGCGGATTATCTAAATGACAGAAGTGCTTGAGACTAAATTGCTCCTGTTCTAAAAATTATAAGTTGTAAGCATGATAAAAAAAAGACAAACCCAACTGAGTTTCTTGCTTGTTCTTCTCAGACTCGGGCGCCTTAGTGAACAAGCCTATAAATTTAATTTTAAGTGACGTGCAAATGTGATCATGTAACGATCCTACTTGAATAAATGAATTTGACTTTGACTTTGACACTAACACCACACTTTTAATGGAAAAAATAGACCAACACACCAAGCTCCTCGAGGAGTCCAACAGGGCAATAAGTGTGCTAACCAAACAACTAAAATCCACTCCCAAACCTACACTCACTGAACCATCCCTTCTAATAAAAACAAAACTTACGCCAATGTCGCTGCGGCCCCTAAAGCACCCACCGGCTCCTATTGTTGTTTCCGGAAAGATTAGTCACACAAATACGTAAAACTGTTAACTTCCGCGAGGGCGGATATGCACCGCTTAAGGTCACGCCACTTTCTAACAATAAGCTCAAAATGGTCTTCGAAAACGAGGACCATAAGAAACATACTCTCACGCAACTAAATAGCACTCACATCAAAACACCATCAAAGCTCAAGACGAGAAGCGGATCAGCCCGATGATCATCTTAAAAGGCATATCAGAAGACACTTCTGAAACCGACCTAGTTCAAACCATTAAAGATCAGAACCCGGCACTTACAAAAACACAGTCAAAAACATTGCAGGCCTCCGCGTGTTTCAGTCAAATTCGACTAGCACAACGAAAGCCTGCATCATCACCACCTCAAGTATTAACACTTAATTTCACAATACTCTACAGAAAACATAGTCGTAATAGCCATCACTACCAAAACCAAAACACTATACATCGCATCGGTTTACGTCGAACCGAAAACCGATGCAAACAACACTTTAAACACACTTGACACCTTTATTAAATCTCACTCTAGCACAAACATTGTAGTTGGCGGCGACTTCAACGCGTGGCACCAACTATAGGAAAGCTCCCGTAGCAACAAACGAGGCATGGACTTGATCGACATAATTAACTCTAATAACCTAAATATAATTAATATCGGAAACACACCTACATTGGAAACCATAACACACGGGGCGGAGAGGTCCTCTATTATCGACCTCACGCTCTCCACCACACCTATACAACACAAACTTCACAAATGGGAAGTGAGACAACACCTTTTTCCCTCTAGCCAACACAATCCCATAACATTCACTCTCGATTGTAGATCTGACCCCACAATTAACGCACAAACAAACAGCATCTTTAAGTATAACACTAGCAAAGCAAAGAAAGTAAGCCAATTGGCATACATTCAAGGAAACACTACACACCATCAATATTAAAAAAACATCTGTGACATAGACACATCCACACTTACACCTAATCAAATCGATAAGCTCATTATTAAACTTACCGATGTTATAAACAAGGTTTGTTGCGAATATTTTTCCTTTAAAAACCGGATTCAGGAAACCTAAAGTACCTTGGTGGAGTGAAGAACTCGAACACATTAAGAAACAGTGCATTCAATTACATCACCAAATTGACATACACACCACAAATAAACAAACACCACCCGAAGACCTCATACACGAATATCGGCGCACAAAACAACAGTACACACAAACAATCCGACATACATCCACTGAACACTTCCGACACTTCTGCGAAACTCAAGGCGTAGAAGATGTTTGGTCTATCACAAATAGGCTACTCAAAATCAACTACACGATTCAACCACGCACACTTAAAGTCAAGGACCGATACATCAGCAACGAGGAAGAAACGGTCGAGGCACTGCTCGACCACTTCTACCCGAATGACACACCGGACACACAGGAAATACACAAACACACACGCAGCAATTCTAACACACTCCCCGATACGGATGACGACCCCCCGTTCACTTCTGCCGAAATCATCAGCGCCATCAACACTATACGACATACTATATAGATCACCTCACCAACGACATCTGCCTGCTGTTCGCACGCAACTACCCAGACTTAATCACCAACATTTATAACCGATGTTTACAAAAAGCACACTTCCCAACACCATGGAAGGAAGCAATCGTGAAAATAATACCGAAACCTAGTAAACCCGACTACACCAGCCTTAGCTCCTTCGGACCTATCGGCCTAATCCCGGTATTTGGAAAGGTACTCGAAAAACTGTTCACCAAAAGACTAACCTACAAAGCGCATAAACTTAAGCTATTGAACCGATGTCAGTTCGGGTTTACAGAACAAACCAACACCGTCACGCCTTGCAGGAGGCACTTAATATCATACACACGGCAAAACATAACAAACAACACACCATAGCCGTATCTCTCGACATCAAAGCCGCCTTCGACAACGCTTGGTGGCCTGCGGTGTTGAGCGGATTACGATCTGTACAATGCCCACGCAACATTTTTAAACTAATACAAAACTATCTCACCAATAGAACAGTCACCCTGCAAATTGGCTATACACGAACCACACGACACACACAAAAGGGATGCGTCCAAGGATCGGCCTGCGGGCCCATCGGGCCGATCTCTGATCAACGGAGGACGCACTGTACGCACTTTTTAGCCATATCAGACAGGGCCTAACAGCCAAAAAAGTCGTGACGGTCGTCTCCCTCGACATCGAAGGGGCTTTTGATAATGCCTGGTGGCCAGCCATCAGGATCAGATTTGCGGAAGAACTTTGCCCTGTCAACTTGAGACGCCTTATGGACAGCTACCTAAGCTCACGCAGTGTCCGCCTATTATACGAAGGATCGGCAGTGGAGAGACCCACCAATAAGGGCTGTGTCCAGGGATCG
The DNA here is from genome assembly GCA_963693355.1 of Pontia daplidice. Classification (NCBI taxonomy): domain Eukaryota; kingdom Metazoa; phylum Arthropoda; class Insecta; order Lepidoptera; family Pieridae; genus Pontia; species Pontia daplidice. The sequence continues at coordinate 10,922,252 of CAVNZL010000138.1, read as the reverse complement.
ATCGGAGGACCAACTCTCTGGAAACTTCTTCTTGACGACGTCGTACTGGTCTTAACACGCAAAGTGAAAATGGCTTATCTGTGAAAATGGCTGATTTGCTACTTTAGAGGATAGAAGCGGGTTATCCATTTTTGCGTTGTGGCGTTGACTATGCTAGACCACTGGTCATGTTAAGCCGCAAGGGTAGAGGCGCTAAATTAGGAAAATGCTACGTGTGCCTATTCATCTGCTTCACTACTCGCGCTATACACTTGGAATTAGTCACGAGTCTTAGTTCTGAGGCATACTTAAAGGCTCTAAAGAGGATCATGTCTAGACGCGGTAAGCCCGCGCAAATTTTTTTAGATAACGGAAAAAACTTTGTAGGGGCATTGAAAGAATTTTCAAAGTTTTTAAGTTCAATTGAGCACGATATTACTAATCTTATCTCCTCAGAGGGGATTTCTTTTAGATTCATTCCTCCATATTCTCCTCATTTTGGAGGTCTCTGGGAGGCAGGTATAAAATCCGTGAAACATCATGTACGACGCGCTATAGACGTACGCGACGTACGTAGAAGGTCAGCAAACGACCTAAGAGAAGAGGCGCGTCTGTATGACGTTTATAGAGACGCGAGACGGACCCTTAAGGAGACCCGGAGATCAAACGGAGTCACAGGAGAGAGCGTGGGCAGAGTTTCTGGAGACCTTGGATCTCGATCCATGGGGTCGCCCGTACAAGTTTGTAATGAACAAGTTGCGCCTCTGGACCCCACCTCTCGCCTCAACCCTGGAGCCGCAGTTTTTGGCGAGTGTGTGTGGAACATAGACCCCACATTACCGGGACACCAATTGGCTCAGTGCCGGAGGTGTCAGTTGCAGAACTATCAGCGGCGGCGGAGAAGCTTCTTTGTAAGCGCACAGCCCCTGGACCGGATGGTGTCCATGGGAAGGTGCTGGCGCTCGCTCTGAAAGCCGGGTTGGATGAGAGGCTCGCGAGCCTCCTTCCTAAATGCTAGGAGGAAGGCCGCTTTCCGGAGCAATGGAAAGTGGGTAAGTTGGTGCTTCTGCAGAAGCCTGGAAGGCCAGTGGAGTCTCCATAGAATTACAGGCAGATCGTGCTGCTGGATGAGGCCGGCAAATTGTTCGAAAGAATAGTTGCCGGGCGCATCCAGGAGCGTCTCACTGCAGAAGGGCCGGACTTAGAGTCGTGCCAGTTCGGCTTCAGGCGTCACAAGTCCACAGTTGATGCGATCGCCAAACTGCGCGAGATTACGGAGGAGACGGCGGCCGGGGGCGGCGTGGCGATAGCGGTGTCCTTGGACATCGCAAACTCCTTTAACACCCTCCCCTGGGACCGCATCATGGAGGGACTGCAGTTTCACGGAGGTCCCCTCTATTTACGACGAGTCATACAGGACTACTTCCGCGGCCGTAGGATTATATATCCAGGCTAAGGCACATAGACTGAATACGAAGTCTCTTGCGGGGTCCCACAGGGCTCGGTTCTCGGACCGATCCTGTGAAATCTCGGATAAAGCTGGGTGGGTGCTACGAGCAGCGCTACCCCGCGGCGTGCAATTTATTTGCTACGCGGACGACACGCTGGTCGTGGCATCTGGTGGGACTTCAGGGACGCAAGCCTGAAAGTAATAGTAGGTGCGGCCCAAGTTGTTGCAAGGATTAGGAGATTGGGCCTGGCTGTAGCTCTGGACAAGTCTGAGGCGATATTTTTCGCTCGGACAAAGAGAGCTAGGCCTCATGGGGCAAGGATTATGGTGGGCGAAGTTACCATTGGAGTTGAGACGACCCTAAAATATCTGGGGTTGGTCCTGGACTCCCTTTGGCCGTTTGGACCGCATTTTGATATGCTGGCCCCCAAACTGGATAGTACGGCGACGGCCCTGAGCCAATGCTGCCAAATATTGGTGGCCCTAGCTCGGGTCGTCGTCGATTGTTTGCGGGAGTCATGCGCTCCAAGGCGCTCTATGGGTGCCCAATCTGGGCTGAGGACGTTGCGCAATCAGGCGCCAACAAGGCGGTACTCACACACACAGCGCGCGATTGCCATTCGGGTTGCGAGGGCGTACCAAACAGTGTCTTGTGACGCTGTGTGTGCTATCGCCGGACTCGCCCCGTGGCACTTAGACGCGGCTGCGCTTACCAGAGTGTACTGGCTCAGGAGGAGCGATAGGGATCGGGGTTCGGAGCCCCTACCCGAAACGATTAGGATGTGGCGCAAAGACGCCCAGGACTGGGTTGTCAAGAGTTGGACAGAGGAGTTGGGCTATGCGAGAGCCGGCTCAATGACTCTTGACGCCCTAAGACCTGTACTCCAGGACTGGACTCGGCGACGGTGGAGAGCACTCTCATACTGGCTGGTGCAGTTACTTTCCGCATGGCATGGTTGCTTTGGAAGGTATCTGTACCAGATTGAGAAGAGTCACCCGCCTGCCACCACTGCGACTCGTCCGTCGAAACGGCGAGTCATACCATTTTTGACCGTCCGGCGTGGTCAAGCGATAGGCTGGCCATAACTGATGTTTTAGGTGGAGAGCGAACTCTGGCACACATTGTGCAGCGCATTCTGCAAAGTCGGGAGAAAAAAAAAAGTTAGGTTAGTCCTGTGAACCGATCAACACCGTGTGATTCGCGCTCCGCGTTCGTCTGGCTCTTTGAGTGGGTTTTTCTTCGTGTGCAATCCCGAGCTTTACATCTTTTTTCTCGAAGTTTATCATTTTTCATTTCAAGTTATTTTTATTTTATTCGGTTAAGTAATTTCCGTTAAAATAAGAAAACTTTACTGTGGGATATTGACCCTTGTGAAAGTACTGTGTCGTTCGCGATTTGTCGCGACAACATACTGCTTTGTGATCGGTATATGCTTAGGACTACTGGCTACCCGTGAGTTCAAAAATTTTATTTATATACTCACTACTTCGGGCGCAGTAATTTTTTATTTCGTTAAACATATTACCGCATATTGCGCTGAGTTACACACACCCTTAGTGTTGCATACCTTCGTCTTCGTAGAATACATGTTGCATACCTTCTTCTGCAATACGAATCGATTGGTGTGCTTCACGTAGAGATTGGTTGAATAACAAGGAATTTGCGAATTTCTACAAGTTTAAGCCGCATTCTTGTAATTTAGTTACAAGAATGGGGATTAACGATTGCGAATTAATTTTGATTAGATTAATTTAGTTTTAGTTTAGTATTAAGGACAGTCGTGACTTTCTTTTACTTGACTCTTTTATTGAGTGATTTATAAAAGAAAATATATATGTATAAAAATAATAATTGTTATTTTTAGTTTTCGACGATCTGTCTAATTTAAGTTTATATATATGTAAAGAAAATAATTATATTATTATCTTTAATTTGTATGTTTCATGTCAAGTCTGTCTTAGTATAGTATGTGGTGTGAATAACAAAGAAAAAGTGTAGCGTCATTAATTTAAAATTTCAAATACGTTAAATAAATATTGTTAGGTAAAGGAACGAACACTAGTAAATTAACATTAAATGTCGTTTCTTGTTTTCACAGGTATGTAAAGTGTGTGTAATTAAAATTTGTATTAGTTTTCATTTAATTTAAAATAAAACTTGTTTTCACAGAGAAACTCAGCTGTGTTTAATTGACGGTGTCGTTCGAAAGAATACATTAAATCTGTAACGAATCTTACAAAACGACATTTACTGTCTAAAAATGGAGAAATTAAGGTTTACATTTGAAATCAAAGCATCAACAGATGGAAAGTCGAACTACATGGCCATTACCTCAATTGCCACTAACGATGAAAAAGTATTCCTATTACCTGAAGAATATCAGTCGATATCGTTCCATAAACATATCCAAGCCTTGAAAAGCTTCTCCGCCGTGAAAAACACATTAAAAAAAAGACATCAATCTAGAAGTTTTTGGATAAAAACAACACAAGAAATATTACAAACATATGTTGATGAGGATGGAAATATGATATTTCAGGACCAATTTTTAGAGGAAATTACCCAAGAACAAATGGCTTTTAGTAGGAGAAAGTGCTCAGAAGATCCAATTGTAAAAATTTTAGAAAGATTCCTTGAAAATCAACAAAACAATGAAAAACAAAGCGTTAAAAAGTTAGCTGACAAGTTCATTATTGAAAAATTCGATGGGACAAGCTCAAATGCATATCAGTGGATGGAGGTATTTGAAAAAGAATGTGCAAGATTTGAAATACTTAAAGAAGAGGAAAAAATTTAAAAATTTAGACTATTTCTTGAAAAATCATGCACTGATTGGTATTCTTCCATGATGATCAAATATGGCCTACACTCGCAGTGGTCAGAATGGAAAGAAACATTTTTGCATACCTATGCTAATAAAGGTTGGGCTGCCAGCAAATATGCTTTATCTTACAAATACCAATCAGGATGTTTGTTAGAATATGCAGTAAAGAAAGAAAAACTCTTACTTGAAGTAAGGAAAACAATAGATGAAGGTACCCTTATTGATATAATTGCTGCTGGATTACCAGACTTTATAACAGATAGAATTAACAAAGAGCAAATTGTGAGTACAAAGGATTTATTTTGTGAACTTGGAAGATTGGAGCATTTGGTGTCAAAAAGAAAGTTTATTAAAAAGAAAGAAGACAACAAGCAGGACAGGAAAAAATGTTCTATATGTGAAAAATTAAAGAAAGGAGTAAGATATCATTCAGAGGATTCCTGCTGGTTTAGGTCGAGCTTTAATTCCAAAACTGATCAAAAACAAATAAAACTGATTAACAATTCAGAATTAGAATGCGAATTACAGTGTGAAAATCAAAAAAACTAATAGTACCGCCATTAATCAAAATAAAATTAGTACTCAATAAAAATGTTGTAGTTTCTGGGATCTATGACTCTGGGTCGAATGTCTCATTAATAAACTCAAGATTGTTAAAAATAAATAATAAGGAACCCAGTCAGACTAAAAACTCTCATTTAAAAACGATTAATGGCGTTAAAAAGGCAAATGGCATAATAACACTGGATGTAGCTATTTTTGATATGGAAAAGAAAATGAATATTTTTGTAATTGACAAAGAAAATTTTGACTATGATTTCTTAGTCGGACTTGATTGCATAAAGGAGTTTTGCCTAGTTCAGAATGAAAATTTAGAAATTACTCAGAAATTACCTGAAATAAGCAAGATGGTTTCTAAGGAAAAAAACAAAACAGGTACAGTTGCTCAAGAGATAAAATCTGAAATTTTAATTAACTTCAATGAAGACATACACCAAGAAAATTTTAAAATTTGTATAAATCATTTAAACTATCAAGAACAGGCCGTAATTAAGGAATTGATTTCAGAAAATGAATCAGTGTTTGCGAAAGATAAATATGATATAGGGAAAGTAACAGATTATGAAGCACATATTGACCTACTAATAGAAAAATATTGCTTCAAAAGGCCATATCGATGCTCATTAGAAGACAAAAAAGAGATTGAAGATCAGGTTGCAAAATTATTGGAGAAAAATATAATAGAAGAATCATATAGCCCATTCGCAGCACCAGTCACATTAGCTTACAAAAGAGATGAAAATAAAAGATCAAGATTATGTATTGATTTCCGTGATTTAAACAAAATAGTTGTACCACAGTCACAACCTTTCCCTCTTATTGAAGACCTAATATTAAAAACAAGAGATTGCAAGTTTTTCTCAACACTGGACTTAAACTCAGCATTTTGGTCAATACCCTTGCGTATCTCAGATAGACACAAAACTGCATTTGTGACGCAGGAGGGACATTACCAGTGGACATGTTTGCCATTTGGTTTAAAAACTTCTCCAGCCATTTTTCAAAGAATTATGTGTAATATAATAAGAAAACACAAGCTTGGAGGCTTTACAGCCTGCTTTATCGATGACATTTTACTATTTTCCCAAACTTTCTCAGATCATGTCATACATCTAAGAAAACTCTTCCAAGCAATTAAAAGTGAAGGCTTAAAACTTAAATTCTCTAAATGTATATTTGCAGCAGATACTGTGTAAGGTGTGATTACGAGAGGTGTAATAACACCAAGACTTGCTTTAAGACTAACTTTATTATAGTAATGATTTTGTTTATATAATGATCTTATAATCTATTTCTTATACTACTACACCACCCATCCAAAGGAAAAAAAAAATGTTATATTGTTACATTTTTTTTTTACAAAAATAATCTCTATTATATTGCTTATATACTAGCATAACATAAGTAATATAATATATTTATAACACAATAAAATTACATGAAAATATATATGATTACAAAATTATTTAATATAAAGTTTTGTGCGGTTTTTATGCACTAATTCATTTTTACCATTTTTTAAGATTTTAACGTTTGGTGGTATATCTTTAACAACTCGATATGGACCTGAGTATAAAGAATTTAATTTATTTCCTGATTCATTTTTTAATAAAATTAAATCATTTACCTTATAACTTATTGGGTTAGTATACTTATCATAAACTATTTTCCTTTTTTCTTTTGATTTTACTAAATTATTCCTTGCCTCTTTGTGGGACATTTGTAAACGATATTGCAGTTCACATGGATAGTTATCATAACTATAAAGAGGATCTAAATCTAATGTTAAATTACTAGGAAGTACACATTTCTTTCCAAAAACTAATTCATAAGGTGTAAAATTAGTCTCTGTATGAACTGTAGTGTTAAATGCGAATGACCAAAATGGAAGCCAACTACTCCATGTCTCAGGATGATTATCAGTTTGTAACCGAAGAAAAGCATTTAAATTCTTATGAGACACTTCCAACGCTCCTAGAGATTGGTGATGATAAGCAGTCGAATTTAACTGCTTAATTTCGAGTAATTTACATACCTCTTGAAATGTTGAAGCAATGAACTCTTTCCCTCTATCTGTAGTTACTACTTTTGGTACTCCATATCTAAGTATAAAATTATTAACAAAACTTTTTGCTACTTCTTCTGCTGTTTTAGAAATCAAGGGATAAGCTTCGACATACTTAGTGAGTTCGCACTGTAACGTCAGAGCATATGAATAATTATTATTGTCTACTCCAAACGGACCTACTAGATCTAAGTAAACCTTTTCAAATGCTGAATAAGCTGTCGTTGTTATATTCATTGGTTCTTTAATCGGTAACGAATGTTTCTCACGCTGACATTTATCACAACGCCTAACGTAATCTCTAACATCATTGTCTAATCCGGGCCAATAATAATACTTTTTGATATTATCGGTCATCCTTCTCATGCCTGCATGGCCACTACTAGGCAAAAGATGGAAATCATTTAAAATAACTCTTCTATCATCTTTCTTGTAAATAGTTTTCACGTTATTTAATATACACACACGAGGACCGGTGTAATTATTTATAGACTTAATCTCTTCAACTAATTTCTTTATAAATTCTTTATTATCCTCTTTTTTAATTATACAAACTTCGTCGACGTTAATTAATTTACAAAAGTGATCTAGTTCTCTCACAAATTCGCAACGCGTTCTTCGTGAGTCAGAGCATAGATATTTAATATAAATTATCTTTTTATTTTCATCATAACATAATGTTTTACTTTCTTTAGTTATGTTCCCTAACAGTCTACTCTTCTTTAACTTATCATTATTTATCACACTTAACTCAACTGAATCTGCAGGTTTGACATGAGTACTTACAACTTTCGGTTGCGCAGGCCTCAAGTTTGTATGTACTATATCCAACGCTGAAGAATCACGTTCATTAATCTTTCTTGACTGAGCTCGAGTCATTACATTTACTATATTCTCATTCAATTCTTTTAATTCCTTTGACGATATTCTAGATAAAGCATCTGCTGCTGAGTTACTTGAACCTTTAACATACTCTACATCAAAGTTATATTCCTCTAAAATCAATCTAAACTTCATAAGTCTGCTGGATGGATCTTTCATACCAAACAGATATATTAACGGTCTATGATCCGTTTTGATTTTAAAATATTGACCATACAAATAAGGTCGAAAATGTTTCACTGCCCAAACGATTGCCAACAATTCTTTTTCTATAACAGGATAGTTTGATTCGGCCTTATTCAGAGTTCTACTAGTATAAGCTACAGGTCTGCCATTTTTATTTGATAAAATTGCACCAATTGCTTTATTAGATGCATCAGTTTCTAGTATAAAATGATTTTGTTCTGAAAAATCTGGATAATCAAGTACAGGGGATGAAGTAACAATATTTTTAAGTGTTTCAAAAGATTCTTGACATTTTTCACTCCAAAAGAAATTTGAATTTTTTCTACAAAGTTCATTTAAAGGTTGAGCTATCTCAGCAAATTTTGGAATAAACTTTCTATAGTAATTTACGAATGCGACGAATCTTTTTACTTCATCAGCATTTTGCGGACATGGGTAATTTCTAACCGTACTAATTTTATCAGGATCCGGCATTATACCTTTATTTGATATTAAATGACCCAAATATAAAATTTGTTTCTTTAAAAATGAGCATTTCGATGGATTTAATTTCAAATTAACTTTTCTAAGTCTTCCAAATACATCCTGTAGATTTTTATTGTGATTTTCTAAGTTTCTACCAAAAACAATAACGTCATCAAGGTAAATTAAACATTTTTCGTTATTTAAACCTGACATAGCTAAATTCATCATTCTAGAGAATGAACTTGGACTTGTCTTCAATCCCATTGGCATTCTAGTCATCTGATATTGACCGGAATTGAAAGCTGTGTATTTTCTACTATTTTTGTCTAAATTTACGTTATAATAACCTTGATATAAATCTAAATGTGTAAAATAAACACATCCAGACAGTGATTCTAAGATCTCTGTTATATCTGGGAGCGGATACTTATCATCTTCTATGCGGTCATTTAATTTTCGGTAATCTACCACTAAACGCCACTTTTTATTTCCTGTTTCATCAACTTTTTTAGGAACTAATAATATTGGACTCGACCATTCGCTTTTACTGGGTTCTATAATACCTTCCTTAAGCATGTTACTAATTTGTTGTTTTATTTCGTCTTTTTGGCTAATAGGCAATCGGTAAGGCTTTGAAAACACTGGAGTACTATTCGGTTTTAATGAAATACTATGAGTATAAATATTAGTTGTTTTTAATTTATCTCCTGGCAAATAAAAAATATCTGCGTATTTCGCACAAATACTTTGAATACTTTGATATTCTATTTTATTCAATTCATTGATATTTAATTGAGAAAACAAATTTTTTACTCTTTCCGAATTATTTTCATTTTTATTAAAACTGCAAACATTGTAATCCCTAAGGTCATGTATTGTAGGATTTATTTTAGACAAACTAACTGGTCTTTCCGTCACATTCAAAATTTTTATCGGTATTCTTCCACTAACTGGACTCACGACAGAACTAGCTAAATAGACACCTTCCTGTATTTCTTCTGAACAAACAATGCAATCCGTTTTAAATTCAGTTTCAATATAATGTATGGATTCACATCTTGGTGGAATCTCTAAAATGTTTACGTTATAATTATTAGTGATAGGTATTGAAATATTTTGATTTTCTCCTAACTTTAATAATAAAATATTTTTTTCAAAATCTAAGCATGCACCAAATCTTTTTAAGAAATCTCGACCTAAAATACCGTTCCCTAAAATTGGTAACGAATTAAAAACAAAAAACTTATGATTTATTACACTACCATTAAAATACAATGGAATGTAAACATAGCCCATAGTTTGTACTTCTCCACCTAGTCCGTTTATAATTACACACTCATTATGGAATGCAATACCTAATTTGGCAATGTGTTTATATGATATAGCGCTTAGCGATGCGCCCGAGTCGACTAAAAATGAATAAGTTTTATTACACGGTGAAATTAATATTTTTTTTTTTTTTTTAAATAAGGATGAATTGCCTTCACAGAGACAAATCATTTAAAAATTACGATCTAGCCTAGAGAAAGACTAATGAGTAATTTACATCTAACTTAAATTGCTAAAGTATATATAATATAAGAATAGTGTCCACTAACACTTCTTACAGTCTCTAATAAAGGTCTGACACTTTTTTAATGTGTACTTAAAATGTTTAAATATAATCATAGCACATCACTAATGACACTAGCACTAAAACACTAACTCGAACGGTTTTTTCCTTTTTAATCTTCTCACTAGACCGGTGGTGTCTAGAAGCTGGATAGCCTCAACATTCACGTGATGGTGAAGTCTTCGGTCGTGAGCTCCAGCGATCTTCTTAATAACACTAGTGACGTCCTCTATACTAAGGTCCCGATGAAGGTCGTCGTTTCTAATATACCAAGGAGCATTGACAATTCCTCTGAGTACTTTGTTTTGGAAGCGTTGGATAATTTGTATGTTGTTCTTGTTGGTACAGCCCCAGAGCTGGCTACCATAAGTCCATACGGGCATGAGGACTTGTTTGTACAAAAGTAACTTGTTTTGCACTGATAGTGTGGAATGCCTTCCGAGCAACCAGTACATTTGACTGTAGCGAAGATCCAACTCTTCGCGTTTTTTTTTGACGTGAATCTTCCATCGGAGTTTGGTATCTAGCGTCATACCTAGATACTTTGCCGAATTATGGAATGGTACTTTTACTTTTTCCAAAAATACTGGCTGGTGTTCGTATGAGGTTTTATTAGTAAAGTCTATGTGAATTGATTTTGATTCATTTAATTTTATCCTCCACTTTTTTGTCCACATAGTTACTGCATCGAGGGATTTTTGAAGTTTTATTGCCGCCTCTTTTTGAGTAGCTGCTGTAGCCATGATAGCAGTATCATCAGCAAAGGTGGCAATAATGTTATCTTCTAGTCTTGGAATATCACAGGTGTATAATAGGTACAGGACCGGACCTAGTACACTTCCTTGGGGTACCCCAGCTTTTATTTCTTTAAGATTCGAATATTCATCATCTTGTCGTACTCTAAACATTCTCTGTGTTATGTATGACTCCATTAAATTTGAGAATTGCCTTGGCAGTAACTTTCTTAATTTTTGGATAAGGCCTTTGTGCCAGACTTTATCAAAGGCTTGAGCTACATCAAGAAACACTGTGGAGCAAACATTCTTTTCTTCTAGAGCCTTTTCAATATACGATGTGATTCGGTGAACCTGATCAATTGTAGAATGATTTTCCCTAAAACCAAATTGGTAATCTGGTATAAGATGCTTTTCGTCTAAAATAGGCTTCAGTCGTTTCAGGAAGAGTTTTTCAAAGAGTTTAGCTATTATGCTTAATAACGAGATGGGTCTGTACGATGTGACTTCGTGGGGCGGTTTACCAGGTTTAGGAACCATAATTACTTCCGCAACTTTCCACATGTCAGGTACATGCTCGAGTCTGAATGAAGCATTGATTAGCGTGGTTATTTTAACAATAGCTTTTCGAGGAAGATTCTTTAGTACTTGGCCCGTAATTAGATCATAACCAGGAGCCTTTTTACTACATAGATTTTTAATTTCATTGAACACTTCTTTCGGTGTAACTGGTTTTATTTGTTTATCTTCTGCTAAAATTTCTTCAAAAACAGTTGCTCCTTCCTCATTAATTCTGAATGTCTTTTCTAAGTGTTCTGCAAATATTGCTGCTTTTCGTTTATTACTTGATGCCCATTTTCCATCTTGCTCTCGTAGTGGAGGGATATGTAATATTGGTTTTTTTACGCTTCTTGCAGCTTTCCAGAGGGAATAGTTGTTGGAACGATCACAAGATAATTGGCTCAAGCGATCTTTCATTGCAGCATCTCTTTGGCTTTGAATCGCTCTTCTTAGTTGTTTAGTAAGATTATTGAGTTGCTTTTTATCTTCAGGACATCTTGTAGTGTGCCACCTTCTTCGTTGTGCTCTTTTTTCAGTTATCATTTTTCTTATGTTTTTTGAGAGATATATGTTTCGGGTCTTTTTCTTATATAACGGCGTATTATCCCAAGCAGCTTGTTGAATATTGCTCACTAACTTGTTTACTTCTGTTTCAAGTTGTTGTTTAGTCTTCAGGGGTACTCTTAACTCTACTGAATTATCTAAGCTACACCTGAAGCTATCCCAATCTGTATATGAGTTCACCAGAGTTGGAGCGAGTTCTCTCTGAATCGGTTCCTGATAAAGATTCAGTATTATTGGAGAGTGATCCGAGTCCATATCGTAGCCTTCTTCTATGCTTACTAGGTTGCGAGATACTCCTCTGAATATAAAAAAATCTATGAGATCTGGTAGTCTATTTTTATCTGTAGGCCAGTATGTAGGTTTTCCTGTTGAGATAACATCACAACTCATATCCTTCAGAGCATTAAGTAGTTCCTTCCCTTTAGTTGTTATTAAACGTGATCCCCAGTATGTATGTTTTGCATTGAAGTCACCCCCCAACACAAATCTATGTCCAAGGCCTTCTAGTAGATTTTTGTATTGTTCATATTTCAAGTTATGTCTCGGTGGGCAGTATATTGAAGATACTGTTATAGGATATCTTTTTGTAATAAGGCACACAGCTACGGCTTGGATGTGTTCTTCCTCATATTTGTACACCTCATGGTGTTTCAAACTGTCCTTTATTAGGACTGAAATTAATATATGAACAAAACAATTACTATTATTGCTAGCTAATATTGACATTTTTTCTTTATTCACGAAAAAACTGATCTAATCGAGGTTGATCTGACTTTTCATTAATAACATTTACATTATTTCTGCGAATCGAGGAATTTCCGCGATAATTATGGAACTTACCTCGATTATTATTAAAGTAACGGGTACTTTGTCCACGTGACGATGACTGTGGGTATGTGGTCATCGGTTGCGAATTTCCTTGACTCCTGTACTGTCCACGATATGAAGAAAACCGGTAATTTCTTCCTCCACGTAGAGACCTAGACTTATTATGAAAATTCCTATAATTGCAGAAATTTCTTTTGTACATACCCAGCACCTCACCTGCGGCTGGTGACGTGGTTTCCTCATCCTGTGCTGCTTGTATAGCATCTTTCAGGGAATCATAATTTCTGGCTGAAATTATTGTACTGAGCCTACGATTTCGCAAACCATCGGAAAACTGTTTAATCGCTTGTTTTTCGTTAATTGGTTGTAAAATATTATAACAGTTCGAATTTCCATTAGCTTGTGATATCGTAAGGTCTACAAATAATTCCGTTATTTGCTTTCCAAAATCTGAAATAGACATTTCGTTTTGCCTGGTGTTTTGTAATTTTTTTTGTATTGCAGTTGCACCCTTTTTTGGCAATAATTCCTTAATCATGTCACTTATTAAATCCTCCACTGTTAAATAATCGTCTCGTAGACGCAACTTAGCAGATTGAGACAATCTACTTTTTAAAACAAATTAAATTAAATTTTTTTTACACTCGGGTTTCGTTAACAAAGAATCGTAATATTGAATATTATCTAACAACTGCTTAATACTTGTCTCATCATTAGACATAACGGGTAATAAAGTCAAAGCCGTTTTTAAGTCAAAAGTATCCATATTGCTGTTATTCTCAACTTCAACACTTTTAGACTGACACAAACTTAAAATATCCTTATATAATGAATCAAAATTTTTAATATAATTATCATAAAAAGAAATATCTTCCTCTTTAATTATCCCTTTCTTTACGTTTTCTCTAAAATTTATCAACCAATTAGAATATTCGCTGTAAATATCATTTGTCTCCTTAAGCTTAATATTTAATATATTTCCTACGCGTCTATTTGGTCCGATTTTTATTAAATATGTCCTAATTTCTTTTAATTTCTCATATATTTTTTCCAAAGAAATATTCATAACTTACCAGTTTACCACCAAAACGTAGATTATATTTTAGCATTACTTGTACAACATATCAAGTACACATTAATATAAAACACTCAATATAATAATAACAGTATTCATATCTTAAAGTTCAATAATGAATTCAATTAAAGTCTGTACATTCGGCTGCGACGCGAAAAATAATCAGATATAATATACGACTAACGAATAAGCACTTTTTTTTCACTTAACACTTTTACATATATTTTCTCACTACACTTACACTTTTGAAAAATAGGCTTTAGGTTGATTGGGCTGCTCCTCCAAAGCTGCGACTGGTTGCTGTTGTTGGAAAAAAAGACCTCCGGAAATTATTTCTTGTTATTTCTGAGGTGATCCAACCCATGTGGCACCGTCGGTACATCCGGAACACATAATATAGGCACCCCATACATATCGCCAACACGATGATGGACAATAAAATATTTGTTGTTGTCAAATGCAATTTAAATTGATTTATATCAGCCAAGTTACTGCCCACTGCGTTTTGAATAACTACCGTCTCCTCCTTAGATTGTTGTTTGCCCATTTTTTTTATATAAACGAGATTGAAGCAATAAGTACAGCACGTCGTAACTCGAACAAACAATATTACCCATTCTTTTAATTATTAATTTAGTTGCTAGTTGCACTGCATAGAATGTTCCATCCCAAATATGGAGAGTCTCAAATTCGCGCCGAGTAATCCGATGGCAGGGTCGCCATGTAAGGTGTGATTACGAGAGGTGTAATAACACCAAGACTTGCTTTAAGACTAACTTTATTATAGTAATGATTTTGTTTATATAATGATCTTATAATCTATTTCTTATACTACTACAACTGTTAAATACTTGGGTCATATAATACAGAACAATGCAGTCCGACCACTGAAAGATAACTTAATATCTATAAAAAATTTCCCTACTCCAAAAACAAAGAAGAATGTAAGACAATTCCTGGGAAAAATAAACTTTTATCATAAATATGTGCCTAACATAGCCATAAAATTGGAACCATTGCACAACCTTTTGAGAAAAGGACAAACTTTTAACTGGACGGATGCATGTCAGAAATCATTTAATGAAATGAAAGAAATATTATGTTCTCAACCTATACTAACAATCTTTGACCCAAGCCTACCAATTCACATATATACAGATGCAAGTATACTAGGAGTAGGAGCAGTTCTAAAACAACCACAAAAAAACAGTGATGAGAAACCAGTAGCATATTTTTCAAAAAAATTGAATGAAGTACAAAAAAGGAAAAAAGCTATCTATTTAGAGTGCCTAGCAATTAAAGAATGTGTAAAGTATTGGCAACACCTATTAATAGGTCGTAAATTCACTGTATTTTCAGACCACAAGCCATTGGAGAATATGAACATAAGATCGAGAACAGATGAAGAGCTAGGGGATCTAACTTACTACTTGTCACAGTACGATTTTGAAATTAAATATTCCCCAGGAAAATACAATATTGAAGCTGATTGCCTAAGCAGAAACCCAGTTCTTGAATCAAATGAAAATCTAGAGGAACAGTTAAAGGTAGTTAATATAATAACATTAGAAGATATCTTAAAAGATCAAGTTAAAAATAAATACATACAGAACAGAAAAGACAAGTTAATAAAAAAACAAAATATTTACTACAAAAAGATAAAAAAACAACAAAAAATAATTATTTCAGAGGATTTTAGCATAGATTTTATGAAAAACATACATTCCGATCTGGGTCATATAGGAATCAAACAAATGCAGAAAATGGTAAGCTCAGTGTACACAGCAGAAAATATGACTAAAAACATAAAAAGAATCTGTGAGAGTTGTACAACCTGCTTAAAGAATAAATCAAGAGGACAAATTAAATATGGGTTGATGTCACACTTAGGTCCTGCCACAAAACCATTTCAGATATGCTCTATTGATACCATTGGAGGTTTTGGGGGTTCCAGGTCCACAAAGAAATATCTACATCTTTTGTTGGATCATTTCACTAGATATGCATATATTCTTACTTCGAGTACTCAGAATGGGAATGATTTCATTAAACTAATTAGAAATTGCACAGAAATTGATGATATTGAATTGATACTATCAGACCAATATCCAGGTATCAACTCTAAGGAATTTAAGAGATTTCTGGACGATAAAAATATTTCTATAATTTTTACAGCAGTAAACTCTCCTTTTTCAAATGGTATGAATGAGAGACTAAACCAAACGTTAGTTAATAAAATTAGGTGTAAAATAAATGAGCAAGACAGGAAAATTGCATGGACAACAGTAGCCCACAACTGTGTACAAAAGTACAATGAAACAGAACATACTGTTACTGGATATGCCCCCAAATATCTACTTTATGGCACAGATGTTACTATAGTGCCAACTGAGCTGAAGCCAAAAAAAACCCACCATGACTTAATGAAGGCCAGGGAAAAGGCTTTGCAAAATACAATAAAATCACATAATTATAATAAGCTAATATACGATAAAAATAGAAAACATATGGAGTTCAAAGTTGGTGATACTGTTTTTGTGGAGAATGGAAACAAACTGAATCGGAAAAAGCTTGATGAGTTAAAACTTGGACCATATAAAATTGTAGAAAAAATTTCAAACTCAGTTTACAAGATTAACACTGACCATAAGAGATCAGAGTCGAATCTTTTTCATATTTCAAAGCTAACACCGGCACTTGCTTGCTATTGAAGGCATGTACATGGATAAGAAAAGACCACTTCGTCTTATCTTCTTTATGAGGGGAGATGTAAAGAAAATAATTATATTATTATCTTTAATTTGTATGTTTCATGTCAAGTCTGTCTTAGTATAGTCTGTGGTGTGAATAACAAAGAAAAAGTGTAGCGTCATTAATTTAAAATTTCAAATACGTTAAATAAATATTGTTAGGTAAAGGAACGAACACTAGTAAATTAACATTAAATGTCGTTTCTTGTTTTCACAGGTATGTAAAGTGTGTGTAATTAAAATTTGTATTAGTTTTCATTTAATTTAAAATAAAACTTGTTTTCACAGAGAAACTCAGCTGTGTTTAATTGACGGTGTCGTTCGAAAGAATACATTAAATCTGTAACGAATCTTACATATATATTAGTACAATTGTTTCTCATATTTCGTTTTTTTGTTTGTTAGTTTTTTTTGTGTTGTAATTAAACCACGGAGATGCGCAAGACGCGTTCGAGGCGAAGCCTCTCGGAGGAAAGTGTGGGGGGAATCACCTCTGAGCGATCGCTCCGTTTCTCGGAAGCGGTCCTTCAGGAAGGACAAGAGGGGGTATCTCCGCCTGACTCGCCGCCTCCAAACCTAACAAGGCAAGTCAAAGAAGGCTGCCGAGTTGTCAAAGCTGGATGTGGAGGCTCGCTCTTCTCTGGAGGGGCAGATGGCAGTCGCTTTCGAGGGGGCCTCACAGCCAGTAGATGTCATGTTTGTGGAGGTTCCCCAGTTGAGGGAGAGGACGGTTGCCCGGGTTCGTTGCATCGTGGAGATAGCGACGAAGTCGGGCAACCTAAAAGGGGAATTCGTCCGCGACTTAAAGATCGCGGCGAAAGAGTAGGGCGAGGTGGTGGAGGATCTCGCTGAGAGGTGTCTTGCAGGAGATGAAGGACTGCGCCTCCAGCGAGAAAACACGAGGCTGAGGGCTCGAGTCTCCGACCTAGAGTCGGAGGTTGTTGCCTTGAGGAGGGGCTTCTCAAAAAGGACGGAGCGCTTTGCGCAACTGGAGAGGGCGCTGCGTGACGGCGATAAATCCTCTCCAGATTTGTAGGGTACATGTCTGAGGACACTCGCGAGGGAGCCATCGCCGGCTTGAAGGAGGACTTGATGGGGGGAGATAATGCGGGCAGTGGGGGGGCATGTTCAATGCCAAGATTCCGGGAGTCCAGCACAGGCTCCTTCCTTAGCCTGTGATCCGGCCTCCGCTTGCGGCATCTGGACGCAAGGCCCTTCCGATGAAAGAAGTGCCAAGAGAAATAAGGGAGGAGATGGGTCCATCTACGGAAGGATGTGATACGAATGTGGGACAGACCAAGGAGTCTTGGTCTAAGGTGGTGGGTAAGAAGAAGAAGAAGAGGGGGGGAAAGGAACCGGGAACGTGGTGGCCCCAAATGCTACGCCCGCTAGTGTCAGCGGGGAGGCGGGAGCTAAAAAACTGGCAGGGAGTGTGGGCCCCGTAGCGGGGAAAAAGCCGGAGGGTCGGAGTAAATACTTTAACTTTTATACTTATACTTAGTTAAAGAAGTTTTTTGTACACTCAATTATTTACAACTCGCGGGAACTCACAGGTGGTTGAGAGGACGAAATTGTATCAAATAGCATGCCGATTCTCAACCACCATATGGTATCATTAGTTTTATATTCATATTTCTACTTTTCAATGTGCCTTGTATTTGTAAAATTTAATATTACTTTGATTTACTTCACTGCTGTACTAAAATAATATAAGAATTTTACTTTAACATAGTTACGATGTGGACTCTATGCAGGTGGTTGAGGGAAAGTGATTCGTATCAAATATCGAAACTGACCCTCAACCATCTCACTTACTTGTACTGTTTACTTTTATTTAAATAAATAAAGACCCATTGACAAAATTATTCACTAGCTTAGCTCCCTCGGCCTCGGGGCGCCCGGGTCGCCGAGGAGGTAGGCCCACTAGATATTAGAAAAAAAAAACCTAACGTAACCAGTCGCGCGCCTCCCGCCTTACTGCAAGCATCTTAAACGTTCCGCTCCGCGTTCCAAAAATAGGATTTTTTCCGAATATCATCAAGTGCTCGAAAAAGTGATCGAATCGTTTGGTGTATAACTCGCCATATTTCGTGAAGATTTGGAAAAGTTTTCATACAAAAGTGACAACGTGGCGACCACTTGGTGGCTAACTTTTGATCTGGCAAACCATACACCATCAGAACCGCCGTTCGAAGAGCTTTTAAACAACATATTTCATCCTGAAGCAACCTTCTGAAATTTTTTTACAGGCCATTTACAGAAAATGGTAATCTTGCATTAACTTTGCCATCTGATATCTCTGGAGGTAAATCTACAACATACCAATTTTATTACACTAATAACTAGAGCAATATATATCTATGTTCCGTTGCACAAAAAGAATCTTTTCCAGATGATTATAAACTTTTATCTGAAGGGAAATGTTTAAGTAGTAAATCTAAATTGTTTACTTTGTCACCATTTATGGATGGCAGTATAATAAGAGTTGGTGGTTCTTTTGATGGGGTGCAGAACGAAAGAAGATAGAAAAAGGTTGAATGAAAGGCTTGAGGCAGACAGGAATCGCCTTGTAGTAAAGGAAGTCGCAAACAAAAATCCTCTTGTCAGGATCAGAAGCCTCCTAAACTACAACAGGACAGAAGACATTATAGAGGCACTGAAAAATCAAAACAAAAATATGACCGCATACCTGGGAGAAAAGGACTGGCGTATAGAAGAAAAATGTAGGAGGAGAGCCAGAAACCCACACGATAGTCATGTGATCCTACAGGTAACCCCAAAAATGTGGCAAACACCGACCACAGTAGCCAGGATCCACATTGACCTCCAGAGGGTGTGGGTGGAAGATTGGTCAACTCTTGTGCAGTGGCCCACATGTCTCGCATACGGCCACACGCGGAACCACTGCAAAGAGGGAAAGCTGACCTGCTCCCAATGCACCGGCGAGCACCTTAGAGCAGACTGTCCAAACAAAGACCGGATGCCAGAGTGCACAAATTGTAAGAAAGCGGGATTGGACAGTGTAAACCAAAACGAATTCAGTGCAGAGTGCCCAGTACGCAGAAAGTGCAGCAGTAGCCTATTGCTAAGGTCTCCCTAGGCAATATTCGGGTAATTCAAGCGAACCTGCAGAGATCTGCCCTTGCCACAGAGGAGTTATCATTGAGGCCAAAAAACACCGTATCTCCGTTGCGTTAGTTCAAGAACCCTTTATCGGAGCGGCGAGAAGAATGAAAAACTACACAGGAACAAGAGTATACCAACACGTCGATATTGGCAACCATACTAAAGCGGCCATTGTTGTGCTGGATAATAATATCAGTATCACACAATATCCCGAGCTCTCCAGCCTGAATATGGTTGCCATATCTCTAGACACGGCAAGAGGAAAACTCAACCTGGTCTCGTTTTACTTCGAGCTGCATCCAAGCCCCCTAAGTCCGTACCTCCATAAACTGAAAAACGTCATCGAGAGACTAGGACGGAGAACGATAGTTGGAGGGGACGTAAACGCCAGAAACTCCTGGTGGGGGGACAGGACAACAAACGAGAGGAGAGAAGAGGCAGAAGCGACCTTCCACAGCGCCGGATTGGAAATCTTAAACCAGGGTGGGACGCCAACCTTCAACACTACCAGAGGAAACACAATATACTAGTTGCGTCGATATCACGGCAGCCACACCTGACCTCCTCGGAATCATTGTAGACTGGAGGGTGGATCAGAATGTGACCAACTCAGACCATAATGCCAATTCGAGATCGTTTCACGGATCAAAAAGGACGATGGATGTGCGAGATCAACTAGAATATACAACATTCAGAAAGCGAACTGGACCCACTTGCGTGAGAAAGTTAGACAGTTGCTCTCTGAACATGAACTCACACCACAAAACATCAACACCCTCGACTCCACTACACTTTTAGAAAACATCATAGTTCAGTACACTCAGATAATTACAGACACTTGCGATACACACATTCCAAAAATTAATACACAGAGAAAACACACCGCCCCTCCCTGGTGGACAGAAAAACTAACTCAAATCAAGAAACGGGTTCTAACAATGAGGAGAAAAATCCGGTGCTATTCCGCGTTTTGTCGACCTATTGTAATAGCGAGATACAATGAGGCGAAACAAGAATACCTGGAAGCTGTAAATAGAAGAAACTTGGAGGAGCTTCTGCGAAATCAAAGCGGAGAAAGCTTGTGAGATGGCATATACAGGGTCATCAGGACAACAGATGGGAAACATACCGAACAGCAACTCATTAAGGACGGTAAGACTCTCTCTTACCAGGATTCGGCGCTTTTTCCCAGAAGATATGAGCGCCCATGAAACCCCTTGACACGCAGAAACACGAAAGAAGGCCAAAAAGATAAAAGAACCGGATCATGATGATACTCATGATCCGCCTTTTACAATGAAAGAACTTGTGTAATGTGCCATGAGTTTCAACCCTAAAAAGGTCCCTGGATGGGTTCACATCGGACAGCGGGGCAATATTCGCAGACCCAGAAGTCTTAGAAGGTTAGGAGATCCGTAGAAGAACCAAAGTGACCGATATAGCTCGCAGAGCTTATAAGCTTAAATGGCAATGGGCGGGCCACATTGCCCGAAGAAACGATAACCATTGGGGCAAAAAAGTTCTGGAATGGCGACCATGGACCAGACGGCGGAAGGTAGGACGGCCTCCCACTAGGTGGACGGATGACCTGGTGCGGATTGAGGGAAAGCGCTGGATGCTAAGTGCAGGGAACCGGTCTTACTGGAAATCTAGGGGAGAGGCCTATGTCCAGCAGTGGACGTCAACAGGCTGAGACAACTGGAAAAAGGCCACTGTGATCATCCTCAGAAAACAAGGAAAGGATAATTATACTCACCCCGAATCATACCGCCCAGTCGGACTCCTTCCGGTCCTAGGAAAAGTAGCTGAAAAAATGATGGTAAAGAGACTGAACTGGCACCTGGTTCCCCGACTCTCCTCAAATAAGTATGGACTCATGCCACAGCGCGGGAAAGAATAGAAAAAAGTTATAACGTTAATATATTGGTCGTGGCTGATGCCGCGAAGGCACCTGCACCTGCTGTACAGCCTATCGAGGCCAGCGTGGGGAAGGGGACGTGGGCTACAGTAGCCTCAAGGAAGAAGGGAGGTGCCGGAAAGCATGTGCTGCCGGCCTCTGGGAATGGTGCTAGGTCAACGGCTCGGAGTCAGGGTTCGCGCCCTTCTACGCTGCCCTCTGCTTCAAGGCATGCTGGGGCCTCGACATCGGCACCAGTAAGGAAGGGACATGGCTCGGCGCCAATAGCCCCTGGTCCTTCTGGATCGCAGCTTATAAAGGCAAAGCGGAACAGGAGGAGGAACAAGGGGGCAACGGAGAAGTCAAACCTGCAGCCGCTTAAAACTGCTGCAGTGGTGTATACAGCTCCAGCATGGGCAAATGCGGCGCGTAAGATCTGCGTACAAAAGCGTAAATAAGCTTTAGTGGTCTACAAAAATAACTTATTGTTTTCTCGTTCGATATAACTTATAGCAACGCACATAAACATAAAAATATTAATATACATTAAATTTCACTTAATAAATAACAGTTCATAAAAAAATATTTTGCAAAATTTATAGATTGTTACTAAAATAACACTGATAAAAAAATCTTCTCACCTTTTGTAATCTTTTTGCATATTTCTATATAGAACACAACAGAGATAGAGAGTTAGGAAAGCGGCCGATGCAAAAGAAGGATGGATCAAGGTAGAGAAAATTAGAAAAGCTAAGGACAGAAAGGTGATCATGGGCTTCCAAACCAAAGAAGAAAGAGAGATGATGAAATCAATAATAAAGAGCACAACTGCAGAACTCAAGTCGAAGAAGTCGCAAACAAGAATCCGTTACTCAATATTAACACAGAACAGGACGTGATGAAGGCGTTGAAGAACCAAAACGGAGACTTGTCCCGACCCTGTTGATTGTGGAGGCAAACACCTGCGTGCTGACTGTACAGAATTAGATGCAAGTGGCGTCACCAAAATGCCGTAATTGCAGCAATGCAAAATTAACAGATGTTAAGCACAACTGTTTCAGTAACAACTGCCCCACGCGCCAGAAATGGGACGCAGTAGCCAGATCCACCGTGGCGTATTGCTAAAGTTGTCTCCAAGGAAAATCAAGTAAGTTACAAATTAATCCAAGCAAATTTACAGAGATCGAGATTAGCTGCATCAGAACTGATGCTAGAGGGACAGAAGCGTGAAACTGCGATTGCACTACAACAGGAACCATACGTAGGCGAAGCAACCACCATGAAAGGGCAAAAAGGGGTAAAAATATACCAAAATATTAATAACGGAGATGGGACTGTTAAAGCAGCAATTGCAGTATTTAACAACAAGCTTAACATCAAACAGTACCCACATCTTACCACCAACAGCTTGTAGCCGCGCTTGTGTCCCTCTACTTTGAACCGGATAAATCAATAGATGCATATTTAATACACCTGAGAAAGATAGTAAATAGCATAGGTACAACAAAAATACTAATTGGAGGCGATGTAAACGCAAAAAGCATGGTGGGGCAGCCCCAAGACAGACGCAAAAGGAGAGGTGATAGAAGGAGAACTAACACAATTGAATTTACACATTTTAAATGAAGGCACTACACCCATATAGGACACAATAAGAGGCGAAGTGCGTTACAGCAGTTTTATAGATATGTACGGCATGTACACCAAGCCTGTTAAACCATATCACCGAATGGAAAGTAGTAGAAGGAATGACGTACTCGGACCGCCATGGCATAAGTTTCAACATAACAACAGAAAAATTAAAAGGAATACAAATTAAAAGATCAACAAGGCGCTATAATACAAAAAAAGGCAGATTGGCACTAATTTAAAGAATACTTCGAAAAATCAATAAACCTAAATCAAATTAACAGCACACCCATCAATAATATCACAGATATCACAACAATAGATAAAACTACAGAAACTTTCACGAACATATTAAAGAAGCATGCAACGAGTCTATCTCAATTATAAAAGGAGAAAAAAGAGTCACCATGCCATCGTCGTCAAAGGACTTGGATAGGATGAAGAAAGAAGAAGCTAAAAAAGACGCAGGATCAGGAATGCCGCCCCAATTCGTAGAAAATCCGTAATAGAAGAATACCTCACAAGCAAAAAAGAATACGAGTCAAAAGAAGAAGATATTTTATGTACAAGAAAGAAACTTTAAACGAGAAACAATCTTGCGAACTCTTAGCTAACACATTTTATACTGAAGATTCCGACGAAGGCGAAAACGAACAACATCACAAAATCAGACAAATAGCCTCGAAAATCAATAGCGAAGGAGCATTCGGCATTAAAGATCTTCCATTTACGACACTAGAACTAAAAACAGCCAGCGAGTCCTTAAACCCAAAAAAGGCACCAGATCCGGATGGGTTCACTACCGATATCTGCTGCCATGCAATATACAACAATCCCGACACATTTCTAGCTCTCCTAAATAAGTGCCTAACACTACATCACTTTCTAAAAGAATGGAAAGAGGCAGCCGTCATTATTCTCAAAAAAAAAACAGAATAATGGAACAAGCAGAAAGTGATCTTATCATCCTTCAAAATTGGTTACATTCAAATTTTTTAACTATAAATACTACTAAAACACATTATATGATCTTTTCATCGAAAAATAAAAAAATAGCTAACTACAGTCCTTTAATAATAAATAATGTTAAAATAAATAAAATTAATACGGAAAAGTACTTGGGTTTAAATATTGATAATAGATTAACTTGGACGGAACACATTGAAAAAATACGAAATAAATTAATATCACTATCCGGAATCATACGACAAATAGCACGATGCTTACCTCTTAATGTTAAATATCTTATATATAATTCCCTAGTTAAATCTCATCTGGATTATCTTGTAGAAGTTTGGGGATCTGCTGCTAAAAGTAACCTTAAAAAATTGCAAACAATTTATTTATTTGGATTACATTACCTAACGCCTACTTCAGAAGTATATAAAAAAACAAAAATATTAAATATAGCACAGACATACAAGTACAACACATGTATATTTATTAGAAGAATAAGGTCGGAGGAGATTCACACACAGTTAAGTTTTACAATAAATTCACAACATGGAAACCGTATCACGCGCCGGTCTAGGGAATTGTATCTTCGACCGTCTCGGACCAACTATGGAAGGAGTTGCATTCTTTACGAAGGAGCTAAATTATATAACGGGCTGCCCATTTCAATCAAGGAAGCTAAAACATTATCCAGTTTCAAAAAATTACTGAAAACACATATTTCGGAGGATTTTCCGCTTTTATAATACGCCAATATTGCATTTTTTTTTAATGTATATTTCTCTGTAAGTGATATATATCTTAGAGAAATAAAAAAATGATTTCAAACTTAAAAAGACGATTACTCAAACCCGAAAGCACACAGACCAATAGGTCTACTTCCTATCATGGGAAAAGTACTAGAGAATAATATATAAAAGTAATAGAGAAAATGTTGGTGGGACGACTCAGATAGCACCTTATCCCACCATATACACTATACTGCGCTATATACACTAATAAACTACATAAAAGGAAAACTAGCACAAAAACCGATTGTCACCTTCGTGTCCCTGGACATAAAGGGGGCCAAGAACACAGCGACCTGACAGCGCCTGGTGGCCAAGAATAAGGACTAGACTAGCGGAGGAAGAATCCCACTCAACATCAGGCGTATCTTTACCTGAGTAACAGAAGAGTCGGTGTAATATGCTGGTGAACTCTGTTACAAGGATACTGATGGCATTCGAGCATTTCATTATAATGGGTGACTATAATACGTGCCTCATCAAGAATGACCATCGCTCCAAGAAACTAATATCCCTCACTGATTCCTATAAACTTCACGTTCTCCCACCCACTTCTTCCCTCACTCTTCTCTCTCGTTAATAGATCTCATGCTCGTTTCCAAACCCGACTTTGTCGCTAAACATGGCTAATACACTGCCGATGCCTTTTCTTCTACAATCTTCGCCCTACTAAAACTAGGCCACGAGTTGCACTCTTACGTAACTTCCGTGGCATAGATCCTGACCGTCTTTCCGAAGATGCGAGACTAATAAACTGGGATGCGCTTCTTGAAGCTGATGACATTAACGATAAGATTGGCATCTTTAACTCCCTGTTAACCCAACTCTTCGACCAACATCCCCCCCCCCCTATCAGGCCCGTCAAACTGAAACATCTTCCAGCTCCGTGGTTAACCACTGAGATAAAGGAGCTGCAAAGGGATAGGGATATGTTTGATTTCGATGCTAACGTAAAGGCACAAACACTTGACGCACTCTCATCTATACCAATTCCTACTTTCTTGTAATTTCATGCCCCCATTTCATTTAAAGCTGTGGGTTGCGACAGCATTAGTTGTGATATGATCCTTCCTATCATTGATTTTCTCGATGATATGATGATATGATGCGAATCATAACTCATTTCCTGAACTTTTCCATAATCACTGGCGTTTTTCCTGAGGCTTGGGAAAATGCTAATGTCATCCCGATTCCTAAAAAATCCAGTCCACAAACCTTCTCCGATTATGGTCCCATCTAGATTCTACTATTTCTTTCCAAGGTTTGGTACATTTTCACTATCGCCAGCCAAACATAGATTCAATACTTTAGAACGAAGATTATTATCGAAGTCCTGATTTAAAGGAGGGGAATGACAATTTTCTTAAGGAATATTTACAAAATGATTACATAAGGCCTGTTTGTACTATTTCCGAAATAAATATTAGTGATCACGATCAGTACATTATACTTCATCACGCTGTAGGGCGTATGGATAAAAGTACGACCAAAGAACGCGTAGAATTGACGACGCCGAACATGGTGGTGATCGGTCTGCGTACGACCACAGGTACAGTACATCCGGTATCCGTCTACTTCGAACCCGACCCGAAACCCATCAGGACGTATCTAAATCACGTGGTGCATATCGGCGAAACCCTCCGCAACAGAATCAGGATAAGGGGGGGATGTAAACGCAAGGAGTCCTTGGTGGGGGGGGTTCGAGAGAGGAGAAGAGGTTGAGGCGACCCTGGACTGCATGGCCGCAGAGGTGGTGAATGGGGGCGAGGTAGCCACATTTGACACTATCAGACGAAACACAAGATACACTAGCTGTGTCGACATCACAGCCGTCACGCGCGATCTCCTCGGTATCATTGAAGATTGGAAAGTAGATCACGACGTGACTGGCTCGGATCATAACGCAATTACCTTTTCTCTAGAGAAAAGCCGAACCAAGAAAATTGTCGGCACAAGTAGGTTGTCGGAATTACACACAAGTCATAACAGATACATGCACAACACTTATCCCTAAAATCAAAAAACAAAACACAGTGGCTGCTCTGCCCTGGTGGACCGAAGAGCTCAGCACCCTGAAAAAAGAGCTCACCCGAAGATAAAGGAGGATGCGTTGTGCGGCACCGACAAGAGCCACGGTAGTCGAGGCATATCTCTCCGCAAAGCTCCAATACCAGCAAGAAGTGGAAAAAGCGAAACTGGAGAGCTTTTTTTGCCAAAAACAAGATAGAGTCTCTGGGATGGCATATATAGAGTAATCAGAAAAACCACCCAGAGACAAACCGACATACCGCTCTCCAAAAAATGGCAAATCCCTCAGTCCCCAACAATCCGCGGAATATCTGGCGGCGACTTTTTACCCCGAGGACCGGACGGACGAAGAAAACGAAGCGCACGCTGTAATCAGAGAAAAGGCCCTGAAAATAAACATCTTGGCACATAATGAAATTCATGATCCAGTGTTTACAGAAAAGGAGCTTCATGACGGCGTTGCTAGTTTCAAACCTAAGAAGGCGCCCGGGGGCGATGGCCTCACGGCAGATATATGTGGGAATGCGATCCAGGCGAACCCCAGATGTGTTCCTGATGGATATGGCCGATGCCAGTAATAATTGTGTAGGTGGAGTATTGCTACAGGAAATTAACGGAAAATGAGCCCCCCTAGGTTTTTTTTTCGAAGAAAATTTCAGAGACGCAACAGATATACTCTACCTAAGACAGCGAGTTATTAGCGGTGTATCTTTCTCTACAGCATTTCCGTAACATATTCGAGGGACGAGAATTGATTATTTTTACTGACCACAAACCATTGATTTACGCCATTGTTAAACCAAGTACAGAGAAAGAGATACCAACGCGAGCTAGGCAGTTATTGTATATCAGCGAATTTACAACGGACATAAGGTACCAGGTCGGTTCTAGTAATTATGTTGCGGATTGTTTATCGAGAATTGAAACAGTGCAATGTCCGAATGTACTCGATTTCGAAGAAGTGGCGCGGGCACAAAAATGTGACTAACAACTTGTAGCGCATTACTCTTCTTTCTACCGCGTCGGTGAATGTGCAACTGCACACAGAAGAACACATAACTATTTTGTAAATTATTATGTAAATTATTTATTTGGTGATCGCCTATCGCACACTTTTGGTGACCACGACATTATACGACTACTTTTGGCATGTTTGAGTTTCCGTTCATGAGTTTTGGTCTTCGTAATGCGGCTCAAACATTTCGACGCTTTATGGACGAAATATTAATAGAATTGCCTTTCTGTTTTCCGTATATTGATGACATTTTAGTAGCTTCTCAGGACGAGAGTCAACATCTGGACCACATTCAACGAGTGTTCCAGTGCCTTCAAGACCAAGGTCATGATTAATACATCGAAATGCGTATTCGTGAAATCTCAAGTGGAATTCCTAGGATACATCGTTTCCGCTTCAGGTACCAGACCACTTCCACAGAAGATTGAAGCTATCCAAAGTTTCCCTCCACCCAAGACCATCAAGAAACTTCGGAGATTTCTGGGCATGATCAATTTTTATCGACGGTTTATTCCTAATACGGCTGAAATCCAAGCCCCTTTGCACGAGCTTCTTTCTGGTCCAGCTGTTAAGCCCAGTATGAGCATCATTTTAGCACATCCTGATCCAGCGGCAAAACTAACAATGTGGACAGATGGATCAGACAATGCAATTGGACCTGTCTTACAACAGAAGATCAATTCGGTAACCACTTTGTTTCTTTTCGAGAAAATTAAATACTGCTCAAAAGAGGTATAGTCCGTTCGACAGAGAGCTTTTAGCGATTTATGAAGCTGTGAAAATAATTTCGGCACATGGTTGAAGGCAAAGATTTCACAATTTTTACTGACCATAAACCCATCGTTTCAGCGTTTCGAAAGGCTTCTGAGAATTGCTCAACTCGACAATTTCGCTATTTTGATTCCGTATCGCAATTCACTACAAATATAAAGCATGTTTCCGGTGGAGACAATATAGTAGCTGATACTCTTTCGGAAGTCGGAAGACCAATGCCAAAAGAAGCTGCTGTAGGCATTGGAGAAGCCTCCGCTCCCACTGATACTGAATATCCGGTTGACATATGTTTTGATTTTGAAATATGGGTAATAAATAATGTAATTGCTAGTACACGTAACAGTTTCAGATTTTATTATCCAGAATAATATTAAAGAATATTAAATCTTTTTCTATTTCCGCTCTAAATGATGTACCTCCAGAAAACCTATTACATGCTATATTTTACATAGATAATAAACCTGTGACTCTTTAAATTGATACCGGTGCTGGTATATCTGTCATACGTAAAGATAAAATAGGTTTCGCTTGCATTAATAAATTAAATATAGTATCTATTCAAGGTATTTCTAGTTCTCAATCTCAGATGCTGACCTTAGGAACAGCAAATATTTCCCTTGACGATTTACCTAGATATAAATTTCACTTTGCAAACCTTAACATAAAAGCTGACGGTATTTTAGGTAACGACTTTATGACTGAATATGACTGTAAAATTGAAGTACGACCAAAAATCTTGAAAATTGGTGTCAAAAGTTATAACTTATTTTATTTACATGAAAATCCTCAAGATTTAAATTCACAGAACAATACTGTGTCTCTCGAAAAACAATTAATTAACAAACGATCGGAAACAGTCATTAGATGTACAACAAATTCCATGAATTCTGGCGAAGCAATCGTTGAAAAACAAACATTAGATAATGGCATTATTATTCCACGTTCATTAGTGAGCGTCATAAATAACTCTTTTCTTATAACTTGCATTAATATAGACAAACAAGATAAGATTATTAGCACTCCTTCTATTCCTGTTACTATTTTCGACCTTGACAAACACACTAACGAACAAACTCAACGTGAGATAAATAATTTTAATGGTATTTCACAAACAGATCGTCAAAGCAAAGTTTTATCCCTTATTAGAGGCGACCATTTAAATAAAGAAGAATCGAACTCCCTAAATAAACTCGTAATTGAATATTCAGACATATTTTATACAGAAGGTGACAAACTGATATTTACATTCCATACTAAAGCATACTATTCCTACCACATCAAATATTCCAATTAATACAAAAACATATAGGTTTCCACATATTCATCAACAAGTGGTGAAAACCCAGGTCGATAAAATGCTAAACGAAAACATTATATGTCCAAGTACTTCACCATGGAGTAGCCCTATCTGGGTAGTCCCCAAAAAAGTAGACGCAAACAGAAATGGCGTGTCGTTATTGACTATCGTAAACTAACGTCACAGATATACTCGATAAGTTAGGACATTCTGTTTATTTCACTACTTTAGATCTCGCCTCCGGATTCCATCAAATAGAACTTAACTCAAACGATATTCCTAAAACTGCCTTTAATACTCCGTATGGACATTATGAAATTTTACGAATGCCATTTGGATTAAAAAATGCTCCAGCAACTTTTCAACGTGCTATGGATAGCGTACTCTATGGACTACAAGGTGAACGTTGCTTTGTTTATTTAGATGACATAGTAGTTTCTCCTTCCAGTTTACAAGAACACGAACAAAAGTTATCCGAAGTTTTCAATCGACTTAGGAAAAATGGTTTAAAGGTCCAACCAGATAAGTGCGAATTCCTTAGGAAAGAAGTAGCCTATCTAGGTCACATAATTTTTAGCGAAGGTGTAAATCCTGATAAAGTTCATGCAGTCGATAATTTTCCAATTCCTAAATCATGCAAAGACATCAAATCCTTCCTTGGCTTAACCGGCTATTATCGCCGTTTCATTTCTAATTTTAGTAGTCTAACAAAACCTTTAACTAGTCTCCTGAAGAAAGATGTCCCTTTTGTTTGGGGTGAAACTCAACAATCAGCCTTTGAAGAATGTAAACGTCTCCTTACCAATCCTCCTATTTTACAATATCCTGATTTTACAAAAGAATTTATTTTAACAACAGACGCTTCTCTCCATGCGATTGGCGCTGTTATCGCAAGGACAAAAAGACCTCCCTATTGCCTATGCATCACGTACTCTCAACAAAGCAGAGTCCAATTATTCCACGATTGAACGTGAACTACTAGCCATAGTTTGGGCTGTTAAGCATTTTCGTCCCTATTTGTTTGGTAGAAAGTTTAAGATCGTTACCGATCACAAACCACTAACATGGCTTTTCTCTATAAAAGACCCAGGAAGTCGTCTCGTTCGCTGGCGTCTCAAACTTGAAGAATATGAATATGAAGTCATATATAAAGCTGGTAAAAATAACACCAATGCCGATGCACTCTCTAGGCCCCCAATTCTTAACACAAATAGTATTGATTCAACTTATGACAAAAGTACTGATAAAAACGAAATCGAAACTGACTTCTTGATTTCCAATAAAAAACAAAACATTTACTTCAACTATTCTCGACCCTTATATTTCGATCCTTGGGATTCCGAAAGTTATTTTAAGTCACTTTTTAGCTGTTTACAGAATAACGATTTGAAATCACTTTACGTACCTGACTTGAAAGATGACGCAACTTGTAAATTAAAAGGCAATGAACAACTACATATTACATCTTATCTAGCAGACATTTATAATTGTAAAATCACTATCTGCGAAAACAAAGTGAAGACTCCTAATCCTGAAGATATTCCTTCTATTTTAAAATCTTTTCATGATGATCCTTTGTCTGGTCACCGTGGTATAGTTGAAACCACACGACAAATAAGATCAGAATATTTTTGGAAAGGTATGACCGACACTATTAAAGATTACCTCGATAAATGCCAAATTTGCCCACGGAGTAAAATACAAAGAAAAACTTATAAGGCTCCAATGGTTATAACTTCTTCATCCGTTTCGAACGTGTCTATTGACTTAGTTTCTTATTCAGAAGTTACTCATGACTCAAACAAGTATATCTTAACTTTACAAGATGATTTAACAAGGTTTGTACAAACCTATCCTATTGTAGATAAACAAGCTATCACCGTAACAAAGACTCTTTTAATTTTCTGCCAACATTACGGTGTTCCCAAACGTTTCCACTCAGATGAAGGAACAGAATTTGTAAATAGCGTCATTAAACAATTAATGAAATTGTTAGGTTCAAACCATACACTAAGGACAGCCTGCCATCCTCAAAGTAATGGTTAATAATAGAACGTTTCCATGGGTAGCATGCATTAGGGATCATATACGATTGTTTCATAAGAGAAATAATTGCAATTGGGATCAAATAATTCCTTTCGCAGTTATATGTCATAACACAGCAGTCAATCAATCATTGGGTTTCACGCCTCATGAATTACTTTTTGGCTATAAACCTCGATCACTTTACTCTTTAAAAGAATTGAATGAATATACAACTTATGATTATTTTAAATAATTCAATTCTTAAGTTCGTTAAGATAACGAACGACTCAAAATTTCTCGCGACATTGCTTTATGTAACTTACAAGCGATGAAGGAAAAAGCTAAAGAACGTTATGATAAGAATATTAGAAATATCGCTAAGTATAACGTAGGTGATTATGTAATGCTCAAAGCACCTAATCCTAATAACTTAAGTCTCGAAATGGGAAGGTCCTTATCTTATAATCCGAATAGGATTCAACGAAAATTACATTATCAGAAAGAATGGAAGAAACCAAATAGTGCATGCAAATCGCTTAAGACCATTACACGACTCATGATTCATTTAAGATAATTATCATAAATAGATTTAATTCTTATTCTAAAGAAGTCGTAGTGTATATCTTTTATATTTTACATTTATTTCTATATTACTCTAGCAACAAGCATTTTATTCATAAAATCGGTAGCAGTTCATCCTTCGGTCATACCCTCAGTAAGTCTTTACAGAGAATTATTACCATCAAGTCATGCCAGAACATCAGGTAACCTAGTAGTAAGAAAAAGAAATCTTGCCATGAGCAAAAACAGTGAACACTACCTGACGACAGACACCGTGGACCAGTGTAAAGAATCCTCTCCAAATCTTTCAGTCTTTAACTCAAACGCAAGAAAGGAAGTTATTGTAAATATAATATACTTTTAAATAAAGTGTTTTTCAGTTTATAAAAGCAAGTTTTAGTCGCTGCCGCATAACAATAGTGAGTATTTATACGCTTGCAATTTCATTCGAGTTACGATGCACTTATGAAGTGCATTTATGAAAATATTTTATATGTACGGAAAAATATTATTATATTAAAAAAAGGCAATTGCATACGTTTTTTCAATAAAATCCCTACCGAAGTACAAATATATCAATTACTAAAGTTAAATTGTATGTTAAAATTAAATTATTTTCCTACGAAATGACGAAGAAATAGACCTTAATTTTCCACTATTTTTATCATTGTAATGAGCATTAGCATAGAGCATGAAATAATTGTTGCACCTCCTTAATGACTTATGTGAAAGCAAAACTTGGCCAAAAAAAAACAGAAAATATTTCTCATTGTGAGAAAAAATAATTGAACAAAGTCTAGAATGATGGGAAAGAGTAAAGAGCCACCACTCCACTAATCAGACATTCCGCTCGCACAGTAAGTATAAACGGGTTATTGCAGAGTGATTTGAATTACATATTTTACTTACTAAAAGAATTATTGGCGACAATAACGATGGATAAATGGACAATAAAACCAAGTAACAGATCCGAGAGCAGCAAAAGTAAACAGTGGAGTGAGTGATAGTGAGTTAGTTCAACCAAGTACAAGTTCTAATATTGATTGAAACAAACGGTCGCACGATGAACAAGTAAATGAATATTGAAAAAAGAAAGGGGTCAGAGGTCCGGCAATATCGTGAAGATAACATTCGTGGAGGGTACAGATAACAAACCATTGCGTCATTTACAATGTCTAACTAGCAAACAGATCAATGAAACCTTCAAAGTTGCAGCGGCATTTGGAACTATAACATCCTGACTACAAAGAAAAGTCGAAACAGTTTTTCGCAAATAAGAAAAGAGAGTTGAACAATAGGAAAAAAAGATAAGAAGTCCTATGTTTTCGCAACAAACTCAAGGTCATAATCTTGTCCTGGTTTCTTTCACTTTCACAACTAATAAGTGAGAACATAATACTTTCGTCACTGAAAATTGTAGCATCACAATCACAATGATGCTACAATTTTTGAAAAAATTTTCGAAAAAAATAGCAAAGCCAAGTAAGTCAGTTAGCACTATCGTATAATCTACATTCAAAATGTGAAAATAACCGGGCCCTGACATAAGAAAGGTTGGGGAAACCTGAAAAATTTAAAAGGAATGTTATGAAAATTCTAAAATTAAAGGAAGGCTTATACTAACTATCGAGGAAAACAAATAGCTCCAAATAGCTCAACTGGTGAACGTTGCAGGCAATTTACTAAAAATAGTTTACCTAACCTAACCGAACCTAATATATCGCTTAGTTATTGCAGATGTAAGAAGGAATGTTTTGCAATTTTCAACCAAGATGACATGCACTTTTGCATTTCAAAAATTAAATTTTTTCAACAAAACATGAGCAGGATATATCTTCAAACACTTATTGATAAGTAAGATATAAAACAGAGGCGTCCTAGAAAAGAAAATGCTACACAGAGGCAAAATGCTTTCCTATTCTATGTTTTAAAACATAACGTACAACGTAAACATAACGTTTAAGTCTGCAAGAAAGCAATTACCAGCCTATATGGAGTTCGCAGACTTTGTGATTAGCTTAATGCAGGGAAGAGTCCTATGGATAAAAGAGGATGTGAGCCGAAAGCACATACAGTGCCTCCTGAAATATGCCAATAAATACACGAACACATCCTCTGCTTTCAAGAAAAGACATTTAATAAACACGATTTGATATCAAAACAATGCATTCAATGTTTAATGAAAAATATCCAAATCTCAATAGAAAGTACTTACATGAAAACTTTTCCCTCAGATTTGGTCGACAACAAACCGACGCCTGTTTAACTTGCGAAAACTATCAACAACAATAAAACAATCAAACTTATCAGAAAATGCAAAACGTGCCAAGAAATTTTACAAAAAAAAAAGTTCAAGATTTGTAAGGAATGAGATGATGTTGCAGCGATAACATTAGATTTTATGCAAAATCTGCCATGCCTCGCATACCTGTAAAAAACATTTTTTAAAACAGGCAAATCGACATTTCACTTGTTTCACGAAGGCATTGCTAACTAAGGAGCCGACGAGGTTTGTTCAATGTTGATGCATTATATTAAAATAATGTTGGTAATTTATTTATATCTTTTTCAGACGGCTGCCCTGGTCAAAATAAAAATACTACATTGACTTAAGACTTATGTTGGCTTTACTGACTCTTAAAAGATTTGAAAAAGTTTATCAGAATTATCCCATACCTGGTCATTCCTTTTTACCAAATGACCGTGATTTTGGAGTCAAAAAAAAAGTCCCAAAGGACCAAATTGATTTTCATTTGCACCTTTCATTATTGATGGATTGATAAAACATTCATTCTCATTATTAAAGAAAATAACAACTTCTGTGTCACTTCCATCAACCAAAGCCTATGAAAGTGCCCATCAATAAAAAATAGCATTCTTGAAGAGCATTTGCCATTTTATAACAACAATTCTTAGCTGGTCAAAGATAATCCAGATGAGAATGATGGAGAATATGACTGAGCACCAAAAAGATATTAAAACAAGACAAATTAATACATCTAAGATGTTATAAGATTATTTTTAAGTGTACTCTTATATTATGACTACGATTTTTTTGTTAAATTATATATGTATGTACTACTAAACCTATTTCACACTAAAACAACATAAGTCAAGAAATGTTTGGAATCCTAATCCAAGCTAACTCTATACTACTAAAGGGCGTCGATAAAACCACCCCTGAATCCGCATTAATACAAAGAAGGAAACAGCCCTCTTGATAGCTTGAAACGCACTACTAGTAGTTTAACAACCATACAAATCTTGCTTGAAACTCAGTCGCAGGAGGGCAGCCTTCAGTATGAAGTATTAATTGCATCACAACATTACATGTGTAGATGCATATACACCTTTCAATAAAATAAGTCTAGCTTTTAATGTGGCTGTTCTTTCTTAATAAGCAATCCCCTCGTAGTCCAATTCATGTTTAGACTAACTCAGATGCCTTATATATAAAATCCTTTTAATCGCTAGAATGACTGAATCATCTATGAATATCAATAGGCCATTCTCTGCTGTTGGCTGTTTGAAAATAGCGTTTTTAAAATGAGCAAAGTCATCTTTAACATTCTTTCCAGCTACCACTTAGCCATTATGTTTCTGATTGCTGCTGCTTGATTTCCTAATATCTCTCTGCTTATTGCCAAAGGGCAATGACCATTGCGAGTGTAT
The DNA here is from genome assembly GCA_963693355.1 of Pontia daplidice. Lineage (NCBI taxonomy): Eukaryota > Metazoa > Arthropoda > Insecta > Lepidoptera > Pieridae > Pontia > Pontia daplidice. Next base: position 10,885,949 of record CAVNZL010000138.1, on the reverse strand, counting down.
CTCTTCACATTGCACATATATCTCCAGTGCACTGGCACTTCTGAAACAAAACAGACATTTGTCGCTATTACATTTATTATTTTTTCAGCTTTTATAGTAGCCTTATTGCCAAGACATGAATAAACATTGCTGCAGAGGCACACCAGCTTCTGCACAAGTAGCTGTAGTAGTAGAGAAAGTACTCAGTGGAATTCCACAACCCCTTCTGGTAAAACTAACTTTTTGTTAAGCTTTTTGTGATCAACTAATGAAAAACTGAATGAATTCACTTATTTCTTTAACTAAAATTTTCATAAAGTAAGAAGAATAAAAAGTTATTTATGTTAGTGTTATGTATTTGCAATGTACTTATTATATATTTGTGAATAAAACCGTTTTGCTTACTTAACAACATGGCGTATCTTTTATTTTATTAAGTTAAAATGGCACTTTTATTGTATGCGCTGGACGTGGTCTTTATTCTTATCACAATGTGGAAAAGACACATACGCACTTATTGCTTCGCTTTTGGTACCACTGCACCCTACTGAAGTTCCCTTAAGTGATATAATTTGGATTTTGGACAAATTTTACGAGCCTGAGGTTAATGAAATTCTACAGGCAGACAAATTTCATAGCAGGCGTCAAGAAAAGGGTGAAAGCATGCAAGACTTTGTTGCCGCTATTAGTTCACTCAGTTAAGAGATTATTAGATTATAATATTGGGGGAATGCGAAAAACGCGAAAAATTACGCAGGGAATTGTTGAGAACTAAAGACCTGACGTATGAGGCAGCTAGAACTAGCTGAGTCAAGCAATACTCAATTTTCAAGTGTTAATGAGCCAATGGATATAGTAAGCACTGTGGTAAAAGACATCCTACTGGACAGCATTGCCAATTCACTATAGCTAGATGCTTCTATTGTAAAAGAATTGGTCACATCCAGCAACAAATGGGCACGTTCAAAGAGTGAAACAAACTTTTAAAAATCACCTAAGGGAATTACAGGAGATATACAATCCCTGGCAGGAGAAACTCACCAAGATTTTATTTTATATGAGAACTGTACCAAACAGTTCCACACACAAAACGCCAGCCGAGTTTATAACGGCGTTTCACTTGTGCATCCTGATAGTAATACAACTAGGGCAGATCCATACATGGAAAGAGCATTACAAAACCCTCCAAAGAGATCCTTATGTGTAGGACAACCAGTTTTAATGAGAATATATGGATCTGGAAAAAAATGGAAACGAGCAATAGTTGAGGTGATTGAGGGCCCTAGTTCATATGTTTTGAGATCGGAGGAAGGTGTGTTGTATCGCCGTCATATATAGATCAGTTGTTAACTAGAACAATAAATTGTAGCCTGGGGTCTGATATTGGGATAAGGGGGGACAGGCCATATGATGTGGATGATGAGGTGGAATCAGAAGGATCTACTGAGTCCAGGGAAGTTCACATACCAGAGAATGATTTATGGCCAGATGTGATAGGGGTACCAACACAGACAACCTGAATCTTGTTTTGTTTTCTTTAATATAATTAATTGAAGTTGTAAACTTACTGTATCTTGAGAATTGAGATGTTATCTACTTTCTTACTAAGTTTGGTATTTATTTTATTTGGTGTAGTTTTGATTGTTTGCTTAGAGTTTGAGAGGAAGGTATGTTATGTATTTGCAATGTATAGTTACATATTGTAGGTACTTACTATATATTTGTGAATAAAACAGTTTTGCTCTGACTTGAGAACATTGTATCTTTCTTTGTTAGTATTTCGGTAAACCAATCAATTGAGCAATACTTACATTTTAAAAGTTTCTGCAGCCGAAATGGTTTGGAAGAAGAGTTAGATTCACTTCACATGGTGGTCACAACTGAAAAACAAAGTATTAAACGTAAGTGACAAACTGAGAAACCAAATGATGCTCTAGTGAATTCATATTGGATACAAAGAGATTGGTTTGTAAGTCCCTTATTAATTTTTAAACTGAATGCATCTTTTGAATGTAATTAAACTTAAATTAACTTAAATTTTTGTGTCAGCAAACACTCACCAACTTGTTTTAACTTGCTGCTCCTTGAATTCCAATTGCATTTGTATAATAGAAATCAAACCATCTTTCATCTATCTGAGCCTTCTCTTTTGGATTATAGTAATTATTACAAGATTCTACATCAAACCTCTTTACTTTTCTGTAATAGATGAAACAGTGTAAAAAACTATTATCTAGTATAAAAGTTGTATTTGTTAAAAGGGTGATATAACAATATTCGATAGGGCATAACACCTTCAATTTGCAATATTAAAGTTTGCCTGACCGTGAGAACAACCGATTTGCGAAGACTTAGCAAAGATTAACATTTTGAAAGGGAAATGGAAGATTGGCATTAACCTTGATAATGACACGACTCCACAATCAAAATCTATTAACATTAAACAATTTACCTTTAAGCCTCCTTTTCTATACGTAAATTTTGCTGCTTTATGTTCGTTAGCGTTACCTTAAGTTCACTGTGACGGTTAATTTTGTAACACCAATCAGCGGACAGCGCCTACCATCTTGTCTGAACATAGCTCCGGAACACTTGCGAGTCGCGATCCTCCATCTTGCCGCTGAACGACGAATCAGGCGCCGCCTTCAAACAGATCGCTTAATATACGATTTCGCGGGATTTTTTAATGTACCATTTCTGCGGTGAAATAAGACAAATCAGTTTTAACTGTAGATATTACACATGTAAGTGTAGATCGAAAAAAGATTTCGCTGGATTGCAGCGCAAATAAGATTTGAAACCTTAGTTACCGGTGTTTTGTTGTTATGTATTTGAGCTATTTTTGTGTAATGGAAATTTATTATAAATAATATCAATAAATACATTTTATACGTTAAATTATTAATAGAAAGCGAATTTTATTACAGTCCATCATAGGCATCAACCTTATAATAGTATATATGAATGTACTCTTGGTGTCACACTGCGCGTGATTCATTCGCCACCGAGTCAGTCGCTCTCGGTGCCTCGGACTGTGCTCGAGACATACACTAATTTTGTTGGCTATTTTTTGTAATTTGTTTTTTTTTATAAGTTTGCTGCCTAAATTTCTACACCTTTAAAAAATCAATATTTCCCATACTGGGTAAGTTGCACAAAGTTATAATTACCAATATCTAGTTGTTTATAATAGTTTTCTTAGTAAGTAGTGAATCAATAGTCACGCGTTCATTTTGTGTTTGCTTCTACCTGCTTTTGCTGTAGTAAAATAAAATTGTAAATTTATAAACATCAACATTATTTTCAGTGTTTGCATGAATTTAAAGAATTTTCATTTATTAAATTTCTTTTTTTTTTTGTCTTTTTTGTTATCTTGGCCTAGTCAAACTGCGTTCGCCTTCTCCGCTTGGTGCTTCTAAGGGTGGCCAAGATGACAAATATTGGAATTGGACACGTGCTAAATTTAATGGAACGTGATTCCAGGAACTTCCAGTGGGAATTAAACTTCTGCTGCATGCGAGTCCTACCGCTGAGCAACCCCATAAATAGTTATTGCTGTTTACCGGCTTTTTACCTGCCGACTGACGACAAGGCAAGGGCCTTGGAAGTGTTGGAAGTGCGTGGAAGTTACCAGGGGAGTACGGTGTCGGTGCGGGTCTTACCGACCTTGACCTTAATAATGAACCCATCTTGATTTTATTTTACTTTTCAATTTTTATTGTATTTGTTAACTTATATCTGCCGTTTTATTTTAGTATTATAATCTGTTTAAAATAAAACGTGACATTGGATTATTATCTCCAAAATCCAAAACTACTCTTTAGTATGAATATATGATACTCTGGGAAATTAATCATAACAATTGTTAAATAAAAAAATAATTGATTAAAATAAGTTTCGCAACATTCAAATTGCGAATTAATTGAAGTCAATAAATCTAATTGTTCAAAATATAAATCACAATTTTCCGATTCTAATATTTATTTATGTGATAGAATCAATAAACATGATGATATTTTTTTATCTTTCAACTTAAATCTTGACGAAATAGTTTTCGAAATTTAATTGGAAAGATAATTAGAATACGGTTATGTCATAATGAACCTAATTAGTAATTTTAGAAGAATTTTATTGTAACCTTAATTTAGAGTCGATGACAGTTAAAACGTCAATTTAGAATCGGTTCTAAAAAATAATAAACAATAAGCACCAAGATACTAGTGGATATGAATAAGGTTACCCTATACAATATAAGTAGAACCTATATTCTACAAAAAGGTGTAGCTTTTAAACTGATTAAATGTGAAAGTTCATTTTGATAAATGATGAAAAAAGGGGGTTATTATTTATACATAAATATTATATTGCCTATAATATGCCTAAATATTATATTTAGGTACATTGTTTACTTTTAAAAAAATACTTACTATTAATTACCATAGTTCTTAAAAACAAACTTTATGAAAATATATTTATATCTGTGATTATAAACTTAAGGATTGATTGATTTTTAATGTAAGTTAAAAAAAAATTATGATTTTTATCAAGAATGCAAAGGTACTTGTTATCCAGTTTTTACCATTTTATTGCTCATTTAAATATTTCAGTAATAATTATAAGACCAAGCTATTTTTGCTTGAATAAGAAGTAAAATAAACATATTTTAATTAAAATAGTATTTTATTTGTTCTTCTAATACTTCCAGCTTTTGTTAAAATATCATAGGTAGTGTTGTGTATTACAGAAATTTTAGTATTTTCAAAATATATCAATATTTAATCTTAAGAATCAGCTAAAACAGCAAAATATATATATATATTATAGCAGTATCTTTAAATATATTTTCCAAAATGTTCAATATAGTCACAGTAAAGAACATGTTTTATAATGTTCTACAACTATAATTTTGGCAGCCTTTTCAGTTGGTAATGTAGATATTTTTTGGCGATGCAAACAACAAAATTTATTCTTTAAATGATCAATAGTCATTTTATATTGCATGATTAGATGATTTCCCTGGTAGTGTTGAGCATCACTTGTCATATGCTAAGGCAGCAATTATCCCACCTTATGGTATCCCACCAATTACCACCATAATCAATTATACAAGTGATTATGTGTATTCATCAATGGCCTACATAAACATGTCAACTTGCATACAACATCAATCAGATCTATTATGTTAAATCCTGTTGTGGGAAATGTAATGACATTTTGGCTGAACAGATTAAGAATTAATGTTGGTACCATATTGAAACAAAGGTGAACTGACACAATGCAAAATTATCTTGCCTTACAGCAGTTTGATAAGTCCCTTGAGCAAAACTTTAAGTGGACAAACATATTTGAAGAAAATTAAATTGTAATCTATGTGATTGATAGATGACTCTCCTTTAATGCTTTAGCAAAGAGCCTTTGCTTAGAACAACATTGTTCAACTGGCACCTGATTTTGAAATACTAAAACATATCGCAGCGCTTTCAGGCAACTCTTTTTTCGTAGTTTTAGAATTTACTTAATTTTGTAACAGCTTATTTTTAATTATTTATTCAACGAAATTATATTTGCTAATATTAAAGGGTTCGTCTTTATTTTAAACCGAATGGAATATGATCTCTAAATTAAATTAAATTCGTATTGTTTTAGTGATAAAGGTACTTTTGAAGAGCATTTAGCAAGAGACTAGACTAAATTGAGTACTGAGTAGCTAAAAATTTTAGACCTTTCAAATGTCAAATAATTTTATAGGTTTAGTGCTGCCAATTTCGAAATATGCAGAATAGGTTATGCATGTTTGACAGGTCTAAACCTAAATTTAGAGATATTTAGTTTAGAGAGTGTACATCAGAAATCAGAATCTCCACCAATTTATTCTCAGAAGCTTGTGAGTTTTAGTTAACTCGTTTTCTTAATAGATGACACCAGCTTATTCGCAAGTTCTCCGCTTCTAAACTAGATGTCGCTTATTTCATTTATTTGCCTGTAACTAAGCTTGGCTACATAACACTTTCTTTTGCTAAGACGGTTCACTTAGAGAAGTACAAACAGAGGTACAACAATAGTTCCGATCACAATCACTTACTTGGCTCACTAAACCCTTTTTATAGAAATCATTTTTTCCAAATCGAGTTAATCCTTTAAAAACATGTTTGATTGTAAATGCCATTCTTTTGAATTTTGAGATATTTGTAGCTTCAGAATCGAATACCTACGCGCCACGCTACTATTTATGTTGTAAAAGAGAAAAGTTCACACACACACACATTAAAAGCAGTTTTATAATGACTATCTACGCTGGATGCATATCGATCGTTATCAAAGTTCATACATTATTATTTTAGTATTATCTAGAATAATGTCACTGTACAAAAAAATCAAAATATTTCTTCGTAAAAAATTACGACCTTTAAAATTAATAATTAGTTAGATATGAACTAAAGACAATTTTCAAAGTAGTATTGAAGGCAAAGTTGCAGCAACTTAGGTGGGCTTTGAGTTCGGCAGCTCACGTCTCGTTTCTTACTTCATCAACTTTCGAAGGGAATACTTGATACTTTTCATTCGGTGTTGCACTTAATTTTTACAATAATAGTAGAGGTGCCAGGTCTACTTTTAAAGTTCACTTGTTTTAATATCGATGAATATGTTTATAGGCATTTGATCTTAATCCGAGTGGGTATATACTAGTTAACAATAGGCCAGGATGGATCCATTTATTACTTCACAGACAATCACGAGCCACTAATAAGTGGTTAGCCTCGCAAAAGCTTTAATTGAGAAGCAAAAATATTGAATATTCACGAGCGATCCGGTAGCGGTTGGTGGAGGTGCCTCCCTGGCCGGTCCATTAAGCTCCCTCCGCGCATTATTCGCCGGAATAGCGTGCAATAAAATGCGGACACCATCCGGCGGTCAGCCCATGAAAAAATATCCCTAAAATTATTATTCTTTTGAAGTAGCGTGAAGGCATACAAGTGGATCGACCACCCGATGAAAGGCCGACAAATACGGAGTACTCCGTGTGTATTGGCAAGTTTGAGCACGCAATTCGGTAAATCAGTCATGATGAAATGTAATATGCACAATGAACAACTAAATTGTATTGGTAAAATACATAATACGTGCCTAATGGTCAAAAGGAATTATCCAGAAAAACAACATGAGCGACTATACCGATAGCACTTTTAAAAACATCTTCGTTGCTAAGGATTAAAATAGTTAAGTCTTTGCAAAAGAAAGCTCTAGACGATTTTTAAACAAGGCATTTTTACCTATTTCATTAAATCTCACTATTTTAATTTGACTCGGTTACTTCATAAATGACGCCGAGTAATTTGCACTGACTGAGAGCTGACTGCGAAGTGGCGCCCTATTTGTAAATTGTAATTAAGCGTTAAATTACATTTATTTACTAAGTACGCGCACTTTTCATAGCGCGGACTAAACTTTCGACTCGACCATATAAAGTAGTGACAGACGCTATGGATACTACAAAAATTGAGTAACATCAGCTTACTTAAAGAAAAACTTAAAACATACCTTCAAATAAGCTGAATTCAGACTATTTATTACGAAAAGGAATATAGTGAACATTTTTAAGGTTGACTGACACGCGCGAAGGCTTTCGAACGCGTCAGGTTGAGCCTTTGCGTCTGCAAATCTTATTTACTCGCTTCTATTTGCAACATACGTAGATACGCCAAAATACTTGTATTGCTCCAATCATAGCGATGCGTAATTTTGTTTGCAATGTTTTTTTTTTCATTCACCGCTTCTGCAGTCATTAATTTTAAAACGTATAGAAATTCTATTAGGGATTTCAACAAATCACGAGGTGGAGAATAGCATTCGAGCGGAATACAAAGGAAAGGTGTCGGTGTCCAGGCTAAAATGAACTCTCTATTAGGCGCCCGTACATTTCCGAGCCAACGATACAGGAAATTGAGCAGCTCTCCAGATATTGGACACCATATACCACCTGAGATTTTCAATTTTCCAATGTGGTATAAATTTATTCTGAATACGTAGTTCCGCTGTCGAAGTTCTCAGGGTAAATTACATTATGTGGATCCAGACGACTTGAATTCCGTTTGTTTATATACCTGCTAACATGTCTGGTAAAGCCTCGTCTTGAAGAAGAAATAAGATAATCGAGAAGTTGAATATTTTGAAACTAGCAATTTGAGCAGAGCAAAACTCGACCACTCCCAATATGCAAATAATGTATCGTAATTCAGAATGTTTTTAAATACGGCCTTTAGTTTGGAGCACGGCCAAGCTATGCTATCAGGTTCTGGCTCGGCACCGCTAAAGACTGAACATGCTAAAAGTTAATATTTTCATTCACGAGAACATTAAAGATGCTTTTATTATTGGACTGCTGGGATTGTGCGGCGCTCATGACTGCACATGACTGAAAATATTGTTTTGTCCTCAGTTCAGATCAATAACCAAACCAAACGTAGTGAACCATTTATTTACGCTTAGAATTTATTCCTGAGCTCTTAAATACAAAATGTTTTTTCAGCAGATGGCGCCTGGCGATCAGAAATTACGAATATCACAATACAGGTCAACGCTTAAAGGAGAAGCACTACCGAGCTTCTAATTAGACTTTACTGAGCTTACAATAAGTTGACGAGATCTTAACAAGTTGTCGCCGACAGAGACACGCGAGCGGAATTCATCTAAAAACTCATTTCTCACACTCACGTAAGCTCCGAGTGTGTTAGAAGCTGTCGATTCCGTGCGAATTCTTTCATCTCGCTGATTTCTTATTGAGCTGTTTTATTTTTTAAAACGTAATATTTAGATTTTAAATAATTTCAGTTCCATATAAATTATTTAATAATTTCAAAATACGACATCATTAAACTTTCTGTGGTGATTCAGCTATTCAAACATCATTTATTATTGAAGTGGCCACAGAAATTATAATAACGACAAAGCAAAGAAAAAGTGGAATAATTTGAAACCGTAAATATCTTTTTTGCACATATTTACAAAACTTTTACGGTCCGTTAGATAGTGCAAATGAATAAAAAGCGAACGTGAATGCTTCTGTGCAAGTGTGCAGAGCTGAAATGGAGGCTGCGACTGTTAACAACTCGTTGCTTTTCATTTTTTAATTAACAAACGTTTACAAATTTAACTTTCCTAGAGAAATAACGTTTCAAAAGGTGTATTTGTTCGAAATCTATGCACTATTACGATCCTTGGCAAACATTTCAAAGAATAGCAATATAAAGGTTAGGTATGGTTTCATTTTTTTCGCTCGAAGTAAAAAATAATTCATAAATTCGAACCCATGTTCGTATCGGAAAAAGTCTTCCCATAAAACACTGACAGAACGGCGGAAGTGCGTAGCTCTAAGGCTTATGCCATACGATCTTCGGCCTCTGCACATGGGGCATAGGGTTTGGTTTTCCGCAAACGAGTGTGACCGCTGGGTGCGATTACAGTGCGCTCGCTTAATCAAGCATACGTTGAGGACAAAACAAACGGACGAAGTTACGCGAAGCCGATGTAGGTTTAAAAATAGTCCACCTCGTTAGTCCACAGCCCGTCGAGAGCTTGCTGCTTGTTCGTGTGTGCAGCGCAGCTCTTCTGCGCCAGCTGCAATTATCCTTTTAACAAACCGACTAATTATAAAGTACACTATTCTATCAAATTATGACTAAGATTATGGTCAAACTTCGACTCGTTTAAACTCTAAATGATACCACAACACAGTGTACACACCTATACTCCAGTACAAGCGGGATTTTAATTAAAACCGGCAGAGTATTTGTATATGGCGAAGAAACTGAAGAGCAATGGCTAGTTCTTTGCGTCTTGAGTTCTTTATTTAGTTTTAGTTAGCAGTGGAGCAACAAATTGTAATTTACTTTGAGAGGCTTTCAGGGCTTGCCACTCGATAGATTCGCTGTTTAAGCTGCGTAATTGTTGGAAAAGGTTTATGAAAAATAAATTCGAATTATGGCACACTGAGAACAAAAGGTTCTTGTTAGATCAATTTATAAAATAAAATTGGAAAATATATTTAATATTACCGTTACACTCCCCGCCGCGGTGACGCAAGCCCTGGTTCGAGTCTCACAGGGGCCGCTCTTCGTAGAGGCAACATCTTGAAGATGCTCCGGTGTCGAAACGAAACAGACTTCGGTTGATCGTTTTTTAGTGGGGTGTTGCTAATAAATTAGTCTAATCGAATTTTATATCACTTTGGACGGACTTTGCAAAGTAAAGCCTGGTTCTATTAAATTGAATAAGACTACCACAATGATGCAGTAAAGCAGAACTGTGTTGACTTCGCCTTCAAACGCCTTTCTAACCGACCTTGGTCACGATTGATACAAAATTAGCATACATTTCTTGTTATAATACAAACTAAAGTGCAGCACACGAAAATAATTATAACGCCAATAATATATCCATCGCACATGTATTTTTCGTCGACATAGTTATTGAAATTGTCGAGCTTTTATAGTTTCCCTCCGCTTTTAACGTTCTTTGTTTCGCTGCGAATAAAAACGCAATTTGAAGCACGAGAACTACAAAAGGCTTTAAGCGAGTGCAAAACGCGTCGCACTAAACCGTGCTACTTTACTGCTTGTAGGCGGCGGCCATTTGTCATCACACACTTTATTGACTGACATGCAACCTATACATTACCAGAACAGCGTTCATATACAAGAATATCATTTATCTATGTTTTGACAACTTCTTGAAGTGTTCTTGAAGTGATACATGGAATAACACAATAACTTTAACATTTTATTTTGAAGCTTCTAAACTGCGTAGTTTTTCTACAATAAGATTGTAGTTTATACAAAACTCAAATGTTTAAGTAAAACTGTTCACAATGAAAGAATGCATCTTCTAGTAATGTCTGCCAGTTGTCTTCCAGCGGCGTGTGCTAATATGTTCCTTTGAAGGAAGTGGACTCTTTTATTACTAAGGTCTTTGAAGATCGCACTGTGTTAGAACAAGTAATATTAATAACATTTGAAGCGTCTGCACTAATAGGCGTAAATGAGACTAATTAGAAAAAATAATATTCAGGGTCGCGTGCGTATCGTAGATTGGTAATGACGTGTCGCAATTGCTAAACATATATTGCATTGTCAAAAAGTTGTTAGACCAACTTAATAAGTTTTAATATGATTAATGAAAAATTGTAATAATCGAGAAACGCTGGTCACCGGTACGCCCGGGTTTAGCAGTAGAATGTAATCCACAGCCATGAATAATTATTACCGGGATTGAAGCGAGTTGAACTAGAGCTAACAGTAGCAAAGAAAGGCATAAAAGCTTTGCCCTTTCTAAAAATACGTAAATAGAAATGGAGAGATGGTTTGGTTCGGTTCGAATGGCGGGAACGCACACACGGCCGCGTCGACGGCGTCCCGAGCTCACATGTACGCGAAAAACGACGTGAAATGGAAAAAAGTTAAATATGTATGAGTGCGGGTAAATATATAAATCGGTATATAAAGGAGATATATAAAATAGGTAGGCGAGTGCGGGAGGCTGGATGTGTTCGGCTCAGTCGCTCGCGATGCCCCACGCTCTCCTCTCGCCTCGGCCGCAGCCTCTGCGCCGCTCGGTACTTGCCCGATGTCACGCTTGTGCCGCGACACGTTAAAACTTCCAATGGACTGTGTTTGCAAACTGTGCAGTGATATATCTCGACTTTGCAATGCTCGCACTAATTCTACGGCTTTACTAAAGCTGGTGAGTTGCTCAAAGTTAACTTTCTAAAGTTATTTACATAATATTCAATTCCCGCAACCATTAACATTCGTTCACATTTTACGCGCGCCATAAAAAGATACCGAACTATTGAAATATATATTTATTTATGAATAAAATATAAAAACTTTTTTTAATTCTCGGCGTGCAAAATGATGTAAAATAGTTGAATGAAACGCGCATGTAATTAAAACGTAGTGAGGGCCAGGACTACTCTTGTAGCTCGTAGTACACATTTCTTCGTAGGAGTATATCGGCCCGTCCGTGATATTGAGATTAGTGCTACGGCACACAATCAACTAATGAACTTAATCACTCGAGATATTTACAGACTAGGGATAATTAAAATAATTATACTAGATTTTATTTATAATTATCGGGACTCTTAGTGATCGCTGCGACGGAACGAAGCTGCCAGTAAGCCCCGAGGGTTTTTTTTACTATTTGGTATAAATACAGAGAGTAATAACGAAATTCTAACTATTACATCTGTAGACCACGATTAATACAGGAAAAACTTGCGACAATTTACTTTTCTTACCTCAAAAATTATTTAAAGTTTATTCGAGCAACTTTAAAGTTTTTAAGTAAGTAAATTATCGTTCACTCGATAATATACGCGACTCGCGGCGGGAGACGAATTTTTACAATAGCTACTATTAACAAAGGTATTTTAGATCAATATTCGTACATTTTCAATCAATGTCATATTCGCCTAGTGCTACGAGTGTAGGCGAATGTTGCTACGCGAATGGAGACGTAGTAAGCTGCTGATCGTCGAATAAATATATTTATTTAACACGAGCTATTTGTAACCACCATTTTGTCTTACAGATTAAACAATGGAGACTGCTTTGCATCTCATTTTATTCGGTAAGTATTAGCACAAGTGTTAATTTTCTTTAATAAATAATTTTTCATCGAGTTCCGGTCCATGTTTAAATGGCTAGATATTTAAAATTATAGCAATTTTTAGAAAAAGTGCAGTTTCCATACAGTAACACTGTAATTTTTAAATAACTTCATTATTTTAATATCTTTTTTTATTCTATAAAATAATTAATGTGTCATAAAAATTATGAGGTACATCCGATTACATACCAGTACATTATTGAATTTAACAGAAGAGCTCTGGATTCGTGCAAGAAGCTCTCAGAGCACTTTACACTGATGTGCTAATCCAATACTCCTGCATTTGTCATATATCTACCTACCTACTCTAGAAAAGAAACAAAGAAAGAGACAAAATATTTTTTCTGGCATAAAAGTGATATATAAATGATAGTTAATAGTGTTCTACCCCCACACCAGGGATCACGGTGTCGTGGGCAGCTAGTCTCTTCAACAAGAACCATCAATGTTTTTGCTAAAAAAGTCAAAATACAAAAACATGAAATATAAAAAGAACAAATTGCTGAACAAAGAATATTTTTTGTTTCAATGTATGACATTTTAAGGAGTCGTTGTTTAAGTTTAGTTTGCATGCCTTGTGATAGAAAATGGTCTATGTACCTTTGTTATACCTTTGTTAACCTTGTTTTTCTTGTACCCATATTCGCAAGCGAATAAATGATTTATAAGTTTTGACGCGTAAAGCTGTAGTTTAGAATTAACCAGGAAAATCTTGTTTTTGACAAAGTCATTTAAAACTTATCACTCAGTCATTGAAAAAGGAGCCTCTGCTTCCTTGGGGCGGCTAAAAAGCGTAAGTCTGTTGAACAAAGTGCACTAAAACATGTTTTTTGATATAAGCATTACGTTTACTTATTTGAGTATTCCGTATCTACATTTTACAGGGCGTTTACAGAAAATTCCATTTTAAAAATAACGAGAGAAAATACAAAGGGGAAAATATTGAGACAATTACTGAGCGTGTCTTGGTTCCCGCGCGATGCTTTATAAAATGTTTCACTCGACACATTGAGCGCATTTACATCAGCCGTGCTGCATATTTGTTGCTTGTGGAATTTCAATAACTTAGGCTTGTCTGGTCTTTAGCTGGTCTGTCTGAGAACATCGGTTAGATGAGTTGTCGAAGAGTTCTTAACCTAAATCATTTTACCTGGAGTCAAGATGTATGTGTCCTGTGTGTGTGTCAATGTGGTTGGGCTGAGCCCTTAATCTGTAATTAAACAAACACCTAACCGAGCTCAGCTTGATATTACACAACTTAATATTATAAACAACTCGTAAAATCCAGCCAAGAAGTTTATGGACCCTCGCTGACCACGATTGCTCGTATACAGCGTAGACGTTAGAAGCAATGGTAACTGGAGGTGCAGATGCGGGTTCAAAGTTCCCGTTTCCGCACGGGTCTGCGAAGGTATGGAAACAAAAGACGCTCGTTTCCTCAGCAGTTCCGCGCCGTAGGGCGGCAGCGGGCGGGCCCTCGCACAATAGCGCATTGTTTGTGCCCGGTGACAGGAAAAACTCCGACCTCCGTGTTTCTGTGGATTTTTTATTTCTCCCTTTTAATTTCTCTACGCCTTTCTTATTCCCTGTAAACCTCTTTGACCGTGTCACGGTAAATTCAAAGCTGTTTGCCGCGTCAAATAGAACCAGTAATTTATCTAACCGACTGTAAAAACAAGGATATTTCTGTTGGCAAACTACAACATTACCACGCATATAATGAAATGTGTACAGAATAAAACCAACAACTCATATGGAATAAATAAATGTGATAGATTTTCTCTTCGAAGAGAAATTCGGAATCCCGAAAGACCAGCAGGAAATTATTTTTGCACCACAGCGTTCCTTTACCTGTTCTTTGTTTGCTTTCGGCGCGCACATTTTCGCTATAGCGGATATTGATTCTGAAGATATATGTGGTAGGTTTACACTTACAGTCCAATATGAGTAGATCAATGTGATCAGATTATTGTCTTTGGTTAACGTTACTAACACACGTTTCATTATTTGAAGAGTCGAAAGTGAATGTTACATTCAAAATATATAAGATATCCACCTATTTGAAGGTCAGATCGGTCCTCCTATCAATGTCTCGCGGCGTTGCTCTCATCGAATACAACCGAGATTGTGAATGTCGAGAGCACGTAGTGCCCTAAATTACCTCACAGTGGCGGTGAGCCTGGAAGGTCCTCTCGCGAGAGCATGAAGGAATGGTTAATTGAAACTCTCCTACTTCTAATTAGCTTTTCTCGAGTTGAGTGAGTTCATTCCTGACTCTCGATGCGAAACAAAGCGAGAAAACTTCGGAAACTACGATTTTCCATTCTCCAAATGCAGTCTTTTTGAAAGCTAAATGGCGTTATTATTACTGCACATTTCATTATTGTTTTTCAATACTAGCTATTTACGGTTTGTCGAATAAAGCACAATTTGGTTTTTATTTATCTTTCAGCGTTCTCGATTGCTTGTTTGAATCCATTATTTCACGAAACTTACGTGATATTCCTATGATATCTCTGTCTAAACAGATTTTAAAAATAAAACATTCAATAAATTTGAATCACAATGTAATATTTATATTTATTTTAATCACAAATGCCTTTGCAATAACTGTCCAGAACGACGCCCGGATTCCATAATGGAGTCATACATATTCATGGCATTCACAGTCAATTCGGAAAACTTCAAATTAATTTTTATATGAAGCCATAAATGTTATTGTTTTTATAAAGCGAAATGATTTAAATTAAAAATTAAGGTATAAAATGAATGAATGCATAGAACTAATTGCGAAAAGAACGAACTAGTCTAAGCTCTCAGCAATATTTGCTATCCGAAACTGAACTCCTCCGGAACTGTTTAGCTATCTTCGAGAAAATATAAATATCGATTACACTTCCTATGAATGTATTATCTTTTATTTCAAGAGGAGGGGAAAAGGGAAAAATCGCTTTTAGGGGTGCATGAAAAAATCTCAAAGTAGATGGCCTACCGATGAATATGTTTTTATATGTTTATCACTTGTGTTAGCAACTATAACACAACCATGTGTAAAAATATGTCCTGATATTTTAAAAAACCACATTTCCATACTGATTAATTACTCGAACTGCGAGTCTACTGCTGATGTTCTAAACTGTAGCTCTCTATATTAACAACAAATGACACTTTATATAAACATTAGCTAGAGCTATTTGAGATGTATTTGCCCCAAGGCTAGTAAATGGTACAGCTAATACATATGATATCGCGAACCCTATCTCGTGTGAACACGTACACTCGCAACATAATTTGTTTTATAAATAAATACAGTTTTCGCGTCATCGACTCGTGGATTGATTGAGGAAATGCTTTTCCAAGTTTCATTATCAACATTTGTCTCAAAGAAAATGCTGTTTACGTGTAACTACGTAATTAAGCGAAAGCAATCCTAAATATTTTTCAAATCTCGGGTATACCATATTATATTATATACGCTCTCTAATTAACAGTAATTGGTTTCTTAAACTTGTTTAGTTATGAATTATGAGGAACTTGGAGATCATTACAACAAGACAAGTTGATAAATGCAAGTCTTTTGCAAACTAATTGAGCCAGGAAATATATTATACGTTAGAATTCAGAATATAATCATTCATGTTGTGTGATTCAGTGTTATACGTCAGAAAGCGTCTTGGATACATACAATAACCGACCAACATTCTCGAGCAGCATTTGGCGTAAGGTAGAAATCGATTTCGAAGCCGTAAAAGGTAAGACCCCTGTTCAGACGCGAGTGCGTCCACAATGTATCGTTGTATGCCGAGTTATTGACTATCCATCTACTTCAACATAATAATACAGCACGCTCCCGTTGCATTGCATTCCATTGCAGCGGTCGTTGATGCGTTTCTTTTTTGTTTGGCAGTGGCCGCTGCGCTGGCGTGGGGGCACTGCTCGCTGCCACCCTCCTCCGCCGCCCGCCCGCCCTACGTAGAACGGTTCGTATTTTTCATTGTTGCTTTAAAGCCTTATAGGTTTTGCTTTATTTATAACCTTTATTCTTCCTCGCAGGAGATAAACGGCCGGAAGGCGATGTTCTGTTTCTCTGGTCATTATTGTGGCTGGTCTGCAAGTCGATTATTATAATTTTTATACAGAACTCAAGTCAGTTTAACTGCAGTAATGTATGGGCAGCGTATATTTATACCTATCTACTATTTTATGCAATCATATTTATTATTTAAGAAACGTAGAAACAGGTCAACAAACTTCCGCGACACATCTATACATCATTCTCGACTCGCAAATCTACGCAACAATGAGGTTGTATAACGTTTTCTATGACATATGTAATACAAAACATGAAAGGTTCGCGTCCAACGTAGCTGACGTTTCGTCTATGATCTTGAATATATTTCGATAAAAAGGCTTCCTTTATGTCAGTACTGGCAAATGAAATAATTGTGAATGCTTTCGCATCGTCGGTATTCAAAGTAGATACGCGCACGAAAACAATTTCACACGCCGAAAAATCCAAATACAGATTTAAAATTCGAGTTCATTTTGAATAAATCCCGTTTTTCGAAAGCAAGCTTAAATTCCGCAAAGCACGGACACTTGCTGCGCTCCAAAACTATAAGCCAAGGTGCTTACACTTGACAAGAGAGCTATGTTTATTTGTCAAATGCCCTTTAAATTAACTTATTAACGTTGAAAGACACACTCAATTTACTAGAGTAAAATGTAAACAATCAAAATTTGAAATTTATGAATTAAATGAATATAAATGGAAAAATGGTTTCATATAAAGTAATGTAGGTAAGGCCACAAAGTGACGACATAAAGATAAGAATGGCGCTATGTCCGCGGTCACAAACTGAGATTAAGTCGAACGATGCCATAAAAGTGAGCCCAATACACTACACGAGAGCCATAAGGCATGCTGTCTAATATACCAGTATAACATATTTCTACTGATAATCAGAAGCACTTGAGTCAGGTTGAGCTCTGGGAGCCTCAACAGTTTGCGTGTTCTACATACGGATTGAATTGAGTCAGGCTTTTGAAAGATTAATGGCATGCACCGACCATATATTCCACTCGCCATTTGACAACAAAGGATTTAAACTCGTGTCGAAAAATGTATTGATCGGGCTCCCAATAAACTAATAAAAGAATAAACAATCGACTTTAATTAAACGTAAATCTATAATTGCACTGTCTAATTAAAGATCTGTTTGTGTTTCGTGAATTGAACTAGGTTACTCTGTTTATTCATGATTTTTATAACTTAAATACAGCTTATTTAACAATTTAAACGCTCAAATATATTCAAGTATGAATAAGTCCAAGAAAAATCGAAGCGAAAATGATGAATATGGAACATCAATCACCCGGTCTATGCCGAAGAATGAAAGTATACACAAAGAATGATAAAGCAAACCGCAGCTGCTCACGTGAAAATAAATGAGAATAAAGGATAAATTATAATAAGTGAAGCGAATCCATCATCGAAGTCCGTTCGAAGAGGATATATTGGGATGGAGCGGCAATCTCGCTTGTGCCGCTTTCCGCTACCTCGTAGTCCAATAACACATTTGTTACTTTGCGATCACTTTCCGAACAAAAATTAATGACTGGAACAGAATACATTGAAAAATATGTTATTATTAATATCTGCCAATTATGAATATCTCATCATAATCATCTTCAAAAAAGAAAACAACACTACTATAAAATAATGAAATTAATCAAAGTTGTTCTGTTGAATCATTGGTAAATACTTTTTATCACTGGCTCCGCTGTACGGATACGCACAACAGATTCTCGACGTAAATAATGGACATATTTTATGAACTGGATATACCAATATGTTGGTTGCGATTTTATGTTTAATGAGAATATGACAAATGACTGGGGGGACGTGCTCCGACACCGGAGACGGCTAGGACATCGATCACACGCCCTGTCGATACCACCAACGCCGTCGAACGCCCCAAATCACTGCGACGCTTACTCTTAATCGCAACAAGTTTATATATTAATTTGTATCGTGCCAAATCGTGCCTTTATTTATCAATTCTAACATTAAAGGTCTTGAAGTACGGATAAACAACACCCAAATAAGTATAGAGCTTTGGAACCACCCAGGACAATGGTCCTTTTCACGAAGTCAGTAGAGTCCCATCAAGTGGAAATGAGGAGCAGCGTAAGAGCACCGGCCGGTATTGTCTGCCGAAGGTGACGCTCTATTGTTTCCGAGTGCTCTCGACCGCGTTTTAATTTATAGCAAACTTGTTATGTGAACAATAAAGGTGTTGTAAAATGATACGCGTCTGTTGTACCCCGCACACAGCCTTCTTTCGTCGCAAAGGCACAGCTGGTTTAAACATAATTAAAGTATACTTATTAAAGCGCCACGTTTAGGACATGTTTAACTAATAATTAATACTGGCATGTTTTTCGCAGGTGGCATCCAGAATCCGAACTGGAACTTGTAAAATATGATGACGGTAAGAGTGGTAAAGAAAAACTATAGCTATTAATATTCTTTTATTATTTTTTTGTTAATGTTCATTAATGTTAGAAATGGAAAAGAAACTTTATGATTTGACATATTATGATGTTTTTCATTGTTCGAAGGTGTTCTCGCTTTCGCTTGTTAATTAACCTTAAGCTCTCTTGTTATGATAATCTTGTTTGGGAGAGTTTTGTGCGTGATTTAACTGGATACGGATATAAATGTTGTGTGTAACCTGAACCAGTTATTCCTTGGTAATATTTATTCATATACTTTGTTGTCTTCCTTTTCTTCTGGCAATTGCAAGCTTATGGAGACGCATCTTATTTGAGTATATTCTCGGAGTGTTTTTAATAGTTTTTCAAATTATATATCGGCGTAGAAGAATTAATTGAATGTTTCAAACAATTGAAGTCTGTACTGTTGAAGTGAGTGCTTATTAGTGCGATAACGTATGTAAACCTGGTGGTACCTACGCACCTACTCACAGACTCTAAATTACTCGGGAAAATGAATTTTAAATGGTGATTTATTCGCAGATCTCATTTATATGAGATGAAATAAATTGGAGCCTACTATTTGTCAAACACTCTGCTGGGAACGTTCCGATCCCACCGATTCGATTTGCACGAAATTTAATTGAAAATCGAAATTGGAGAGTGAAATAAAAGCCGTTCGAGATTATCCTTCGTCGTTTCAATGCTCATTTTTATTAAAGCTGTATACAAGTGCTCGGAGCGTTTCGTGTGCTGACAGTCTGAAACATTCTTCATCTTTCGATAGATGCCATATCTTTTGTCCGCGAGAGCGCCGCTGCTTTTTTAGATTTTAATGAAATCTTAATTTTAAATTAAGAAATCCTCAAATCTCCTTGTAAATAAATTGCGCGTTCTCTTAGCAAACTTCTGTTTATATGTGTTTTAGGTATTAAACTATACAAGCGCATAGACGCTTTGAAGCAGCATCATTAAGTCATGATGTCATTAGAAATGTCCAGCGAATGTCAACGTGACGAGGGTGCTCACAACAGCCCCAATTGGGTATCAACAAGAATGCGAATAGGGTCTCGTGTCATCGCACCGCAATCATGATTATAAAGACTTCAAATTGCAAATAAAGGGACATGCTATAATGCGTTCGTTTAATTAAAATTGGCATGTAAAGCCTCAAAGCAATTGTCAGTAGAAAAGGAAGCTTTAGAGCAAAGATTTACTCGTTTTGTTTACCCACAGTTTCTGACAATAGCAACCTGCACACCGCGAGGCCTAAAAAGCGGTTCCAGCTGTGTGTGTGTTATCAAAGGGCTGCAACTGCAAACAAAGCGCCATTCAAGTAATGTATTCTTTACGCGTGCATTTAGTATATTTTGTACCGCGTCTTCTAAAGAATATTATTTTGTTTCCAGCAATCGCAACACCCATTTTCGCAAAGAACGCAGTGAGTATTTGAACCGAAATTGGAGTTAATCTTTCACACCTTCAATGAACAAGTTAATCGGAGCCATAAGTAGAATTCGAGCCACTCATTTCAAATGAGATAATACTACAAATGTCCATGGCCACATTTGAACGAAAACAGCTAGTCTAATATTCCTTACTCAATCTCAACTGAGATCGTAGACGTAAAAACACAAACCGGAGACATGTTTCGTGTGAATAGTTCATTTCCATTTCATTTGTTTATGAGCTAGGGTTCAAAAGAAACGTACAACCTCGACCATTTGAGTCTCGAAGCAATTCTCGCAGCATTTGTGTCGCAGTAAACGGTTTGCAAAATAGAAACAGGCTTCCAACAAAACCTTAAAAAATTTTTTTTCCTTACGTTTCAAATCGTATTATACTAAGAAATTACTAATATTTTTAGCATACAGTCTATATGTAAACATTTTGAACTCTTTTCATATAGGTAGATAGTCGGTAGTCGGTAGATACACTTTACAAAAGCTTGTAATCAGGACCGTCCTCAAATTTTGATAATAAAACAACTGAAAACCTGCAGCGAGGGAGAGTCGCGCACAAACAGAAAACGCCATATTGGGACGCGCGTAGTTGTTCGCACAAGTTCCAAAGCTTTGAGATGAGACATTGCGATTCATCCTCGCATTTAAAAGGAAGACTGTAATTTTAGTCGCCTTTGTCTATGGTGCGGCAGTCCTCGCGGGGAAGTATGCACATTGGAACTGGATTTTTATCTTTTACAAGTGCCACGCTCTGTTTGCATGTTGTATGCATTAAGCGAAACATTTCAGGATATTATACAACCATAAACCCTCATTAAAATGGCAAGACAAAATTGAACATTTATAAAGTGAAATTTTATAAAGTCAGTCACTGAACTTTCAGACGCATATTCGGTATACTATTTTAATAAATAGAGTTCGAGTAAGCTAAATCATATGTAGCAAGGCTACGAGCTAAGTAGAAATGCTACGTTATTCGAGCTACGCGATCCATACTTATGGCCTGGCTTAAAAAAACATAAAAAATCTCGATTAGATGACATATATTTTGCAGTACGAGTGGTGGTATGGCTATGGCTCGCATGAGAGTAGGTCAGTGCACCCGCGGAAAGTTCACGGTATTGATTTTATTGCGCACGCCCCAAAATATAAATGGCCACTGGGCTATGAAGTGGCCCAGGCCACTGATTGCGCCCGACGTCATACTACTCGAAGTAGTCGATATTTAAGTAGTTTTATTTTCGCAGATGAAGTGGAAGAAACGTCAAATACAATCGATATTAAAACCTTACTGGAGGATAAAAACAAATCGGGGAGAAGGTAAGTAAGTCTAAGCTCCTTGCTGAGAGATAAGAAACGAAAATATTCCATTGCAAAGAAATCCATTATCTTTGGCTCCAAGTCTCATTTCAATGAAAAGTTCAATGAGCAAGCTCTATTTAATTCAATTCATATCATATTTTGAAAATTCACTCACAAAAAAGCGCTAATGGTTAATAATAGCATATGCAACGTTGAGAATTCTCATTTAATTCTTTACATAACTTTAACATTCTGGGCCTTACTGCAGACATAATAAGAGCCAATGTCACTCGAGGGTGACATCTCTGTTACATAATTACCTCAGACACTCGAACGAGGGCCGACGACCCAGCGCGACTTTGACCCACTTCCGTTTAATTTCACGTCTCACCCTCCCCTCCACCCCTTCACCCTCTCAGACATTGCCCCCATAAACAGTGTCATTCAAATTTTACTGGTATTTAGAACGCTGTTTTGGGGCTGTCCTTTAGAAATATCAACGAACGATTGTCTGTGGCCGGCCATGTTCTTTTTATGCTTTCAAAAAAAGTTGCTTGAGATTTTAAATTGTATAATTTAGTTGGGTAGAATTAAAATTACATTAAGCAAACGCGCCTACATTTAATAAAAAAAATGTATTTCATAGCGAAGCACTTGTTCCGGCTGCTGGATATTAAATTGACATGTAAAACAAAACGCTGCTATAAAATTAATTAGGCAAGTGTTTAACGTATAAACGTAACCGGCTGAATTTTGAATGCGGTGCGTTTACGTACACACACACCTCCACCCGCTCCACCCTCCCCTCCATTCACCCCGCGACATGCTAATGTTAATACTTTCGGCCTCTACTAAAAGTTTATTTGAGTCGTTATGTTTTCTTTCCATTACCTATGATTTGAAACGTTCGAGGAGAGCTGGAATATGTTAACATTTACTCGCAAGTCGATCAAACTTATCTCCTGCCAATTCAGCAGCATAACTGACATATGATAAATGAGCCTGTCATTTCTTGATACGACGAACATGGAAAAGTTTGAGTTAGCTTAGTGCAAGTGCTAAGATAATTAAAATAGCATAATGAACTGGCGATCAAAATAATTCAATCATAAGTATCGTACACTAGTCGTTTATTAAACATCGACACTTTTCAAAAGGGCATGTGAAAGTTTCCCGTGAACGAGCCCCGTTGTTGCAAAGTTTGTCATTCGACTGTTTCGACACTCGGCGCATTACAAACACTTTGCGTCGACAGTTTCGCATTTGTTCTACACTTTGTAAATACAGCCTTAACAATTGTAATTATTTAACTTTTAATTTGATAATAGTAATATTTTCATTACTAATATTTGTGCAGAATAATATGCAAGGAGCTGGCATCGGACATCAGCTGTGGTGACCTTAGAAGTCAAGAGAGAGCGCGTCTGAGATCTGGCAGATTTGGTGAGTCTCAACTCCGTATTTATGCGTTATAATTACATATTAATAATGATTTCTTTTGTTGGATATTGAAACGATCATCATCATAGATCGTGTTCTCTACCATCTGTGTACAGTAGGTGGAAATAATACGAATTGAAACTTCGATACCACATATTTTCTTTGATCGCTGCAATATAGATAAAAGTTCCGTTGCCGTCTTACGGATGTGATAAAATACTAGGCTTTACTGCTAAAAGGTTCCACGGGCAAGACATATAGTTTGTGGCTCATAATACGACAAGTCATAAATATAACGCTCAGCGCAACCCCTGGAGTGCTGCGGTTAAGAAATTCTGCGCCAGGAGATGAGACTTTTTTATCATATTCGGCTACTTTATTGTTATGCGCTTCACGGCTTATTAGAAACGCTTAGTATGATCACACCTAATCAACAGCAGGTCCTATATTTATTACAGCAGAACAACTCCTACTCAATCAGAAACCAATATTTACCAAGTGTTCCAAAAAGTGTAAACATTTCAGTGGGTTTTTGCGAAGGCGTAATTTAAATAGCCGCGAGGCATGTGAAAGTAATTATGACACTATTATAAATGATAAATTCGAGATCTCTGAGATTAAAAAAAGTTTTAAAATTTTATAGTGAGCATCTCGTAGTTAATGACAACAACAATCAGCTTTAGATAGATAAGGATACCCAATTTTGTTGATTTATATTATTTAAGTAGTTTTTTAATATTCATACTATCTCACAGACCGGGGACATTGTATGAAAACGTTAGAAAATCATTGCAAAGATTGGCCTTAAAGCCATCATTGGTAACATTGTGTTAGACAATCATAGTGAGCCACCATCCCGAATTAATTTTGGCGTCTACGGCCGCTAAGGTTTTATTTATGTTCAATTATTATTCAAGGTTCAGTCTGGCTTGACCACGGTTGCTGAAAAGAATTTTATTTGAATATACGATACTCGCGATCATAATGAATTACAAACAGCTTATAGCTTTGCGAATTATTCACACAAAGCCATGCTGTGGTAAGATATTATTTTGTGCATAACAACCAGTCTCGTGTATTAAAAGAATGCTTCTTTATCAATAATCTTAGCATCCATATATCGGAGATATATCACCTTCCATTTCCCATTGTTACAAATAATATTTTTCCGTGTGAAGGCCAAATGGGTTTCTTCTAGCCACCGAGCAACAAATATATTGCGATTTGCTCCTTCATTTTCTCGCAAGGTATTTTATTGCTTTGGGGTCGCTCATAAATTTCCTCCCACCTCAGAGAGAAAAATAAGGCCTTAGCTGAGAGCAAATTATTGTAAGGAAATCCTATCAGTATTCGCTTATCACGGGAAAATTTACATAACTTTCTCAAGAAATAATTTAAAACATTGAAATTGGGTGAAATCTACACTATGGAAATATGGTTCCACACATGGCACATTCCACCAAATTGAAGCATTTTAATTCTTCCGACCACTAAACCTATTATTATGTAAATATTTCTATTTTGAAAATATCTGGTCAGCTAGAAGCATCCAGGGCGGGAAACGACTCTAAGTTCTATCTCTAAAATAAAGAAGGCGAGCGTGACTTTGACGAGATCAATTTTGAAGTCCATTCTGGGACTGCTCTAGTGGTTACTTCAGCAAAGGAAAACTTGAAATTGGAATAGTTCACCGGATATTTCCCGCCTGACATCCTTCTGGGAGGAGGGTAGGATGTGGGAGGAGGGGAGGGTGGCAAACGATTTTTTATTTTCATATGTCAAAAGCTCGTTTCGTGAAGCATCTATTGTGCCAGCGAATAACGAGGTTATGACATAAAGTTCATTCATAGAGAAACAATTGTAAAAAAAGTACCGACATATTTTTTTACTTCCATCACAATTCAAGTTACCTAAACATTGATGCCATTGCATATTACTGTTGCAATTTTAATCATGTTTATTTTCTATAAATTGATAAACTTTAATATTTAAATTGCAACTTCAATCGATGCTGTTGTTTGCTGTTTTGTACCCAGGGAAAGTATCACATTCGGTTGTAAATTTCGAGCTTGCTCGCTCGATTTACTGCGTTATAAATTCTGAACGAATGCGGATAGTAAAACGGCAAAAGAATGAATTTTTCAACGAGTCACATTCCGTGCGAAGTCTCCTACACGGAATATTGCAGGAGGCTTTGTTCTCTTATTCTTTATGCATAGATCCGACTGTACCCGTGTATACCGAACCGTATATTATTATTATTATTATATATTATTTGTTATATTATAAAACTTAGAACGTTATTCCGAATGTCACGGATCAATTATAAGCGTAGAGCAAATATGAACGACGCATTAACAGTATAAACAAATATCACTGTTTTATTGGCAGGTGTGCGGTGCTCATTAGCGGCGGAGACAGGTTGTGTTCGCGCTCACAAACGGAAACGATCCAGGCGCTCCTCGGGTAAGTATTTAGTAGCTAGTTGTATTTTTCTTTATGAGAAATGAGAGCTCGGCGCAGGATATGACCTGCGCCGAGCTCTGACCACTAAATTACTCCATGTCAGAAACTCAGTCAGAAACAATTGTAGGACCATCGCTGACACGCGGGTGTATTTCAGAGTCGGGACCGGAACTGGTGTACACATTCATAGAGCAAGCCGTGCAGCCCGGTGCCCCAGTCTCCCTCAAGTGCTCTGCCCTAGGGGATCCACCTCCACGCTTTCGATGGACCTTGGATGGACAGCCCATACCTTCACACCACGGGTAAATGACCCAGATGGCGTGGCATTCGTGGGAAGAAAAGCAATAAACATTTTAATAGCATTTTAAAAGGTCTTCGCGATTCAGCATAATACCGTCGAGTCAGTAAATATTCAATTCTATTCCATTTCATTCCAACATTTTTCTTATATCTTGGGAATATTTTAAATTTAGTTGGGACTTTAATTTACACAATTTTGTGAATTGAACCGGTCCAAAGTATTGCATTAAATCAGCAAACCTTGTAAAGTTGAATTACACATCTTCACTATAAATGAAATACTTAAACAATTAATTACTTGCAAAGCTTACTATAAACATAATGTTAATCTTCATTAAAAACAAAGTTGATATCGCATACATATTTAGTTGATATCGTAGGAATTCCTTAATAAAATATTGGTGGTACAACTCGGGCGTTTACAATGTACTTACGCGTCCTTCATTTAGAACAATATAGTTCAATATCCTGAGATTTGGTACCAACAGGGCCTCCATATCAGAGGGCCGAGAGAGTGGTCCCTCGGGCGTGGGCGGCAGCCACAACTACGTGGTGTCCACTCTGTCGCTGGGCGGCGCAAGAGTGGAGCACGGGGGCCGCTACGAGTGCCGCGCCGTCAATTCACATGGCTCTGTCGCGCACCTGGCCCGCCTGAACGTTTACGGTACATCTGTCGATAATCCGACCCCGACGTGTTTATGAAATAAGTGAATATTCCTAAAGAAGCATGTTGTTTGTAGGTCCTCCATACATACGAGCAATGAACCCCGTGAAGGCCGTGGCTGGGACTGAAATCTCAGTCTGGTGCCCTTACTACGGCTTTCCGATCGAGTGAGACTTCTAACTCAATTAGAAATTAAAATTGAACTGTTCATAAGCTAACGATAATCTTTCAAAATATCTAGCTCGGTGAAATGGGAAGGAGGCGTGGGACCAGATCCCCGCTATCAGCAGCAGGACGGCCGCTTGACCATCATCAACGTAGATAAGAACAGGGACCAAGGCGGCTGGACCTGCTCAGTCATGACCCCAGGAGGCGAATTAGCTCGAAGAGAGGTGAGTATGCAATTAGCAGGCGCGGAGTTTATTTGTTACTTGTTCAACAGCCAATTGAAATGGCAGGTGCAAGTGTCGGTGGTATCGCCACCGGTGGTAGCTCTGTCACCGCCGCCCGCCCTACGTGCCGCCGACCGCGCCCAACTTACCTGCACCGTGACGTCGGGCGACATGCCCGTCTACTTCTCCTGGCTGAAAGATCGTCTACCCGTGTCTACAGCGCTACAGGTCGCAGATATCTGACATCTCACTTTAAAAAACTAATTAATTCATTACTTTATATTATGGCGCTCTCAAATAAACCCACAGGTAGAAGAGCGCGGAGCGGAATTCTACAGTATGCTAGTGTTCAAGCGGGTGTCGGCTGCCCATAGTGGAGTATACACTTGCGTCGCCACCAATGCTGCCGGACGAGCCAACGCCTCAGCCGAGGTGGCTGTCAAAGGTGACTTGTTAGCTCGACTGAATGTGTCACGAGTTGTAAAGCGTTGGCTTATCGCGAGTAATACTTCTTGGACGCTGAATCCGACAACTTATAGTTACGTCACGTCACACTTGCAACTTTCTGGGCAAAAGTTGGGTAAAACCGGTAAATTTTAAACCACTTACAAAAATGACTTTAGTTTGAGATTTATGAAGCGAGTAAACAAAAACTATTTTAGCTACTAATTCTTTTAAATCTAAAGTGCCACCAATTTATTTATTTAAACAATCCATAATTTTTTATTATATTAGTTTATGAAAGCGCATTCTAAATTGAAAATCATCAACCTGCCGCCATTTATTCAATTAAATCAGATGGGGAGAAATGTAGCAGTCCTTTTTAAAATTATGTTTTCGTCTAGAATAAATCACGATACAGACGCGCTACAGTATCTCAAAAATAAAGGAAAACTCGTCCTCGGCCCACAGTGCCCCCGTATTGGCAAACGGAGCCTTCGGACGCCGCCGTCCTCCTCAACGGCTCACTCACTGTGTCCTGTGACGCTCGGGGCCACCCGCCGCCGACCGTCTATTGGACAAAAGTCACCGGTAAACTTTGAACAACATTTCTTCCATGCTAAATGGCATCACTTTCTACGTGCTATTGTATTTGCGAAGGGAGCACTGAGACGGCTCTGGGAGCTGCATCGGAGCCGGCCGTGCTGAGCAATGGGTCTCTATGGGTGGCAGCGGCGCGAGCCGACGTCTCCGGCCACTACCGCTGCCGCGCCGACAACGGGGTGCCGCCGCCTCTCGCCAAGACCCTCAGCATACACGTTAATGGTAAGTCGACGGTCCGGTTCGCTGGGTTTCATTCCCGTTTCATTCACTTTCTGCATTTTTAGTGATCAATGAGTCATTCTGAAACGCAGAGCCAGCGAGGTTTGAGTCTCAGTGGACAAACGCGTCGGCGGCGCAGGGCGACACGGTGCGCCTGGTGTGCGTGGTGCGCGGTGACCCTCCGCTGTCTGTGGCCTGGACGCACGCCGGCCGACCGCTGCCCGGCTCCGACTACAGGTGCTCTTCACTCGTGTGGTGAGAATAATAGCATAGAGTGCGTAGCAAATAATACGTAACTCTTCTCGTAGGATGAGTATTTCGGAAACGCGAAGCGCAGAAGGCCTACGCAGCGAGCTGATGGTCGAGCGCGCCGGGAGACGGGACTCCGGCGTGTATCGCTGCCAGGGCTCCAACCCTTATGGCCGCTCGGATCATTTCCTGCACCTTGCAGTACAAGGTGGTGCACCTTTTTCCGATCCAGCTAAAGCGTCGCACCGATGTGGTTTCAATCAGCATTCCAAATCCTTTAATTGTACAGATAGTATATAATTAAATATTATAAACACTCAGAGCCTCCGGAGCCACCCAGCGACTTCCGTGCGGTAGAGACGACTTCTAGGTCCATCCGAGTGTCGTGGCGGCGGCCATACGACGGTAATTCTCCAGTAATTGCCTACGAGTTGCAGTATCGTCCACATACGCATCTTCCCCCTTCCGCTGACGGTTGGGCCGATGCGCGGGCGCACAACGTCTCGGTCTCTTCGAACTCCCTCGACGTCTATTCTGAGTGAGTTGGTTATACTTTTAAAATGAGAAGAATTACGCACATTGGTGTATTGGATGCAAATGTATATAATTGGAAAACATTTAGTACGGAGAGCGCTACCATTGAAGGCTTGGAGCCGGCCACGGCCTACTCGGTGCGTGCGCGTACACTCACAGCGCAGTTTGCGTCGGCGCACACTCGCGCCGTGTTAGCCCTCACGCAGCACGAGCCGCCTTCCCGCCCTCCACTCGGCCTTCGGGCCACTGCGCCGTGGCCCGCCACCATCGAACTGGCCTGGCAGGTACTGTCTCCCGTAATTCACCGAGCCCGCGAAAGCCATTTATCTACATGCCAGTCACCGCAGGCACCGCCGCAATCGTCTTGGAACGGGGAGCTGCTGGGCTACACGGTGTGGTGGTGGGTGGCGGTGGATGGCGCAGGACCCGGCGGGGCCAACGTTGGGATGGAATTCGCCACCGTCCGAGGGAAGGTCACTCAGTACGTCATTGAAGGACTGGAACATTACACTAGGTTATCACCACTCCAATATAATATTCTGTGAACTTCTTTTCACTTCATAATCTAAATATTAATTATATACGTAAACCGAAAACCTGTATCTCCTTGTAACTGTAACAGTGATGTTAAATTATGGTTAATTTGTACAAAAAATGAAATGAAATACGATTACTTATTTGGATAATAATGAATAGGTACTCAGTGAGCGTTCGAGCTTTTAATAGTGCCGGCGCCGGGCCAGCCACGCCCTCTGTCAATGCATTGACCAAAGAAAGCGGTGAGTGACTCGACATTTCCATTTTTACCCAATCAAAATACGGGATTAAAATAAAATATTGAATTAAGTGCCATCGGAGGGCCCGCGAGCGGTTCGCTGCAGAGCAGTGTCCCCCCAGAGCCTCAAAGTGGAGTGGTCTCCGCCGCCTGCTCACGCGCACCACGGAGCTCTTCTTGGCTACAAGCTCCTGTATAGGCCCGAACTCAGTGAGTTCTCGGTAGTCTCGTACACGGGTTTAGTGAAATAAAGAACATTTGCTAAACGATGGTAGTTGTGTGTCGTCAGCGGCAGAATGGATGGAGTGGGACGTGCGGGGCGTAGGCGGCGCGAGCGGCGGGACTTGGGGCTCGGAGGTGAAGCGAGTGTCGGGCGTCGAGACTCTGGTGCTGGCTCTGCAGCCTCACGTGAATTACACCGTGCAGGCCTTGGCCTACACCGCAGCTGGTGACGGCGTACCTGCGCCGCCTTTGATCTGTGCCACGCACCAAGATGGTAAGCCCTTTTCCGCATATGATAACTTCCATGAATAAGTATTACCCATGCTTGCGTATGATACTGTAAATATTATTATATAATAATAAATTTCTCACGTATCTGTCATTTCATCAAAAACAAAATTACAATGTATTAAATTATGATCAGTGCCCTAATTCCCGTCGCAAAACTTCAACGTAATCGCAGCGTAATCGAGCCAAAATCCGTGTTTCGTATTTTACTAACCATTAACGTTAAGTTACGATCCTATCGAAGTTCGGTTGAAGTTGACAACAAATTGATATAGTTGTTCGTTTGCTTAAATGTCAAATATAATGATTGAGATTATTGATGTCTGTGATGCAAAATTTTCAAGTGTTTTTTAATTTTTGAGGTTTAAAATTTTTAGCCATATAATTTCTAGCTGTTTTACAGAAATATTTTTCTTTTGTCGTAACATTTTAACTATAAAATTTAATATCGCAGTACAATAAATAATTATCGCCTTTAGTTACATAGATTAGAGCATCATCTACTACCGCTTTCCAGGCGAGGTGGCAGATATAACTTTAATATTGTTTTTTATTAACATAACTATTACTCATTTAAAGAAAAACACTTTGTTAAAGGATTAAGTTATGTATTTTACAAAATTAAAGTATATTACATTATTTTTTAATTTTTCCCGACGTTTCGCGTGCTTTACAGCGTGCGTGGTCACGGTAGACTTGTAAAATACATGATCCGTTAACAAAGTATTTTTCTTTAGATATAATTTTTTTATAAAATAAATGCAGTGGGATTAGTTGATTGTCTATATTCAATCCGTCACGTTATCTCCCCACTGTCCCCTCTTCATATAAACAAAACTGATTAATACATGGCGAGCTAGAAACATTTTCCATAAATACACTTCTTTATCTGAGTCTACTTGTGATATTGATATCTTTTGCGCTACAATACGCACACTTTCCAGTTTATAGTTTAATATTAAAAAGTCTATTATATAATTAACTGTAGTATAATTTTATAATTGTGATGTACCTATGCCTCACGTTTTCTAAATTTAAGTTTCTTTTTACTTAAGTGTTGTCATAAAGTATTCTATTCCTATATGTGTAAACTTGATATTAGCTTTTAAGTTACTATGTGATTTCTATTTATAAAGCTCTAAGCTTTCCCTTCAATTAAAAATAAAATAAAACTTATCGTGATGAGGAGATCCTTAATATTGTTCTTGAAGTTTGATTGCGTAGTACAGTTCCAGGACCTCCGGCCGCCGTAAAAGTGGTGGCCACGTCCGCTACGGCCTTAGCAGTCAGTTGGCTGCCACCTGCGAGACCCAACGGACCCTTACTCTATTATACCGTCTTCTATAGGGAACTTGGCAGGTAATTGTATAAGTGTATTTGAATTTGCTTCGAGGTTACTCTCTAGTTCAGAGTTTCACCTTTTCTACCTTCCTAGAGAGCGACCGCCGCAAACATCGAGGGTGCCCGCTGAGGAGAGCGAAGCGTTAGTTGGTTTGGGTGGAGTGGCCGAGTTGCGCTCTCTTTCCGAGGGCACCAGTTACGAAGCCTGGGTCACGGCACATTCAGCTGCCGGCGAAGGCGAGCCTTCAGCTCCGCAACCCGCCACTACCACCGCTAGAGGTTTGGCTGAATTCCGAATGATTACGAATTGCATTACTGCGTTGCATTTGCGTAACTCGTGGTTTGTGACAGCGGGAGTGCGCGTGCTGTCGTTCGGCGTGTGGGCGCGAGTGGGCTGCGGCAGGGCTCTGCGCCTGGCGTGCTCGTGGCGTGGCGACCCCCCTCCTCGGGCCCGTTGGCTGCGTGCGGACCGCCCTCTCACGCACGAGCCGCGCGCTCGGCTTACGCCACTAGGACATCTCGCTCTACACGGTTGGTAACTTGGATCATATTTCTCCCATACACGATTTCATGTTAGTCGGTTATATTATTGTAAGATACGTTACGCGTAGACGTGGATGCGTCGACGAGCGGGAACTATACGTGCTCGGCCCGCAACACGTATGGCTCGGAAGAGGTTACGTATCGAGTGGAGTGCCTCCCGCCCCCGACGCCCCCCACCCTCACTCTTCTGCACACCGACCACACCGAGGCGCACCTCACCTGGCGCAGCGCACATCATTCTACGGCACCACCGCACGGTCAGTCCCGCGCTGATACTTTCTCTTCACTAACTCGTATAAAGACACGACAAAAACAAATACTCAATTTCCTTCATGTTTTATTTAGATGACTTGTTACGCACTGTCCCATAAACAAAAGTCTCAAATTAATAGAGTTATAATTTTGCAAAAACTTTCTCTTCGAATTTTTAATAGGTTTTACGATTTCATGGATGCGTTTGAGAGAAGATACTGTGGAATCCGAGCAGTCTCGGTCAGACACAGAAGAAAGAACGATAGAAATGGGAGGAGAAGCGAATGGGGTGGTGCTGCGAACGCTATCCTGCGGAGCTACTTACTCCGTGCGCGCCGTGGCGCACTCACGAGCCGGCAGCTCGACACCATCTATGCCGCTCCTAGTGCGGACCAAACCACCGGGTGGGTGTTAGCTGAAGCACGCGTTTAGCGGTTACTTTTTCTTCAAGTGGTCTAAAGCTATTTCGACGTGACAGTGTTGGTCTGGGAGGGGGGAGGAGGGGCGAAAGGGGCAGAAGGGGCCGTGTGGAGTAACAGCAGTGCCATCGCAGTAGACGCTCGTCGCGCCGTGCGCTGCGGCGCCCGCCTCGTGCGGCTGCAGTGGCGCGTGGCCAGCGCCGCGCCCCCCGCCCCTTGGTCTGACGCCGACCTCACAGCGTTGCACCATCGCCGCGAGGTGACTTCTGCCGACTCCAAGACTATCCGTATTTATTGAGCAATGTGGAGAGGCAATTAACAACTTAAAAATCCTCTTAGGTGGTGATAGGCGAGTTGTCGGCGAGCACGTGGTACACACTGCGACTGTGGACCACCACTGACATTAGTCGTCACCAGGCCTTGCTCTACGCCGCAACCACCACGCACTCCGGCGGTAATTATGTCACTAAGTTTAAGAGCTTCTTGCTAACACAACGAAGCGTTGGTGACAGAGCGTGTCCTGTGTGTAGAACGTCTGCGGCGCCCGGCCTCGTTCCACACAGAGGGCGGCGCTGGGCGGGCGGCGCCGGGCAGTGAGCAAACGGAGCGCGTGCTGGGCGCCGTGTCTCTGGCATTCGCCGCCCTCGCCGCGTTGGCTGTTACTGCGCTGCTGCTCGTCTTGCTATTTCGCCGCACGTTAGTAACTGCTCATCATCGAAACATCAATTGTTTGTTTATACTAAAAATTTTGTCTTATTCAATGTATTGAATTCGATATTATTTATCAAAGCGGTATGCTGAGGAACGTAGTATTTAGCCGCCCTATATAAATTTCATGTTGCATTGTGGATCTTCCTCGTTCAGAATCCAACTTACGTAGTGTGAGTTTTAATGAGATGTTTCTGTTATCTTGATTAGAAATATCTGGCGATGTTTGTAAGAGTGGTTGCAATGTAGCTCGCTGCGGTCGTGCGGCGTGGGCGGGCGGGCCGACGGCGGCCGGCGCTGCAGCGGCTCGGGCACCAGCACCGACAAGTCACTTTGCGCGGAGCAGCAGAATTTGCGCAACTGCCAGCACGACTACAAACACGACAAGTTGTCGCCGGCTTCTGGTGCGTATCGACTTCAATTAGAAACAGTAAACAGAGTGAGTTTCTGATACTGACGGTATGAAAACCACCCTCTTGTCACATCTAACAACAATTCCCTAAAAGGAAATTAAAGATTTATGTAATTATTCTTCGCTATCGCCGAATCAATAATTTAATTCGACGTCACTAGGCCAAGGCTGAGCTCGCAAACTGAGTTTGTAAAACGCGGCTAAAAATAGTTTTCCTTTAGTACACTAGTAGCATTCAAATATGTATAATATGAATTAGTTTTATTTAAAGTTCATATGTTAGAATAGCGAGACGTATGATGAAAAAAGGTCAGAAAGCAATTTTCGCTGATCTCTTTAACTGCCGCAATGAATCAACTATAGCACATGCATGCGATGTGTGTGCGTAGACGTGTACGAGATCAGCCCGTACGCGACTTTCGCGGTGGGTGGTGAGGCAGCGGAGCACACGCTGCAGTTTCGTACGTTTGGTCTTCGAGACAACGACGCGCCCCCACACCGCACCTGCCGCCACCACCAGCACGGACATCGCTCGCGCTCCGACGGTACTTCCTACCTCAATTCTTTCAAATTCAACTTAAAGAGCAAATAATTGATTGGCGTGTAACAGCGGAGAAGCACCATTCGGAGTGCGAGCTGCAGCAGCTGAGTCGGTACGAGAAGGTGCGGCCCCGAGCCTGCGCCGCCACCTCGTACTGCGTGCCCCTCGGACACGGTAATGCCTTCCCGGTGCCTGCGCCGCCGTCTGTCCATGTCAAGTGGTAACGCGGAATGTTGTCAGGCGGCGGAAGCGGTGGCGGGCTGTCGGAGGTGTACGCTGGCGACTCCAGCGTCGAGTCCGGCCCTGGCTCACTCTCGCCGCGGACCCACCACGACCACAGCTAGCGGACATTGGCGCACATCCAGCAAGCGAGATAACAAATCATTTCTCAACACTGATAGGTACTGATTTCATTGGCCTTGATAAATTAATTGTGTTAACTATGCAGCGAAATATATATTTCGCCTTACTGCTGATAAAGCTCTTTTCTCATAAGCAATTGGTTAATTCTGACAACATCTAAAAATAAAATAAAACTGTCTCTAAGTCAGAAATTCGAATAGTTATTCCAAACGTTATTCAATGAGTTTGAATGGGATCAAATCAATGTGGAAGCCGGAAAGGCTACAAATTTTATTTTATGATTTGCGTCTCCGTCGGGTTCATTTGGCGGCCATTGAAGCCTCGCGACGGATAACTTCAATATCGAGAACTCTTTATTCGCACTCAATAACTATGTTTTGCATAAAATTAATTAGGGCTTAAAGGAATTTCACTGCGCAGAATGTTTTTACTGCAGTTTCTTTTATACTGAATAGAAATAAACGCCTGAATGTCCGCCTGAATTAGATTTTTTTACTACATTCCTGATAATATCCATTTTTAAAAGTTTAGATGCCGTTATATAAAGGAAAGGGATGAGATCAAGTTATAATACCAAACTCTCAAAGCTTAGCTCTAACAATAACTTAACGAAGTTTTATCGACCAGTAGCTAGGTTGTATGAAACCTGAAATGGTTTATTACTATGTGTAGACTAACTATGCTGCCGTATTCTCACTTTTACTAATACAAAATAGAATTATGCTGTATACAATTAATTCACTGTTCACTTTATTCTAAGGTTAATATTTAAATTAACAAGGAATTTTTTTTAATGTGATTTAATGATTTGAGTTCTTCACTCAATAGCTGCAATAACCTACATCGTTTCGAATGTGCTATATGAGTCGGACTGAGGAGCTCCGACCTTTATGGAGCTTACACCTGTAAATATTAGAATATTATATAACTAGTCAATTTTAATAATGTTTTCGACGATGTAATTGTATTATGTAAATATCGACTCAATGTGGTTTCTTTATTGTAATATACATTCATTTATGAACAGTTGTTTTATTTCGCACCTCGGCAATGCGGAAGCTACCAATACTCTGTAAGTAAATACTAAAAATATCGGGTGTAATATAAAGTTTTACCAAAAATTCCGCTAAACAAAAGTTATCTAGTGAAAACTGGGAGGATCCAATATTAAATATTCGAGGAGCGCGAAGCGTTGACAGAATGCTGTTCATTCGGCAATAATATCTCAAGTTTGCGACCTACTGTGGTATTTCACCTGCTACGATGCTTGATTGGTAATTGTTTACATAGTGTTAGACGATCTTTCAGGTCATGTACATACCTGATATCTTAAATGATACAATTAAAATGTCTCGCTTTGCGTAAATGCACTTTTTCATACTATTAAACTAATTTTGCACCAAATGACACAGTTTTATTTGAACACTGGACAAATTTTTTAAATATTGTTGTATATAAGTGGCCAATTCCGGAAATGTAGTGTGACCCATTTACAATGACACGTAGTGAGCAAGGTTGTTAGTGGTTCGAGTAAAAAAAAAAAAAAAAAAAAGGAAAAAATAACAGTGTAGTTCAAACATATTGATATCAAACTATAATACAATCTCTCAATAGTACTGATGATAGGGATTTATTTCACTTTGATTTAAAT
Source organism: Pontia daplidice (assembly GCA_963693355.1). Lineage (NCBI taxonomy): Eukaryota > Metazoa > Arthropoda > Insecta > Lepidoptera > Pieridae > Pontia > Pontia daplidice. Next base: position 10,849,218 of record CAVNZL010000138.1, on the reverse strand, counting down.
ATGAAGATTCATTACGTCCTTAAGATTGCTTTTCAATTTCAGAGCTTTTGTTGAACTTTTTCTTATAGCATTTTTAACACAACAATTGCCTAAAATCATAGACAAATAATACCTTTGCTAGTTCTTGGACCGATCTGTCATCATCGGGGCCGAAGGAACGCTGTTCGAGCGCACTAGAGCCGCCTTGTGGCGCCCACCACTCAAGCACTTGACTACAAAGCATCGCCACAGTTAAGAGAGTTTTGGGCTCCGCTTGATGTTAGCCACTGTTAACATCAAGCGAGGGGATTACTCGACCCTAATTAAAGTTCCTACTGCCTAGCTTGCATGTAGATCTAGATATAAATTATATAATTTAGCAGTACTAGAATAAAAATTATAAATACGTACACAATTTTAAAACTTTTATACCCTTTGTACAGGCAGAGATGTCTAGTTTTCGATCCGAACAATAAACTGCCTGTGTAGGTAGGTAAAAAACTAATCTTTGCCTTTCAACGTTCAGTTTACTCTACGGAAAATATCCAATAATCCGCGCACCCCGCACCTAGTGGGCCCTTGGTCAGTGGGGTGGGGGGTTGTGAAGTCGATTTTCCACCTCCCCCAGGGTGGCAGCGGCCATACACGTTTGTTACACAGGAAAAAAGGGGGCGATAAATCACAAATCAACTATCCAAAGCGAATCGAAGTTTAATTAATGTATCTAAGAATTGTCTTTATTTATTTCGCTTCGCTTCCAGATATTGATACATTTAAATGCTGTCCTAGTTTTATTTGTAACAAGTGAAAGCAGAAATAATAAAAATAATAATTATCATAAGTAAAACTATTACATATATAGGCCTTAATGTGCAGAGTTTGCATTTACGACTACAATCACACGTTCCATTAAAATAAAAGTCCATTAAAGCCATAAAATAAATATATTTCGTAATTACATCTAAAACAAGGCATAACAATTTTGACCTACGATTCCAATGCGTTTGGAGCGAGCATGCAAGCTCCCGTGGGATAAGCTTCCGGTGCACTTCTATACAACATGTAGCGACTCAGCGTGGACGTCGCGTGAACCAAGCCCCTGGGCAGCATAACTACCTGCAGTAGCCCTCGCCTTGCAGGAATAATCGGAAAGCCTCTGATATCTTATTCGGTTGCTCCTCGAGGACCATTCCACAATCCGAGATGCACAGCCAAGAGGTCTTCGACGGCTCCAAGCGGCCATTGAAAGTGACCGTGTCTTCGACGTGAGGCGAAAGCGCACCAGTTACATTCAACACTGGGACTTTGATGGTGGCCCCATCCCGCGCAATCGCCAGGTCCGAGCGACGCAGGTACGAGTCAATTAGCATGGACAAATTAACTGGGTTCACGTGAGAGAAGCACTCCTTATACACGTGGACCAAATCGTGGTTACGGTTGTCGGTGCTGCGCCCGAAGTGATGCCACATGAGATAGTCCAAGGCCCCTTGCGTCATACCATTCGATCGCAACTGCCTAGTGTTGATCTTTTGGTACAGCCACTCGGTCCAGCCTGCCTGTGTCGACGTGCAATTGATAAGAATTAAGGCGTCAACCCTCTGAGGGTTGTTGATTGCATAACGGGAGAGGACGTTCGCTCCGGCCCCAACTCCGAAGCCAATAAACGACCTGATGCCGAAATGGCCTAGAACAAAGTCTATTTGTGAAGAAAGCTCGTCCATACTAGGATAAACGAAATCTTCGGGTAGAGTCGGGGCGCCCTCTTCTTGGCCAGGCGCATTAACGTGGTAGATGCAAAATTGATCCAATATAGCCCTCATGTCGACAAAATTAAAAAATGCTTGAAAATTCGCTGCATAATTGAGGCCGAGGTCATGGTATGTGATGATGGCGCGCTTCTTGCGGTCCCCGCGGACCGCCACAAGGATGTCGCCACGCGAAGTTCTGACCCTCTCTTCTACGCATGCGCCGTCGCTTTGCAATCGGCGCTCCGATGGGAAATGGAGCTGAACAGTTTTTAAATCATCATCCAGATTGTCTGAAGACATCATGTTCAAAAGAGCAATGTTTTCGTGCACTGTCGTGGGCATTGTCTCGCCGAGAGACCTTCCAAGGGAGCGCAAACTGTCGACTTCCTTTGTAAACAAAGGACTAGTTGTGTAACAATGACGTTACGACGACTATGTCACGAACACAATTATCGCAAATTAGCGCAACGCATCAGGTGCAGCTGACAGATAAAATCTTCCAAAGCGCATCTCCCGTTCTTAAGTCTTTAATATTTACGTTGCTATTACAGCGCAGTCTGCCTCACTCGACGATTAAATTATCACTTGACAATAGATATACGTTTCACAGGCTTAAATACACTACGTTTGTTTCTTATTCACGTAAACTCTAATATTGTATTAGCGGCCTTTAATTCTGGAAATATCGCAAAGGAAACGGTCAATAAAATGCCGCCTAGACGAGCGTGAACCCCAGCAGGCGTTCGATTCGGCACTGCTCGGTCCCTCTCGTAAGTCGTCGGCTAATGGCACAGTCGCACAAATGAGCAAGGTCATTCGACGTCAACTTCACACCGGTTCGTGTGGAAGCCCGCGCATGGCAAACAGGATGAACCGATCATTATTATTCAATTGTTTACTTTACTACTTATCTATTTGTTTTTTGTATTTTAATTTACAAATATTATCTGTCATCATTTGAAACTGCTCTATTTCGACGTAAAACAAGTAAGAGGCAGTGGTTTGTTTGAGTAATTATAACAAAAAGTTTGAATTAAAATTATTGCTTTCTGAACAAATATTTGAATTGTCAATATTTCAGTATTTAATTTAAATTTATACCGAAACAAAAGACTAGGATATGTTTTCATAACTGGGAATGGCCTAGTTTAGTGGCCATTGGTTGTCATGAGCCGTACGTATTAATATTACGAGATGGTGTTTTACACATTTTGTTGTCCTAATTGAATACGGCTTAATTCAAGTTTCAGTACCTGCTAAGCACCTCGCTCCCAGTTAATTAGTCCGTTTAATACGATCCGGCCTAATGAATTTCTCTCTGAAATGCTAATTAATTTAAAATAAGTATATGAAATTGTATACCGAGAAACTATAGCAGAGTGCTTTTCCATAAAAATAATTATCTGAAGTACACCCGCGGGGATAAAGACTTCATGCAGGTACTGTTCGGTATCACGCGACAAATAGTTAATTAAGCCAGTCGTCTAACTGAAGAATTTAGAAATAAATTACTGGATTAAAGCAATTCGTATAAAAGTAAATATAAAGTCAAGTCGGCCTCTGGTAATGTTCTTGTTATGCTGTCCCCGCCACGAGCGAACTCCATTTAACCAATTTAACGTCTGCTGCGGCAATTTGTACCGCATCTACTATCAACTACTCTACGAAGCCGTTTCCAATAAAGTGATATTATTCCCTGGCTTATCAAGCCAGTTCCTAGCCTTCATTTATGAGTGCGGTAAACTTTTCTTAAATGAATCGAAGAATCTCCGTTTTTCCATTAGTTATTTTACACGAATCCTACATATCACTACATTAATACAACTACTAATATGTACAGGCTTTACTCCTCCTAAACCCGTTTCATTTTGGTGATTAATCCGGCGCGAGGCGTTTGAGCGTAAATTTCAATTTTACCGTCCCTCCGCAAACATTTTTCGATAAAATGGCTCTAGGCACATATATTTGAAAACATCATGTTTGAAAGTGAAGAGAAATTAAAGGAATCTCTTCGGGAATTCCAAGAAAATCGATACACTTAACCAACTAACAGACCTTTATCACGCAATGTCAACTGAATTTCTAATTACTCGAGATTATAAATGTCAAAACGAGCCATGTACAATTTTCTTGCCTTTCTTTGGCAATTAGTTGGAATGTAAAGCTTTGACTTTTTATGAAGCAAGACAGACAAGCAGAAGAGTTCTTTATATCATTTTCAGCCCTCTTTACAAATAAAAATTAATCGCCTATTGACTATAAACTTATATTACGTATAAATCGATGTTCGACATAATTTGTAGAAGAGCCTACATTTCGCTACGCATGGCCTACGTCCGGTCAAATGTACATTGATAAATGAGTTTACACAGAAACCAGAGGCCGATCCGAACGGGCGGCTATTTACGAGTGCTAGGTTTGAATCCCTGCCAGCCACCGGCCATCCGCGTTGCATGCTGTTTTTGCATTTGCGATTGCTAGCCAAGCCATGAGCAGCTAATTAAGTTTAATGTTGTACCAACTGAAGTAAAAAGTTTGAAGGACACGGTGAATAAGTTAAGAGGGTGGACTCCTGCTGTTTTTAATAAATTGAATTTTATACGTTTAACGTAGAACTGTAACACATCGAAAACCAATGAACCAACAAGAATACAATTGGTGCAAAATAAAATGTGGCTTTGGTATCAAGCCAAATTCCGCTACAGAATTTCACTCAACTTTACTGACGAAAAATATAATACTTACCCACTATAAATATTTCCAAGTAAAGAAACAAAAGAAATGCAAAAATCCATTTAATAAGCCGCTTGCATTATTGCATCGCTTAATCTTCCAGGCTATTGTTTAAAATATAGCCAAATGGTGGCCATAAAGTTTATCTGTAGTTTAGCCCAGATAAGCCCCACCAAATAGGGGTTGTATATAATGCCCCAAGCAGGTATTTATTTTGTGTAACTTCTTAAATCTCACTCATTTCAATATTCAGTCTAGTTAAGTGAACATTATAGTATGTTGTAAGTGCTGTGATTATATTAATAGAGCATGGAATACAGCGTAAGTCTTATAAATATTCTTCTTTTTTTCTAACTTAAGGAATTGGCTTTTGTTCAGATTGCGCTTGTTTCAAAATGTACCAAAACCTATCGGATAAATAAAATCGTATGAGTTTGAAGGTTATTTATGTTATAGGACGAGCTACGAAGCTTGGACAGAAAGCGCGGGAGGCCAGTGGGCAAAGGCAGAGTTCCACTTTCAGTTGTACGTATACCACCTTGTTGAGCCATCCATGAAATCTTCTCTCAGTCATTCCGTACTCACTCTGGTTGAAACTTACCATTTCAGGAGGAAAGGCGCGCGCGCAACGCGCAGTATGAAAGGGAACGTCGCATTGAAACTGCTGAAGCTATGTCAGACCTGGCAGCTGCCTTAGGATGCGAAACCACCGTAAGTACTCTAATCATTTAGGAACAAACAATAGTTGTTAATTGTTAGTCTAAAAAGTCTAAAAACGATATTCATAGACATCAAACGCCGACGTGCTCGCCACAGCCGTCCAAATACTACGAATGATGCAGCAAAGTAACGACCCGTCCAGCGATATAGCCGAATTGAAACGCAGCAACGCAAGCCTCATGAAACAAGGTAGGTATCGTCTTGGAGCGTTCACAGTTACGTAAAATCGTGAGACCGTCGAGTTATTAAAGTTTTTTTCAGTTGAAGAGATAGAAAACCGGCTCGCATCGTGTGAAAATCACTTCGATAATCAACGGAAAAAGGAAATGAGGAATGGAGGCGTCAAGAAAAGGAAGGAAAGCAAACAGAAGCGCAAGAGGCACACCAGAGCCGTTCTACGACCCCTTCCTCAGCAAGAGGCCGCCCGACTCGATCCCACTACCGACACTCACTCTAGTAAGTCACGAGAAATTTGTATGTGTTGTACACTTTTACACACGAAGGATTCCCATGTTCATGAATATATTGGTGTTGATGATAAAATAATCCGCAGCTGACGAGAACGCACACGTCGCGATGACGGACACCGTTGAAGAACCTCTTTCATTCGACTCCATACCGGACTGCCCAGTGAGTACATCATCTTAAGGCTTTATACTCAATTCATTATATCTTATTCGTTATGCAATTTATGTAGACTCTGTTTAATTATATAATTATTTATTCACCTATATCTTAAATATTACTTCACAATGTAATGTATGTTTATTTTTTATTCTCGTCATCAGATGGACTGGGGTATTGATCACCTAATAGCTGATTATATGCTATAGGTAAATATTTTATATATGTATTTATACAATAAACTCCTCTTATGCATGCAACCTATTCCCATAAAAAAAATATATTAAATTAACTATATTAACACAAATTCAAGACCTTTTATGAGAATCATTTTATTTTCAGATAACATTGGAATCCGATTTGTCAATGATGAATTAGGGGAATGAAAACGGCTCAATGCAAACGTGGATAGCTGCGTTTTTTGTTTAAGCAACATCTGCTTGTAGTGCAATATTGATCAACTTTAAAAAATATGCACTCTAAATAATATGAACTATCTTGCAGTATCCATTTTTTGTCTACTAAATATTTTATGAATGTGCAATAAAAGATTTGAAATATGATATTGTTTTGTTCTTTACAATATTAATACAGATAGTTTCGAGTCTATTTCCTTATTTTATTATGAATACATAATTGGCATGTATTCGAATTGACACAAACAATAAAAAAATCAAATACTCGGTGAAATGGGTGGAAATTTGATTGCAAACTCATTCATGTCAATACACCGTACAAATAGCTTCGTTGAGCTAAAAATGTTATTCGCCGAGCAAATACACAACTGAACGAAGTGCATTCAATAAATACAGATCCGCTGCACCACCTATGTGCAGATGCCACAGTGAGATGCACGCACAACCGACTATGCCTCCTGAGAAAACTGTTATTTCCATCCAGTTTTGTTGATAGCTCAGGGCGTCTTACTCCTACTAACAGATACGGATGGTCGATTACCTTATTCGATCCTGCCTATTGTCTGTCTCTTGAACAGCTAGCGTTTGCCCCACTATTTCAGTTCGGCACACTATGGCCCCGCGCACATCGGCAGGCGGCGTTATCTAAACAACTTCGAAAAATAAACCTGGAAAACGAGCTCACCCAGTTTTTAGGTCATCGTGCAACTATTTACTGGACATATACACCTATATATATTAATATTTATTTCATTTCTGAATCACGAATAATCGATATATAAAAGAAATGTAAGGTAGTCCATTGTTTTACACACGGTTAGCCTCAAAGTAAGCTATTTATATAATTAACTAGATTATCCGGCAAACGTTGTTTTGCCATAAATGTGATTTCTAGCAATCATAGTTTTAGTTCATAATTACATATCAGCTTTAAGTTTGCGGGGATATCTTTAAAATCGAAAGCGTTTGAAACAATAAAAGTATGCTTTATTTAGGTTATATAATAAATTAATCTTTATATGACACGTTTGTTTGTTTACCCTAGCAATGCCATCTATTGATTACTTACTCAATCCAGTCGTAAGGTTTGACATCGGAAAAAATTTTGGAGTTAACAGATAATTTTTAATAGACAAATAATTGCAATAAAATAAAATTGCGACTATAATTAAAGATCTAAGCTATTCTATCTCTTAAATTGGACCAGATTGCTCTTGGTGTGCCAATTTAATTTAAAATCGGTTTAATAGTTTAGGAGTCCATAGCGGACAAACATCGTGACAGGAGATTTATATATATTAAGATAGAATCAGGCGTTACTTTGCGGTAGTCCATGGCAAAAATTTTCGTGTGAGATTTTTTATAAATATATTATTTTTGTGTATCTATATAAAATATTTAGCTATTCTGCTATCACATGTCGCGTTACTTATGCCATTTCTAAACGATAAACCCTAAATTTAGAGTCGAAGAAGTTATAAGCAATAGGGTCGTCTATCGGTGATTTAAATAAGATTATTCCTGCTTTGTACAATTATGTTGTATAATTTAAATTTGTAAATGTTATTCTGTGTCCATTTTCAATTGGCATAGTATGCAACAAATAACAGTGGGGTGTGGCATACCTACCCGTGTGTGCTTTGAAAGCGAGTACTCATTCAGGGGTCGATGCTGGCGAATAAATTTATCAAATATCTAAAGACAGTAGTATCAACTACTCACTATCATTAGATCCATAGTTCATTCTTCTTGTATGTACAGTGTAGTAAAATAGAGAATCCTGAAGAAAATTTTCAAAAATAATCATCGTACTCTTGGTGGAGAACTCAATGTACAATGGAAGGATACGATTTACGAAGACGTCTCAGCCGATGCGTGCAAAAGAAGATTTTACACTGCTTAGGAGACTGTTGACTGCTCTACAAAAGAAAAGCAGGTTGAAGTTTGCTCATGATCATTTAAGTTGTTTTTTTTTTATAAAACTGTTCTATTGATGACAGATTCAGTAATTAATTTTTTGGCGATTCGACCCATTTCAGATTTGCAGTCCACTTGATTCTAATTGCCTCCACTCACTATGAATTGGAGAAAATGCTTACAGAAGTAGACAATGAAAGCGGGGTGGTCGGTTTTAGAAAAACGCTGAGAAAATCAAAGTAATAACCAAATATATCAAAGAAAAACTAACCATAAACAAAAGTACTATAAATTATGTAACTGAATGCAAAAACCTTGGCCAAACAGTATTTGTAATGATTGCAAAATGTTTGTAAGGACTGCAAAGAAGAAAAAAATAGACAAAGCAAGGAATTTAGCACAAAGAAAAATTACTAAGATTACAGATGTCTCAATGAAAATAAATGAACTCAAGTGGACAGGGTAAGAGAAACAACAAAGTATCAAAGTGCGATTGCAATAGTGCTTCTGTATGGGAACCACCATAAATATTCATTTTAGTCCGATGTTGTTTGATTAATTATCACAGCCTAAGGAGACAGACTAGGGACAGGAGGACTAAAAATCAAAAGAGCAGGATGATATCTCCTTACTTTAATCTCTCACGTATAAGGACAGCTGCACCGCCACTTCTCACCTCTGACTAGAGGCTGAAGTGGCAGATGCATTATGCCCGCTGTATGTACAAATGACTTAAAACTAGTAGAACATCAAGGGCTCTCCAGCGTTGTCCTAAAATAACATCTCGTTTGCTTAAACATGATTTCAACAAAAACAGAAGGAGCCTCAGACGCTGGCGCCGTGGATCTTGAGCTTCTTGACGCGGCGCGTGGTGCCTTCGCCGTCGGAGCTGTCGGAGTCGTGCGAGCTGCCCTCCGACTTGGCCAGGCCCAGCTCGTGCGCGTCCATGTAGTTGCCCGTCGCTCGCGCCTTTTCCAGCGCTCTGACTGGAATCACAGACATTTGCTCTATTTCGTTTGTTTCTTTAGTTGAATGTGGCTTCTCAGAAACAACTTCTTTTGGTATGTTACTATGTGCACAGATATTTTAATTAATAAAAGTAAATAAATCTTTTTTACTTACTTTGTGTTTCTAATATATTATTTTGCCTTTTAAGATCATCTATATCTTGTTGATGTGAATTGTTTTTTCTTCTCATAAACTGGATATATTCTGCTGCTTTTTTTAATATTTGTGCTCGACTTGCCTGTAATATAATTTTTTCATTACATTAGGAAATATAAATGCTGTAGTCTAAAATTCATTTAAGTATTTCAATACTTACAACTTTCTCTCCTTGCAGTGCAGGTACAGAATCTCTCAGGGACGTAAAACTATCTTTTATATGATCTCTTCTTTTTCGCTCCAATGCATTATGATGAGCCCTTTTTTCAGCCTGAAGTTTATAATAGATGAAATTACCCTAGTAGATACATGCTGAACTCCTCTTTATTTTAAATTAAATGAATGGCTACTACATGATAGCATCAACTTGTAAATCTTATTTAGTAGCAGTTTTTGTCAACTGGTTATGAACAGCATTAAGAATTACTTGTTGATTAGAAGTTATTCTTAAGGTCACGGTTTTTAAACATAATATGCACATGTGACATGTCAACAATATATTAATAGTAAAACAAAACATCGAGAGGTAAATACCTGAGAATAATAGCCACTTAATCCATTTCGTGCGTGGGGACGTGAATCAGAGTCGTTTTCAGCCTGAAATGTTATTATTGAAACTGTATTAAAGATACATGTTTTCAACAAATTATAGCACTTTCAATGAAAAACACACGTACATCACTTTCGATATCAATGTCGCGATCGTCGTCGCTCATCATCTTAAGAACTGTGATGATTATTTACAATAAAATATAAGGATAGTTTATAACAACATTAGTAAAGAATTATTAACAAATAAGATTATTTTTTTAGTTTCAATTAAATTTTAAATACACAATTCGTGATCACACAAAAGACCACAGATGATAAAATTATTCATTGTTTTTAACTCACGTGTCAGGGATGACAACCTATATATATACCACAGACTACGTTTGCCTACTAAACTGACTACTGACTGACACATTATGACTTATGACTAGCTTGACGTCCTTTACGTACGTATTTAACTGTACATTGTGCAATTTGACTAAATGACTTGTATCCTGCATAATTGTATTAAATGGAAAAAAGTGAAATTGGCGCCTTCGCTCAAATATTTTTATAAACACACAATATATTTCATAGTTTCAACGTCATGCAGTCTAGTAATTCAGTAAAAGATATTGATGCAAGTAGTAGTGCTTTTTACGATAAATTACAAGATGAAATTGAAAATGACTTGACAAGACTTAAAAAGAACGTAACAATTATCACAAAATTACGAAGTAAGTATATTCTGATTATGAATTATATTAAAACTGTACAAGTTATATTAATGAATAAATATAATTCTACAATGTTTTGCTAAATTTATAGAACATTCCATAGTGCTTATCCATTCGAGAATAATTAAAAAAGACTTTGTCAATAATAAAAATAATAATAATATTTCAGTGGCCGCCAGTGAGATGGAGGTAGAAACAGCTGCATTATACCATGCTCAACTTTGGCACGAACTCGAAGAGGCAAAACATAATATTACTAAATCTGACAACTTTCCACAATAAATATTGTTTTGTCGCTCGTGCAACTTCGTTGATTAAATAAAATGTACATGAACAACTATTTTTATTTCAAAATAAATAAGCTAGGCAGGATAAAAGATATCGATTTTTATTTTGATGTTCATCCATTAAACCAGTCTCCTACTATGTAATCCATACTATTATTATTAATAGAGGGTACAAACCTTAACCGTTTAACGGAGTGAGTTCTGGTATACATGATATAGTTAATGCATAATAATAATAGCAGTTTTGTTTAAATACAGAGAGTACTTTAGGGACTCAAATATGCACGGATCTTATTTAAGACGGGCGTCATAGCGGCTATAACAGTTCTCGATATAGGCTCGTATATCAAAGTCTAAAGTCGAGGTCAAAAGTTGACAATAATATCGTAATCGAGCGTCTTGTTTGTTGCGATTCATCTTTGGTGAAGAGTTGAACTTGTTATTGTGTATCGAAGTGAAGGAAATTTAGCACATAATAAAATGGCAGTCAAACGTTTCTTGTTTTTAATGTTGATATGCGTGATTGGCCTGGATGGAAAATTAAAGGAATATTCGCCACCGCATTGCACTCAAATTACGAAAGGTGAGTTGTGCACTGGTTTATTGTGCTACCACAGTGTTTTTCAACCTTTTTCATGATGCGACCACCCTGGTATAAAAAATAAATCGCGACCCCCCTTGACCTTCGGTTTTTTATCATGTATGTAGGTGTATGTTACATTGTTACCATTAACAATATTAATTGTCTTTAATTTTGTTTTTTTTACTAAAGTACCCATTTTTTTCGACCTGTGGCGACCCCCCTACAGAAGCTTCGCGACCCCCCAGGTGGTCGCGACCCACAGGTTGAAAAACAAGGTGCTACCAGATGCTTAATATATCAAACAACCTCATGTTATTGAATATTTCATTAAATAGCAGTAATATTCAAAAAATAGTTTGAGAAAATAAAACGGTTACAAATATAAAAGACGGGAGATGGGATTTCAGATAACAATAATGTTATGTAATGAATACTTTCAGAGTCGGATTATGCATCCCGTTATAGAATGGACTATCCCGTGGCATATATTCATCCGGGACAAAAAGAAGCATTTCAGCAGGTCGGTGCATACAAGTTGATACATCTTATTTGATCGCCTTTGAAGCAATGTTCTTCTTTCCAGCTCTTCTGCGTTAATCCTGCTGCCGTGAACAAAGCTGTGGCGGTGGTGTGCGACTGGGCTGCTCCTCCGCAGATCCAGTTCACCCTGGGGGATACGTACATGCACGTGCTTCGGCAAGACCCCGCCGGCCAGTTCCCCGGCAACGCCGTCATCAAAACGTACCAGCTCTGCAATCACACCACGCACCTGCAGCATCAGTCCGACATAGTTGTCAGTGATTTGCATTAATAACATGATGTCACTCTTCGTTTTACATTTGAATAAAATTTTGTGTTGATTTTATTTCATTAAATAAACAATTTTGTTACCTATTTTTTTCCCAATATTGTACTCTTATTTAAATGAATGAATCTGTAATATAATTCATCTGAATTAGAAATTGTTTCATTATGTAATCATCTGCTAAATCGATTGCTATGTCGAAGTTAATCAATCCTTAGCCATTCGGAGATGTTAAATTACCAACCGTTACGAAACATGAAAGGTGAACATTATTAATTATATGAACAAGTTAGTATAAATTGGATCTTTTATGACCTTCGTATTAGAAGGAGTCTGCTTTTCTTAGAAGATTTCATTGTATTCTAAAATGGACCACACGGCCATTGTTTTTATGTGCATGATCTTGATAGTTTCCAGTGCATATGCGGGCACTTACGAATTTGAATTTGGTAACGTATAAATATATGTTATGTCACCTCAACAACCATTTCAATTAACAACATATCTAATACATCTTATATAAATAACATTATTATTAAATTACATTTATTCTCATATCTATAACTCATATTTATAATGTCCATACGTACGGGATATGTTTTCAGGTAGTAATACAGGCGAAGTGGTACATTCTGCAGACGGAACAATTCTACCCTTTGTGTATGAGACAGAGAAATATATACCGGTAAATGTTATAAAAATAGTTATATAGTAAACATTGCTCGTTCGGAAATAACATTTACATTGTTGTATTAGGTACCACAAGGGATGAAGCTGACTTACGTCAAAGTTGTAGTGAATTCGCTCTCACCACCTAAAGTCGACTTTGACAGCTCCACCAACAAAGTGAGCATCCGCTTCAGTCTGACCCAGATCACTCTGTCTACTTACAGCATCGTCAGCAAGGCAATCCGAATCGAAAAGTAAATAGCAGCACAGTAGCGGTGTTATTATATTATACCTGAAAAGTCGTCCAAGAGTTTTATTCCTGTCACCAAATTAGAAGGTCTACGAGTACCTATTTAATAAGATGACTAATTGTCAGTATTGGCAGAAATTAATAGTAGAGATAAATATATTTATTTTTGAAAATTATGTAGAATTTCTGCAATACTTAGCGGTTGTCTACGACAGTATGTCTTCGGCAGTTTGTAGAATTTAAAAATTTACGCTTCGAGTGATTCTAGATGAGGGCAAGAAAACCGAATCCCATACCCCAGAAGGCACTATATTTCTTAGTTAATATGCCTTAGCCTAATGTGTGGGTACTGAAGACACATTCACTCGTATTTTAACAAAACTTTGAAATTGCACCTTTAGATCTGCTTATATTCCAATTGTACAGCGACAAGTTTTGAAATACTTATCTGAGAGTTACGACTTTTTTATGATTCTAACATGCAGTTTATATCTTTAGCAACATTAGTAGCTGAAGTTCACTCCCACTTATACTGCTATGTGGAAATCGAAGGAAATACTGACTTTTCTACTGATAAGCTTGAGTGAAACGCATGAAAAAACCATATTCGAAATCTCTCATTACGAATATGGCTAGTTTTCTATACAAAATATTGTTTCAGGCATCTATATAGGCCAAGCTAAGCAACTAGTTTAACAAATTGGTATTTCTAGGCGTGGCTTCGAACAGTAACATGTTGTCAGTGATCCATAAGGAGGTTATACCTTCGTTCGTGCCGTTATATCGAGTTCAATTAAGTGTAAGCCGCACCAATGATTATATTCTAAACAAACGCTACATCGAATTGACTCGCACTTTCATTTGCAGTCTCAATTTCCGCCCTCGAAGAAAGTGACGCATCTCATCGTGGAATACATAAGCTTGATATCGAAGCTATCAATCGAATTTGACCAAAGTGAGTCTGTTTTGGTTTTCCACATACAATTCCCCTTCGTTCCCATTCCATTTGGCGCCGTTGGGTTCTCGCCTTTGTTCGACGACGAGCAGTTTCCACTGTGGAATAATCAGTACGCTGCATACAAAGATGCTATGCAACAGTTTCTGGTAGAAAACTTCGCTAACTAGGGAAATTAACCTATTAAACTAAAAAAAATATACAAGCTTTTCTCGAGTCTCAATAGTGTTGTGTTAGTCAAAATAAAGCTCCCATCGTTTTATTAGAAAAACCTTTATTTAACTATTGACGACTAAAATGTTGTGACGTCAAGTGTAAAAAATATATAAAAAACGTATAAGAAATATATAATTGCAATTTTAAATTCTTCATGTTCATAAAATACTTTGGTGCCACTGTGTGTGACGTCACGTTAAGCGTGAGTGCGAGAGTTGATATCGTCGTGCCGCTCGCGCTCGGTGTCGCGATGGTCGCCCGAGACCCGGAGGCCGGCCGAAGTGCCGGCTTCCTCGTGCTTGCCCGAGTGCGGGGCCGAGGGTGCCGACTGCACGAGTCGCCCCATCAGGCTGGCGCTCTTGTCTTTGCGCGGCCGAGTCCACTCGTGCGATAGCACGCGGTCCAAAGTCAAGCGTAAGGTGATGTCCGGCTCCAAGATGTGTCGCACGATCGACTTTGCCGCTGCGGATACGGAGTCTCTGATTCTGGAGCGAAACACCCAGTTGCGCGACATCTGGTCCTTCAGCAGCTTGCGCAAGTTGGAATCGTCGAAGGGCATTGAGGCGTTTAGCATGATAAACAAAATGATTCCGAGCGACCAAACATCTGCCAACTTCGGATTGTACGGTGTGCCGCTGACCACTTCGGGCGCCGCATAAGCAGCGGAACCGCAGTATGTCTGGCTGAGGACGCGTCGGTTGTCACCGTCCGTGCAGAATCTTGCAAAGCCGAAATCAGCCAGTTTTACATTAAAACGCCTGGACAGTAAGATATTCTCGCATTTTAGGTCCCGATGTGCGATGTTCTTACTGTGAAGGTATTGCAGCCCACTCGCCATCTGCCTGAACCAGAGTTTAGCCTGGTTTTCTGGGACGACGCCATTGCGTTTAATAAAGTCTAATAAATCGCCATTGTCAGCATATCTCATGAATATGAACACCCTCGGTCCCCTTTGCAGTATGCTATGCACTTGAATTATATGAGGGTTTTCGATTTTAGTTAGAATATCAAGCTCACGAGGAAAAAACTTTTCTAAAAAATCTCTGGGCGCTTTCTCTTTGTCAAATATCTTACACGCCAGGTGCATGCGTTTGGGGCTTGATGCATCACAGTACTCCGCTAAGTGAACGGTGGCATAGGATCCTTGTCCAATCTTCTTGCCGATCAAGTAGCCTCTTTGTTCCAAGGCGTTGACCTCGGAGCTTCGAGGGCTGAGACGCTCAGCCATGGAGCTCTAACGACTTTATCCTAACCCGTTTAGGATACATTGGACATCTCACGTATACGAAAGGCAGTTCAATGTTCAGTGGCACTCCTGTCAAACTTTTTCAATGATTATTGCTAATTATTTTTCGCTCACTTCTCATATAAGAGAGAATATCAAAATTGTATACGCATATATCACCACAAAATTTATAAAATTATATTACGACATCACAAAGAATTTGGATACAAAAAAAACGCTTTCACTATTCAAGAAGTCTTCCAAAAAGACGTATTTGCTACATTGACGTACATTTTTTCTTTATTTTCTAAAATTAAATTATTTTTCAGTAAGGTTTTCAAAAATAGGTCTTCTACCCAGATCATTAAAATTTCATTTCTAAAAATGTGTAACCCTTTAAACCTGTTCTGTTTGAGATATCAAAAATTGCGCTTGTAAATTTCTCATTATTTAAATGTAATTAAGTGCGATATTGCTAATATATCTGCTATGGTAACATTGCTAACCTGCTGAACGGATTTTCCCAGGTTTGATTACGATTACGTTACGATCTATAGAATCATATGATCTCGAAATTTTTTCTAATGTATGTATTAATAAAAATATGCATATTAGTTGTGTTAGCACAAATAACATAAGCCTTAATTGGGACTAACCATACATGTGTGAAAAGTACTTTCCTGATGTCTGTATTTCTTATTATATTAGTAACTGGTCGGAGTTTTTAGCTATAAATCGATACCTGAAAAACGTCTAATAACCGATATAAAAGAGATACTTGCGATAAAACCTAATAATTAATATTGTATATATATTAATTTGTCCAAATTTAAGGCAAGATCTTTGCTTTGTTCATTGCTCAGTCTATTTATGCTTACTATAACGACATATGTATCGACTACCCTATTGGCATTTTATTTGTTGTCAGTCGTTGTCAATTATCATTTTAATTTCACCCACTTGACACTTCTTACTTGACGTTAACGTACAGTTTAGATTTTAGAAAATAGGAAAGTGCAAATTTTCCTATTTACTGCATTCTTGTTATCAGTTTGTATGTTTGGAAAACTACATTTGTTAAGTAGGTGTATACAAGTTGTAACTAAGCTTCAAGATGATGAACCAATATTTAAAAGAACTTGAAGCGGTATGTGAAAACTATATACAATTAAATTTTTACACAGCTACTGTTATAAATGTATGTGTAAACATGATTAATACGACTAAGTAAATGTTATGTAGGACCCTTTTGATCCTGATGAATTTGTGGAGAGAATGGTAAGGCGTAGCATGCAGGAGAGTCGTCTCAAAGATGATCAGTTTGATCCAGAAATGATTCATGATATTTTTACACAAGCTATACAGGACCTGAAGGTAAGTACTTAATATCTACATCACTGTATATATAATATGTAACTTATATACTAGTAGGAGCATACAATATATTAAAAGTATAAGTTTATTAAAATAACATAAAGAAAACTGATTGTAAAAATTATGTTATATATTAAGACTAGTTGCCCTGTTGTTTTATTTATACACATCTTAGGATATGTAGTTACTAAATAAGACATTAAATAAAGTTTTTTTGTTATTCATTTATTTTCAATTATCAATTTCAGGTTCTGCAAGAAAGACAAGAAAGGAAATGTGCAAGATTAGAGCAAGCTGTACAAGATGAAGAGAAAACCTATTTGGCCAAACTAGCTGAGATCATGGAACAACACACAGTGAGTATATACTACCTGCACCTTCAATCATAAAAGACAATCTAATTGTACTTACAGAGTGATGACAGATGCATTACTCAAAGAACAGGTTGGTGCAACCAAGATATGATTTGGTTTTTATGAATAATATATGTAAATAGGTGCATAAAACATTAAACAATTTTAACTAACTGAAGAATTTAATGACAATTGTAAATCAAATTGAGTATTTTTCAGCATTGTGTCTCAGTGTTTAGTACCCTTGATGAAAGAATGTCAAGGTGTGGAGGCAGAGCTTTGGATGTGGGTGAAAAATTGGGGGCTGCGAGGGCACCAAGGGCTCGGGCAGCAGCAGCCAGAGACTTGTTGTCACATTTGGCCAACTTCCTAAGCCCTGGACCAGTGCTCAGTGATCTGTTTAGTGATTCTAACAAGGTTAACATCAGATTATCCATTCCAGAACAAAAGAATGAATTTCAATTGATGAATCAATATTCCTTGCCAGGAACAATATACTATATATACAATATATCCACTAATAAGGAACATGTTTTGGGAAGTAAAGTTGGCAAGAAATATTGATTTCAAAGGAGTACATAGATGCAGTTTACAGTTTTTATTAAAATTGGACCTGGGAGTTCTTTGATTAATATTCTACATAGGTGTGGATTCCATTCCATGTACACTCTGATTGTCTAAATGACCATGATTACCTCATTTTTAATTATGTGTAATATTAATGATTTAGAGTTGATAGGCACATGTTGTAATCTTAATCTTTTCTTATCATTTAAAATGTCTTAGTTCCATGAAAACTGTTTCCTTAAACAATCTTATTGATTTTAAAGATAAACATTAAATAGCTTATCTTAAGTAAACAAGTTTCTTAACTGAAAATTGGAGAAGTCAGGAACGCAGAGTCTATCATACATTATCAATTGAGCATTCTAAACATATTAGATTTCTTTCCTCTTTTACAATAAAAATAATAATAGACACAATAGCTGAATTATGAACAAAAATGCAGATTTTGGAACACAATGCATTAAGATGTATATACCTCAAGGTAATTGTTTTAGCTAAATGAAGCTGCAGATGTGATACAAAAATTGTATACAATAGCCCAAGAACTGCCACCAGATAAGTTTGAAGTAGCCAAAAAAAAAATTGAAGCAAAATATGATGAGATAGAAAGAAAACTGATCGAGGAATTTGTCAAAGCTCAGCACCAGGGCAACATAGCGAAGATGAAGGAAATAGCGAATATTATGACCAACTTTAAGGGTTACTCTCAGTGCGTGGACGCTTACATAGAAACCAGCCAAATGGTACGTAAGACATTTGCTGATGTTTACTCTCACCGCAAACACTGACACTGGTGTATTGCACATTGCAGAACACGCTGATGGGCAAAGACATATTTTCGTCCGTGCTACCGCTGTGCAAGAAGAACAATACGATCATCAACAGCGTGTTCCCGAACCCCGAGCAAGTGATGAGCAAGTTCGTGCTGAACATCTTCCACCTGAAGCTGCGCAAGTACATCCAGACGAAGCTGGCCGACAAGAACGACCTCGAGAAGTACCTGCGCAACCTGGACGAGGTGTACAGCAGCACGCAGCGCGTGTGCGACGAGCTGGTGGCAGCCGGGCTGGTGGCGGCGCAGGGCCACGAGGGCGAGCTGCGGCGCGAGGCGCTGGCGCACGGCGCGCTGGCCGCCGCCGCCCACGGCTACCCCGCGCTCGAGCTGCGCCGCCTCAAGGCGCTGCTGGCCGCCGCCCTGCACGACTACTACGCGCGCAAGCACCACGTCAAGCGCCAGCTGCAGGCCGGGGGGTGAGTGGCAGGGGCGGGGCCGCCCGGCCGCCGCCCTCGGCCTCGTCTTCACGGCCCGAGCAGTTTCCAGGAGCTGCGGCGCGACCTGCAGGCGGCGCTCGGGGGCCGCGCGCCCATCACCATCGCGCACATCGAGGACTACGGGGGCGAGACCTTCCTCAGCCGCGAGCTGGCCGGCGCCATGCTGGAAGCCGCCGGCACCTCCTTCCGCAGGTGCAGGACCGTGAGTTTCGCTCTCGTCGACGGATGCGGCTGCGGTCCCCGAGAAAATCTCTAAGCGCTCTCTGCTTCGCCGCAGCTGTGCTCCGGCGCGGAGTTGGACAGCACCGTGCTGGCTCTCCTGGAGGTGCTAATCCAGCATTTGCTCGTGGAGCACGTGGACTACGCTCTGGATCTGGGGGTGCACTCCATTCCCATCGCCGAAGGAAAGACGCCACCCCAGGTGAGTCCTCGTCGCCGTTTCGTCGCAAGTCGCCGCCCGCTCACGATGAACTCCGTTTTCCAGATCTACTTCTTCGACATCGTCACCGAGACGAACGAGATCGTGAAGATGTTCGCGGAGAGCTTCCGAGAGAGCGTGCTGCCCTGCGTGAGGTGAGCTCGGGCGCCGGGCGCTCGGTGAGTAGGGGCGAGGCTGACTGCGGCTGGTTGCAGCTCGGCGGGGCGGAGGGCGGAGTGCGTGCAGCGCCAGGCGGCCGCCGTGGAGCAGCTGGAGCTGAAGCTGGACGCGGGGCTGGAGCGCGCGCTGGCGGCGGCCGTGGCCTGGGTGCGCCTGCACCTGCAGACGGAGCAGAAGAAGAGCGACTTCAAGCCCGAGGGCGACGTGGACACGCTGGCGTCGCCGGCGTGCCTGGGCGCCGTGGCCTTCGTGGGCGGCGTGATGGAGCGGGTGGCGCGGCTGCCGGGCGACAACCGCGCGGCCGTGGCGGCCGAGCTGGCCGTGCGCCTGCACCGCGCCATCTTCGAGCACCTGCTGACCTTCCAGTTCAACTCGGCCGGCGCCATGACGGCCATCTGCGACGTCAAGGAGTACCGCTCGGCGGTGTGCGGCCGCAGCGCCCCCGCCCCGGCCCCCGCCGCCGCGCTCTTCGACGCGCTGCACGCGCTCTGCAACCTGCTGCTGGTCAAGCCCGAGAACCTGCCCCAGGTCTGCGAGGGCGAGACGCTGGTGCGTATATTTCCTACGATGGCCTTCTACTCCCCTAGAAGGCGCCCCGATACCGATGCCGATGAGCCTCTCGTTGTTCACAGGCGGAGCTGGATCGATCCGTGCTGCTCAGCTTCATTCAACTCCGCGCCGATTACAAGAGCCACAAATTGGCGTCTCTCCTCAAGGGGCTCTCTTAGCTTTTAATCGATTATCGTTTGTAACTTCTCAGCGTTATTATAAGCATTTACAAATATATATCTCTTTCAATTCTCTCTTAACCTTGTGTGCCTGCAATGATCGCATTTCGCCCCGTCCGTCGATAGTGGGTCGATGGGACGCGAGCGTTTCCGAGGATCGCGCTACTCTATATCATATAGCTACAATGCAAAGCCCTTATCAGCGATATCTGTACGACATAGCTCACTACGTCCATTCATAAGCCCCTCCGAGCAGCGTTGAATGGCGCGCGTGTGTGCGTGCGGCGCGGGCGCACCTACTGCGTCGCCCGAAGCTCGCCACTATTCACTACTCAGTACCGTCCGCGCCGGCTCGCGATACACCCGTGCTGCGACTATCGCCCGCGGACTTACAGTGATATGCGCGCAGGTTCACTGCAACCTGCCCCGAAAACTTGCATACAGTGTTGTGATTGTCTGCTAATCTGGATACTCTAATCAAAATCGAGAGGTAAGAGTCGACGGGTGTGTTTATTTTCATTTAAACTCGACGCCTACGCGCCGCCTGTCGCGATTCGAGCGACGGATTTACATGTTGTAAGTCGATTCGTCAGACGTTAGGGCCCATTTACTATCGGAGTGAATGCGATACGAACGGGGACTAGGAGGGCTGCTATAAATGTCGGGCAGAGGTCCGCGGATGGAGCCGTGACACGAAAGCGGGTCCGTAATCTGGGCTTCGGGTTGTGGTTTAATCGGGCGAGCGCCTTATCTAGGTGAGATCGACCGCGTCCGCTCCGTTTCAAGTGTTTTTATCCCGGACTACCTGACTCGACACTCGTCGTGCCGCAAAACGATTCCCACTAGTAAAACAACTTTGCTACCATCGACATGGTTTCTAAGCAATAATTTAAATTATATTGCGTCCACTGCTTTGCTTCTGAATTAGACTGTATGGGTGGCGATAACGGTTGGTTGTCCTATAAACTCAAAAGGTTTACGGGTGTGTTTACAAAATTCTACCAAACAAAGGCTGCGATCGAGTGCTTGCGACATAAATCGACGCCACGGAGCCAAGAGTGTTCTTGCGTTAGAACTCACCGTATTATGAGTATAAGCTATAAAGCTGGAATACACAATGACGTCACTAAAGTATCACCGAGATAAGCATTCATCATACACAAATTGTACCTACATTGCCAGGTGTTTACACAATCTTAATGTTTCGCTTCAAACTATTTTTAATCAAGCGTTCGATTTTATTATATAATTCAGTAATGATCGCAGTCTTCATTTATATTAGCGCTGCCTTATGATCAGACCAGATGTCTTGCTGATGGCAGTAGAAGCCATGACCCTTCTAAGCTATGTATGTGACTTGATTAATAACAGAAATTTGCTCTTTAGTCAAGCCTAGCGCAAACATTGCTAATGAGATTGAATTTTTGAAGAAAATTTGACAATGAATGAAAACCTATTTTCGTAAACTTATCAGTGATTAACATTTATATCGTTGGTTAAACAGCAACACCTCCATTTTTATTGTGCCCGTCCTGAAGCTTTTAGTGCAGCCCCTCATGTTTCAGAGTTTTGATACTTTGATACCAGGAATTTTTATTGATAACATTCGACAAATCTCAATAATACTAACTTATACACTGCGCAAACGGAGTAAGCATAATGTAAAAGCAACATTTGCAACACAAGTATCAGTAACCGATACACAATGTAACTTGTTCTCGTAATGGCTGCTGCCGATTCTGGGTATTGCCTCAGTGGCCTGATATATGCCATCGAGAGATTCGCCAGTGCTGCAAAGAGGAGAGTCGACGAACGTTGCGTAGTTACCTATTATCGCGCTATCACAAATCCACGTCGTTATCTGTAAATATCTGAAGGCTACGCGTATGTAAATTATGTACCTATTCAAATTCAATTTTCTGTATTTAGCATAAATATGATACTCTCTTCAAATGTAACAAACGGCATACATTTCTAGGAAATTGCTTTGCATAAACTTAATGTGTTAGGTAGGAATAGAGTACCTATAATTATAGTTTTCTAACTACTATTTTACGCAGCTCAAACTGGAAATACTTTTATGAAATCCATACCCAAACAAGGTTAAAAGTAAGGGTTAAATAAATTATGACACAAATATAGTTCATAACCAGAGATAAAGGGTATTTTATTTATGAAATGTGTATCGGAATGAAGTCTTGATAAGTGTACAAATATAAAAAAAAAAACATTTCGAGATGTCTCTACACTAACTTTTAGAACAGGAAATCAAAAATCATTCATGTGTGTTCGTTTTAATAATTTGTTTAAATCAAATGCAAATGGACGATCTTCGCACATTTAAGTAATTTAAAGCATGCAAGACTAAAACATTCATAAACATTGTTTCGCCGAAAGCGATTTAACTTAAAAAGATAAGTCACAGCTGAGGTTGGTGCACTATCAGTGCGGGGGTGGCGCGGGGGTTGAGGGGGGCTTCGGGGAACAGATGTGCACACGCAGCCTGCGGTCGTGTGAGTGTGTTTTAATAGGTCGAGCTGTGGTGTGCGTGTAGGGCTACACCTTGCACGCAACGGGACCCAAGCAGGTAGAAACATCGCCTGCTGACATGATTTCGAATCGTTGCAAAAAAGTATTAAAAGGGAACGAGATTCGGAAGTTTGAAATTTGCCTTCAGCGACGCTTGTAGCTCAGACCCCATACCTGTTAGCTCAGAAGCATTTTGTTGTGGTGCCGTCGCTGTCGAGCCGATAAACATAATGAATGCTACATTAAGAATGCAACTCGCATTCGCATCGCTCCTTACCCAGCTCTGAGCGAGCTCGAACGTCGCTGGCACAGTAACAATTCAGTCCAAGTCCTAAATATAGTCCAAAATAAAACAAGTGTCGCTTGCCCTTCATTCAGGGCATATTATGAAGTTATTATAAACTCAACGCCTCAAAAAATAGTGTTCATTTCGATTTGAATTATGCGCCTCGGTAATTGGTAGATACGTCGACGAGTGCGCGGGCGCAACTGAATTTTTAATTATGAATTAATTAGAAAGAACGATCTAAACTCCTCAACATTTCAACGCTATATGACACTTTTGATATAAATTTTATATCTCCAGAGCAATTGAATGATTAAGTTGATCATATTAGGTAATCCTAAAGATACACCATTCTTGTATATCAAAACGTCTGAGTGAACGTATTTCGTGGAGTATTTTTGCCAGTTGGTATAATATCAACAAACAAATAAAATATGTGCATTTTGCATAATATTATGCTGGCCCTGAGACGAGTTCGTCGACATTCTGATAATAAAGCGACACGTATCAATATCACTAACGCAACTATAATATAGTAGACCTATATACTCTTGCGTTACATAGGTCAGAGCACAATGGGTGTTTATAGTTCAACTACCCATGATCCCAATTTCACATGCTCGATGGAGATATGCTGAATACTTATTTGCTTATCGTGGCACTGTGCCTACGCCCCAAAAAGCAAACGGCTAAAAAACTACAAAACAACCTCTAAATTCACAGTGGCTGAAACTCGATATGTACAGATGGAGTTCCTTAGCGAAGGTCAATGGTTTTTAATCTATCGATTAACACCTTTTAGAATACTGAGCAGCCACGATGCTTGAAAAGACACACACACACGTAAATAACTATTAATATTTATCGCTCGTCAGCATTCACCTCACGGGACTGATGTGCGTGCACAAGTTGGTAAGTTTGAGATGTTGATCGTGTCCTACAAGGTATAGGTCCATCAGAAACCATATTAGTTTTAAACAAAAGCGCGTAAAATATGGAGCAACACAAACTAATTTAGTGTTCGTGGGGTCAGCTAATTTTTCAGCTAAAGCATTACTCATAGTTATGAATGGGATAGAGCGGGGAGGGGGGGAGGGTGGCTAAATATAGCTGAGGAACAGGTGGTCCTACCCTTCCACCCACGCTTGACCAGACGAACAAACATGTACACTGTACAGAGAATATGGCTAACATACCAAATTGAGCGTTTTCGTTGAACCAATTTAATGAGTGGCAAATTACATTTTGTAATGTTGTTATAATTAATGACTATGCCGTGTTCGTTATCAAATTCTCAATGGCATTGACAACGTGATAATGTCGCTCAGCAAATAATATTGAAAGTCGTCTAAACGTGGCACATTTCCTATAATGTTTTAATTTAAAGTATTCAATCTCTTTACTTGAATATACCTATATTTATAGGGTAAGAGATCAAAGGGATAATTCACTTTAACAATATTTATAGCTCTTAAAACACCATTTGGATTCAATAAAACGCTCGCGACTTGAATGTTCTGTATGTTCCACTTCTAACTTCTCAGATGTAAATGATAGAATTAGCTTGAATTAATCGTAAAATAACAAACTATGAATAAATATTGCAGTTTCATGGAAGACGCAATTCATCTCGTTTGAACTCCGAGCTAATCCCTTATCACTTTTCAGTTTACAACAAAACTTGGTGATTCAAGGAATAAAACCTATTTTTTGCTTTTATTGTCCTAAGTATTAGATATATGCGGTTAATGGAACGACTTAAAATTTCAAATCCTGTAACTCAATCCTATCATCAATCACAATTTGCCACGCGCGACTTCTTGGCCGGTGTCTCGGCAGCGACCCTGAACACTAAATATAGACGGGTGCAGCCCTTTTATGCACCCATACGCGATAATTCACTCGTTTGGACTAGATCGCTTCGCTTCGACCGTTTTCTCTGGAATCTGGTGTCGAAGCATCTACTGTTATTCCTAGAAATATTCGCGTCACTATATTTTACATATGTAGAAACGCTATTAGATACTCCAACGTGTTTATGTGAATAATTATAATTAATAGCCACTACTTCGATACTGTTTGCTTCTTTACATAATCGAGCCGGCTCTCCTCGTCGTGTGGCCAGAATGTTGGTCGATTCACCGGGTCTAGCGCTTGCTCTGGAAACAGGTCGTACACGGATTCCATAGTCATTTCTTCAAACTTTGGCAATTTTTTAATTCTACCCAATTCCTGGGTAGCTCTAAAAGTGAAATCGACATTTTTAAATCGCATTAATGTGTATGTACAGTAAATAAAATGTAGGTATCGAACTTCGTCTGGGCTTTTAATAATATCACTTACTCTTTTATATCCTTATCTCTTTCGTCGCAATATGCCTTGATCTGCGGTTCCAGCGATTTCCATTGTTCGTCTATCGTGGCCGATAGTTTATCTTCAGGATAAGGCACTTTTACAGCCTCATACTCTTTCTGGAACTTCTCCACCATTCCCGCGATTGGCACCAGGGACTGATACCTTTTCCAGTCTATTTTAGGAAGCTCAGGAGGATTTGCATTAACCCTGACAATCAAATATTGCTGATAAGATTTAAAAATACAATTTAAAGTTACCTCAGAAGATGGAAAATATTAATACCGCCGAAGATATGCATCTGCCTTTGCCTTAAATGCTAGGAATTTCCCCTTTTCATGTGGGGGCACTAGCTTTTGTAGCTCGGCCCAATTTATACTTTGCTTGGTAAATCTTTTAGACATCTGCGCGACTAGTATTCCCGAAAGATTTAAATATTTAAACTATTTTTTAATCACGAAAATGTTTTATAATCATGAAAATGTCAACGAATATGACACGAGTTAGTTGCTAACTGTTAACCAAAAAGTATAGCGGCCTTTTTTTATATTTGGTCACTATTTAATAGTGGTTGTGAGCTGTAAAATAACGTAAGGCCCAGTCGAGTTTTTTTTTTCACTTATTCTTAAATTAAACTGCATGTCACCACAGAATGGTCGAGTTATCAAATTGGAGGCCTTATTGGAAGCATTCCAAATTATTTGACTCACTGTTGGGAGCTTCCAATCTTGAATGATTCTTACGAAACTGCTGACATTATTGAAGTCTAGACAGGTGAAGTCACAAAATCTCGTACCATAGTGGTCGAAAATATTTGACTAATGAATTCATGCATGAAGAAATCGATTGGCCGCCACGCGACGCAGAAGGGCCCAATCAGCACGCAAACGTGCGTGTGCGAAAATTACTGAAGCCTGAAACGCCAATCTGTAGGTCGGAGACCGTATGTCAACGACTTGGCATCTGCGAGTTAATGTCCCCAGGCTTTGATCCCCTTGCCTTTGGGCATTCAGGCAGACATTTGATAATTTGGTCTATCATCTAACGACCAACTTACAATAACCATTCATTCCATTCATTATACATCCTTGCATGTACAAGAATCGTTGAAACAAGATTCCATACAAAATAGGAATGTATATTGTAATTTTGCAAATACTTCATTTAAAATCCCAACTTTTCGGCGGCTTGCAGTGATAAGATACGCTCTTATCATATCTTAGGATGATACAATATTTTTATACAGCAATATAATGTGTTAACAATCTAGATATGAAAACGAAAAGTAATAATTATTAGTGGTGGAAGATATCAAAATAATAACAAAATTAACATGTGTTTTACCTCTCGTGGTACGTACATCACGTAACAACGCAATGGCTTCGGTTTAAGAAACAGCATCGAATCGATTCTTGATACGGAGCCAGCGGCAACGGTGAATCCGCGTGGAAATAATAAAGCGCTCGCACCTAATTATCACCCTTGACTTCACCCCGCTTCACCCTTACAAATGAGCGAACAAACTACACGCTGCTTCAATTACAGCCATTATTACCATCTTGTCAGTGTGAGCATCGTTTCCGGCGGAAATGGCCCAGGGCGACCAGCAGCACCGAATTCAGCCGACGACATATTTACCGTATCACTTGGTTATTGCCCGAAACGGCCACTCAAATTTTCAAAGGACTCGTCGCTCGTAGATAGAATGAGATGCACGTGCTTTTGGGAACCATTTCCGCCGGAACAACCCGTTGCATCGGTGTTAACTAATTTGTATCGCTTTGATGGAGTATTAATAGGTGAAATGAGGGGCGTTACAAGTTTTGTGATATCAAATCGGCTTTGTCGCTTTTACGTGTTCCACATTTCCCAAGATAGTTTGTTCGTCTATATTAAAATAAAACAACTATATAGTTCTCAAATTTGAGAGAACTGAAGAAGAAGAAAAAAGAATAGCGTCAAAGCGGGATCTGTTACCAACCTTGTGGTTAACGAAGCCCTAGTATTGCCGCCGTGGCTGACCATAAAATTAGGCTGACGTTTATTGTTGGCACTTTAACAACATAGCTCACGTACTTATTACTCTAGCACCTTAGAGTTAATCAACGATAAAAATATTTAAAACACCTGACAAGAATAGTTGCAGTCGTTGAAACAATAATTTTTGGTGGTTAAAAACAGGAATGCGTTCCCAATGGCTCACTTTAACATTTGTATTGTATTTTACTCATATTATAAAATCGTTCATCTTTTTGCAGTCCCAGCACGATGAAGCTGGAATGGGCGGAGGGTGAGGACTACGGTTTAGAAGAGGCAGCTTTCTACGAGGGACCGGTGATGGCTCCGCCGCCGCCACGAAAGCACGTTTCCTTCAGCCTTCGACTTGATCTGGTATGCCATATTCCTTCAAAATTGAGGATAATATTCATTAATCTTAATTTTACATTCTCATCCCCTGCATCGACAATATAATCAAACTTTAAAAATATCTAGCATGAATTACCTAACCGGTTCGCGATGAAGAAATAGAACCTTGATCTTGACTGACTGACGACGGGATATCCGATGTCCGAGGAAAAGCTACATCCTCGCAAACCGACTTGTATAACACGTTTAGAAATTTAATCAATACTGTGACCTCAAATTGTGTTCTGTAATTAAGTGTTTGATTTTAAACGGTGCACCGACTACCAAAGACTACCACTGGTGGCTAGTAGGGGTAGATCACATTTCTTAAAATTAATTCATTCACTATTTTTACATAATTTATAACTTTTCTATTCTGAACTGCACTTGTCCGTAATATTGAATTAGATAAACTAGTACAGAACTTATGTTCAAGTATGGCAATACAAGAAAGCAAGAGAGACGCTGATAAAAACCCGTCTGAATGGGACTGGTTCGTTGATACTAGAGCAACTTGCAAGGCATGCAGTTGCTAACATACCACTTAATACAATAAGTTCTTTCAAAGTAAGAAATACCAATTGCTACTTGTTTCGAGCCAATTGCATATAAGCGTTCTCAAAATAGATCAAGTCATAGTTAACCACTTTTTTACTTAACTGGTTTAACAACTTTTTTGGCTTATCATCAAATAATTATTTATCATACAGCTATTAGTAGATAAATCGACACAGGGTCTTTCAAAGGTTTTGGAAGAGCTTTTTTGGTCGCTAAGTTTAATAATGAAACATAAACGGACCTGTTAAGCGTTCGCTTTCCACGGTTTTCTATAGGTTAAATTATCAAAGAGTAAAGAATGCAATCGTTAGTGAACACCACTCTAAAATTGTAATCACAATTGTGTTTTGGGCAATCTTTACAACGCCATGGTTCACGTGACGAACGCGTAAGGGCCACTACCACCGGAAATTGTCGCCCTGCGCGAGCGCAGACCAACGAAGCGTGATTAAGCGTCCTCACACCGCTTTTTGTCTTAGTACTGACATTGTGTATTATCATTTGGCCCTACGCAATACTGAGATAACAGATCAAACTTAATAATAGCGAAAAGCCTTGTTTTTAATGAAAAGGGAACTTAAATATTTATAGAGAATTTCGTAGTCTTTGTGAATTCAGCTCTCCGTAAATAGCACTCGTTTGATTAGTTGAAAGCGATTAATCCGCATTATTCGTATCTGACGCAGTTCACTCCCCACAATCAATCAGCCAGAAGCTTGAGTGTATCGAAAAAGAGTTTCTATTTCAAAGTGGCCGCTTTTTAATTGTTTTGTATTATTTTTAAACGTGTCCGTGACACTGACGATAAGCTGCACTAATGAGTTTCGACATTAGCTTACTGCGACCCAATGCCTTCTGGATATTGACGAATGATTTTCTTTAGACTACTCAACGGCGCTGCATAAATTCTGCTTTTTTTTCTAGTTTTTACATGGGAAGCTCTAGCATCATCAGCATAGCAAAGTTCTCTGAATATTGTCTAACATCATCTTAGCCCTTATAAATTGTTTTAAATATTGTTACTAAAGCAAGCGTATGTAATCCAAATTCCAAAGTAATAATTCGTTTTACATTGTTTACAATCGTTGAGGTAAAAATGATAATATTTATTGAAGCATAGCTCATTAGGGCGAGCCATGCGATATCCGGTGTCTAATTAAAGGGATTCGTCTAGTTATACGCTTTGCGAGCCTTGATGGATACGGAGTAATTATTCTTAGATGTAAGCATTCAATTATTATGAAGTATACATAGTTTTTCAATACTTTTATTACCTGTGACAATATAAGCCATTTTGCAGAAGTGATTTCGACTCCGCGGAGGATTGTTGAATAGGCTTGGAATGTGGCAAAACACAAATGCGAAAATGCCGTTGAATAATAGCGTTGTTTTGTAAATATCATGGTTGTTAACGAAAAATTAGGCAAATCTACGATTATGGTTCTGTTATTCAATTTCTTTGTAAAAAGGCATTTTGGTATATTAATAATTCACAGTGTCTCGTTTTGGCTAAATAGTTCAGAAGTTTTTGAGAAAATGTCTTGTCAACGCGTGCTGTGACGAATGTTTTTAAACATATCCATTAATCAAAGTGGTGTGATCGATAATCAGTGTGATTATAATATTTTTTAATTATGCCTAAAGCAATGTCGTATCGAATTATTAAACACATTGGATATTTTAATAAAGCCTGGCAGTAAATTTGTTTTAATCTGGGCCTAAAACGATCCTCATCAATCTTCAAAGTCCCGGTGATAAATATGACTAGTTCGTGGTGTTACGCCGGCTCTGCGACGAAGCACCAAGTTGCGCCTTGGAATAAAAATAAATTGGATTATAAGAATTGATTTGAACAACTGTCGAAATGTGACCTACCCTACTAGTTGTATAAATACGGATGTATTAAACACGTCAACGATAATTGAAACATGTTTTCCTCCTTTTTCTCTCGACAAATGACAATTAATATTGCGCATCCATCAATAAATCAGGCACGGGGACGATAGATATAAATGGTTTATCAATCATTAAGGTGAGTTCGTAAAATGAGAATTGCTCCCAAAGACCACGTGCGGAGGGCGAGCGACCCCTCGCCCTCAACCGTAAATAGCCCCAGTCTTTGTGTTAATCACAGCTCGGCCATCTCCTGTAAAAATTAAATAAACCATCGTCAACCATAGCTTGTATGTTGAAACACATTTTGATGCTAAAAAGGGGTTGGCTGATTCAACCAACTAAAACATGCTAAGCATCTATTTACATACATTTTATCGACATCAAAGTCAATTTGAAGGACTGAGGCTTTCCATTGTCTTTACGATTTTTAAATCTTGCGAGCGGAAGAAGCGCTCCCTGAGCGGAATAATGAACAGACCCCCAACTCACGTACTACTTGAAACAAAGATCTTGTGGCATTGTGTCGCGCAAAAGGGAAGTAATGTGGGAATATGCTTTTATTCTACAAATGAGCAATTAAATGTTTCAGTGCGATGAGGGTGGCGGCGCCGGCGAAGTCATCAAAACGGAGCCGCCTGAGGCGGAGGAGCCTCGCACCATGCGGAAAGTGCCTTCCTTGTCGGACCTCACGGACCCCGAGGCGTCACTGGGTAAGTCATAGATAATTTTCCATATAATGATGAATTCAACTGAAAACACAGCCACACACAGGTAGTTCAAGCTGCGTCTAAAGTGAGACGAGAGTGCAAAACATTTCAGAAATACATAAATGTAAATGAAATATTCCATCCTACGTGTAGCCGATTAGGCTTTGCGATTACCGCAATTTCTCGCGAAGACGTGTCAAGGCAGGTGTCAGGCGTAATCACCAGCGCGACACAATAAACGCCGACACAGGATCCAATCTGCCCCGTCCGGCAGCGAGCGATTACTGAATTCCTGAACATCCCTCGCCCATCCTAGAGCACTTCATTGGACCTTGCTTTGCTTGTGCCAAATTTGAAGCGGCGTTAATTTGCATTAACAGCATATGTGAAGCCGTATTAATAGTGTGGGGCTCAAAGAGTGTACGATTAGCGAATAGATGAACCCCGAATAGAATAATGCGCCTCTTCCTTGTTAGGAGCGTTGCAGTTTCAGTGCGTCGTTTTCATAACCCACTTTACAGGCAGACGTACACTTGACATTGCAATACCAATACTTCCATCTTATTTAGAATTATTTCAAAGGAATTATTGAATACTTGTTACCAATTTTGGCGACAAAGCAGGCAACTCTATTTAATCTTAATAAAATTTAATAAACTCGAGAAATCTTTTTTACGGCTGAAACTAATCCATATCATGGCTGATAGGAATGAGAGAGCGTTCAGGGTGGCCCAAGCATACGGGTCTATTGTCTTTTCACGTGACATGTGGGAACTGGGAACTGGGAACATATCATCGTTAACACTTTACTCTGTTATTATGATGCTGACTCCTTGATGTCCACTTAGCAACGAATACTTTATAAAACCATCCTCATCGGTTACTGTCGCAGGATCCCGTAAAATATGGTAATACAACAATTACAATAAAATAGCTATTGACAGAGAAAGTAGCATTCTGTTATCACATCAGTGTTCTAACTACCAAGAACAATGCAGTCATTTGTCCCATAATATCTTCGTCTCGGCCGTGACTCACGTTGATTAATTAACTATATCAACATATCTATTTATGTACACAATGTCGCTTATCACCTTGAGATAACGTCGCATTCAGCGTGACAGTGTCACTCAACTGTGGTTTCGGTTATTTTTATAATTTACATCTGGAGAGAGGATTCCAAGACCTTTTGATCAACTCAATATCAATGTAATATTAAAATATACGAAAGAGATTGGTCAAAACTCGAGTTACTTACCTGTTTTTAACCGGTATAAGGCTTCACCCGACACCGTGGAGGATGTTGCGGTGTCCACTTCCCCTCACTGTTGAAGCATACACAGGATGTTGCCAAAACTACGTGCCCACTGTGTATATTTACACTCGCCATTACTAAGTTACATAATTCGCTGTATTGGCGCTGTTGATGTTTGCTTTACTCAAATATACAATATTAAATTAAGATGCTTAAAACCTGCTCTGCGCGTGATCTAATCGAGGTTACTAAATTAAAACGCACATTGTTTTCGTGAAATGCTAATCAAAGTTATGCTCGCAACAAAATCTAGCAATAATTTTATTAACTTTCCCATAATCGCAAGTAACCCTCTGTCAGTGGCGTGTTTCGTTTTTTTATGCTCCATCGAGCGGAAAGTCTCGAGTATCATCTGGTTTTGTAGGAACATTACTTGAAGCCACGCCTGCTACATTGCCTTCCCATACTTTCTACAGCTTTTTTGAAAAAAGACCTGTTCTAATATGAGGCAACCACCCTCATGAAATGTTACTAAGTATGTAAAAATACATTCCATATTACTCAGTCAGGAATTGATGAATGTTTATGAAATCGATATGTTTTATTCCGTTGTTATTCAAATTTAAGACCAAAATTGTAAGTTAAAGACGCTCTGCTTCCAATAAATGAAATCAGGTTTCGATAAACAGCATTCTAATGTTTTAAAGATGTGCGCCGCATCAATTAGGAGTCGCAGTCGAGTCTACATATATTTTGCAAAAACAAAGCGAGTTATTTCTGAACAAGTTCAGATGTTGACACAAGAGAATTCTCATCAACGGCCTACCATTGCACACGTGTTCAACGCACACAGCCGCAATTCATTCAACCGATCGAGAAGCTCGTGAATGAGCCGCGAAAGCTCCCGACTAGTTATGGTCGCCTGGTACCTCGGGCGGACTGGTTGACGGACATGTTGCTATCGACAACCGATGATTATTTTCATTACTTTTTATTGTGACCGCGCGTCATTATAATTTCACAATCCAACATAGATACTATTAGTTTCAGTTTCTAACGAAGACGGAAGACAGCATCGCCATTATTTTTATAAAGAAAGTAAACTAAAACTGTTAAAGTCCTAGGATAACAAACAATATCACACATATCAAAGTTTTAATTGCTCTGATATGACGAACGTATCAGTAACACGACTTCAAAGCTAAACAATGATTACATCCACAACTTGACCGCAACAATAATTGCTCCAACCACACACCGCACTTAGATATAAACACAACCAACACGCGTAGGCGCAGACATTAATCCCTTCACACGATTATTTACAAATCCTCTCTGGCTTTTATTATATGGCTTGCTTATCTTTAATGATTCTCATACTAGTACCTCACAATTAGATCATAATCTGTGCTGTATAACCGAGATCTAGACTCATTTAGCAAAAACTTGTATATTTTTTAAGATACAATAAGCAATACGAAATTGTTCAAGATAAAAAGTCTTCATGGAAACCATAGTCGTTTCCGTAGTTAAAATCGTATTCACACTTTTAGTATCAAAGCTTGACTACTCGTTAGCCCTGATATATTGTATATTCCAATCATAACTCAGTCATAGGCAGGTAGAAAACTTTTTATAAATGGTTTTATTAATTTGACTATAACTCTGTCGTGCGCATGAGCGTTTGTAATGCGCAGCGCGTCCTTCACAATCATATACGCATCCAAATGGGTTCGTCGTCACCTCTCGCTTCTTGCTACTGTATTGTATGCATACTAATCGAGTAAAAATTATATGCACATAGAAAATATTTATAACTGAATCAAATCAATTCTGCTACAAATTATAAAATAATATAAAACTTACTTTTTATGTGACGTGTGTATTTGTATTTCTTTTTAATTTTTATCAAATTAATCGATTAGTTAAAATTACCAGATATTAATTAATAAGAACATTACATAGTCATACGAAAGCTATAGATAGTTTATAGTAATAGAATCACAGTCACGTTATTTATTTGTAATTATAATTTGAATTGTATTTCATTTGAAATAAATTTAAGATTTTTCGACGAATCTAGAAAAGACTTCATGGTTTAATTGTATACAGTGCCATCTATAGTATGTTTGTAAAAGTCTCGAAGTCGTTTATGTACCGAGTCAAGCGTGATATTTTATATTACGCTAGGTGGCGCTTAGCTTTACTAACACTTCCTTAACATAGATGGCGTTAATCAAAAATGAAGTTCCTTGTACAATTTTAGGATTTACATTGTATACTCAACGAGATACATTTTAATTTATTATTTACTTGAAATTAAAGTATATCATTCGATTCATCATTATAATTAGAAGGAATATATCTTCCAGATTAACAAGAAGTTCTCAAAGATTAATTGAGTTGAAAATAATACATTAAATAAAGCTCATTTAATAAAATATTGCATTAGTTTTCAAAGACCCATAAGCCGCTCATTAAAAATACACAAATAGTTGTTTGGTTCTTAGCAATAATGGTATGTTGTTTTGTTTGTCAATTACGATTTTCACCTTGAGACTACACCCCCACTATAATTTTGTAGGGGTAATAAAAGCAAGTTGTTGCAGACCGTTGGTTGTATGGATGTGACGTCAGAGGGGGTAGGTGGTAGAGGGAGGGGAGGCGTGGGAAACATGCGGCAGGTGCGCGCGCGCCGGCCACTGATCCTGAACGCACACACACGCACATCGCAAGGAAACTATCCGTTATTGAGAAAGTTCCGCTTTTCCCCTATTACCATGATCTTATCTATAAAGTATCACCCACGACCGAACTTTCCTTTGTAATAATTGTATTAATTCGAATTAAGTATCGGAATGATCTGCGATGTGCCTTCCATATTATATATATTAGCAGTGCCAATAACAATTACTTGCATTTAACAAGTTCTGGAAGCGAGTAACCTGATTACTCAGTGGCCTAGTCAAGGCTCGACCAAAGTGGATAGAAAAATTAGATTCCCGACCGGAGGGGCAGTTTTTCTCTTTGATGTCAATTCATGTCAACAAAGTCACCTCGTCCAACGCAATGTCATTAGCGGTGTTATTAAAACGAGACCTACTACTGTACACTGTACTCTATAGCGTCGCATTTTAAACGATTAGGGATCGACATTTCAGTTAGAAATTCTGAAAACGTTGCGCTAATGAGATCGGGGTAATCGTTACACTTCAAGCAAGTTCCGAAGTAATTAAATGCGGCAACTTGCCTCGGGCGCAACTCCCTCCGATTGATTAACACCTAATGAGAGGAGTGCTGCTCTTAGAGCCTCTCGAATGATATTCTACAACTTCTGCTTCTAGTCTCCCTCTCAGCGTAAAGACAGTGCATTACTCAAACTTCGGCTATTGAGAAATAACTTTTTACACTTAACAAGGATCGGAAGTAGCCGACTTTTGGGTATTCAACATTCGTCTTGCTTTTGATCTCACAATTGTCCTCCAAGGTGAATCACTCAGTTTTGAGCTTTCCAAAGCCCGCTCTGATTTTTACATACTTGTCAAATTTATAACATATAAATTAATTATTAATTAATTTTAGTTTTTAATAATAATATTTAATGATATCTCAAAGTAATTAGACTTGCCCACCGCACATAAGTACAACTTTGAGATATTTTATTTTTATTTATTTAAATAAGTGGGCAAGGCTAATTAGAATAGGTTGATTTCGACATAATAGATTACAATTAAACATGAACGTATACACACGTTTACATTATTGTAGATTAGCTTACGATAATAATAGGAAATCTGAAAATATAATAGCCTTTTCCTTAAAACAACGTATGCGTACTCGTAAAGCGAAATATTATATATTTAGTTTAAGTTTAGTATATTTTTAGTCATCATTAAAAACGTTATTTATTTAAATAAGTGGGCAAGGGTAATTAGAAAGGTTGATTTCGACATAAGAGATTACAATTAAAATGGACGTATACACAGTTTACATACTGAGATTAGCTTACGATAATAATAGGAAATCTAAAATATAATAGCCTTTCCAAAACAACTATGCGTCTCGTAAAGCGAAATATTATATATTTAGTTTTAGTTTAGTATATTTTTAGTCATCATTAAAAACGTTATTTGTTTATGAAGTTCAATTATGTAAATTTGATCACCGTTCCGCCCGCTTGGCAGTGTCACGTTTGTGTGTGATTAACATAAAATTATCAATCTCGTGTTATCACCGGTTTGCGAAGGCGATAACGTGGGAAAAAAGCTCCACTGAGTAGCAAGAGCTTTGTTCGAAGCTCTTACTTACATGTTCAAATACTTAGACAAATTTTTCTGAGTCTTAAGTGCAAAATACATCGTCCTTGTTAAAAGTATTAAAATTAAATCAGTTAAGCGATTAATAAATCTCGTTTATCGTCAAGTGACCATTTATTTTGTGGGATTGCTGAATTGTCTTTAATTAATTCTAATTGAGAGTCCTTTTGAGTCCTTTGCGAGGCGCTTTATTGCAAACGCCCGCATCGGGCCGTGACTACGGGAGACTAAATTCGACCCACATGCTGTAAACAACACTTTTAATTTCACACGAAAATCGAAGCTCCATTAAGACGCTAATCGATTTCTCCGAGCATTGCAATCGTCCACCAAATATATCAGAAAAATCACGTTTCCTGTTTACTTTAAGGAAAGCGATTACGAATTACCGCATTTAGCTTGGAAACGGCTAGTTGCTCTTACTGAGAAAAGATGCGGTTTCGGGCGTCACGCATCGCGCTACCGTTGGCGCTGCCGTCTTGTGTTTCATTAGCTAGAAATCCGTGGAGTGTTTTTCCGGGGTCCCGGCACATCCACAATGGCGCCGTTTCCGGCCAGGTTCCCGCCAAAACAGAAATAAACTGACCCACTTGCGCGGCCGCACGTCCGGCCACCTCGCGCTGTCTGCATTTCCGGACAACTTGTCATATTTTATGCTTTATGATTTTTCATATAATTTCGGAATTAATTTGGGATGACGACTGTGGGGCGAGAAAGGTTTATAGATCTGAAAAGTGAAACACACAATGATATGAAACCGAATGTGAAAACGAATAATGGTGCGATGCGCTAGGCAGAAAGGCTTGCATAAGCAGAGTTTTTGGAGCGGAAAGGGACACGAGGCGAATTGCTACACCGTGACCTTGCACGTCGATTTAATAATTTATGTATGAGCATCCATTATACTTGTAAACATGCTGATTTCGTGCGAGCAATTTTATTTTAAAATAAATACTCTAAAGCGGTCTGATATGTGTAAATTGTCATTTAAGTCAATACGCTTATCTGATTGAGCAAGTTTACTTTTCATTTTGCTTTAAGTTTGTGGAAGTATAGATGCAAAGTTTACGATCGCAAAGAGCATTATTGTCACCTCGTGGGTACAAAAACGGTCTCGGCTCTGAGCAGATAACAGCGGCTCCTTTGTCGGCGCACATCAAACGCATCGCACGCGACTCATTGCCTTCGTAGAACAAGAGGTCTGAGGTTCGATACCGCTTACCTAATCGATGAAATATGTTTCTTAGAAAAGAATCGAAACATTGTTGATAACAGCCATTGCTATAATTTTTCCTTTTCCACGAATTGACAAGAAGTATACTCGTTCATTATAGGTTGTAAGCATTTAAAGGTCTCGTAAGAGCTTGCCGTAGATCATCTCGGTGCGATCACAATTCACGGCGCAGCTACTTGGCCTCTGATTGAGCTGTGCGTGCTATCATTTGTTCGTTTTGTTTTTTTAGTTGCCCCGAGTGATGGCTACCAGGCTTTTTGTTTTTTTAGTTGATCTCAGCTTGAACTTTCTCTGTGTATTTGGGTTGAGCACGTCGCTTTATTACTTTACACCTGTGGTTAGCTCGTAATCTAACGATAAACAAATTTCAGCGTTATTACATCTAATTGGGCTGAGATAACTTTCTTTTTTTATGCGGACGAATATACATACTGCGCTCAAAGCAAGTGAGCACATTTCGAGGTCATGCAGTGGTCATTAAGTTGAAACCTATATGAGATTAGATACAAACCACAGTTCTTTCTACATTCTAATTAGCGATAAGTGGTCGTATGCTGTAGATTCTAATGAGACCTTTGCAGTTTTTTATGTTCAAACGACTAAATACATTTAATGCTCATATCAATGTATCATAGCGACTGAGAGTTCAAGTAGGTTTGAGATCGTCTTGAACTGTGGCGAACATCTATGCCCGCCGTTTGAATATTTAAAAGGGACTCTGTTGGAAAGGAAGAGCGTTTAATTTCCAATAAGAGGTCATTATGAATGTATCGTTTTGTCTATGCTAGATACTGGTTCACAGTACTTGGGCGGCAGGTGTTTCGTAGCCTCCTCCCATTGCGCCGGCGCCGTCTCACGATTTAAAGATCATTGCACTGGTCGAGATTTACAAGATCTCTGCGGGCGATGTGCAAGGTGCAGCCTCACCGGTCACCCCGAGGCTCGCAAGGCGCGTTGAACTTCTTATAACTTTAGCCATTGCCAACTGATGTTACTCTTATATACGATACTACGTGTGTGAACTGTAGTGGCTGCCAAATAAACTAACCAATGCCAGATAGTAGGACGCGATAAAGACACAGGCATCAAAAAACATGATTGCTTCGTAGTTTGGCAATCTTCATTCATTTTTTATTAACGTTACTTAGCACGAGTTTTATAGTCACTCGTGAATAGCTTTTCATAGCTTTAATAACAAATACTCCGAAGTGACGTTAGTGAGTTGCCAAGCGTCATCAAGAGTGGCAATAATTACGCGAGATACGATACAGCAGCTTTCGTTAAACATTTAATTGGCCCTGCTACCGTTTTCAATAAAGTTTGGGTCCCGCCATTAATAGTGTAATTAAATCAGAGCCAGCAATTCGTTAACAGCCTTGACTAATGTGCGTGAGCACTGGTTGGATCGTAGGTGTATACACATATGTGCACTCACATAACGTACTCAATTTTGTAAATGTGGATAAGCATTTTAAAGGTGGAACATATTGGTGAATGGGCAGCTCAATAAATAAAGCAACGAAAGGTCGGCGTTCGTTTTGATCTAAACACGAGTTAAAAGGGTTGAGGGAGGACGTTATTCATCACTCGCTGTGCGTAATGCACTCAAAATTTATTTGCGTTTAACCAAGACACAGTGTCGCGTTCGGATACACGCATTATTCAGACTGTTATTCTTTATGGAGGACTTTTACGACACCATCTCTCCTCCATTAATTTCTACGGAAATAGAACTATTACGAGCGAAAAGGACTCTATTTTTGATATTTGTTCGTATTCCGTTATTATATACGAGACCCAGAAACACTTTAGGTATGCACGAAGATGTTTTTAGATTACGCCATCGAGACAAAGGAGTCATTATTTAATCAGTAATTCGAATCGGTACCAGCAATTTATTTGTAAGTAGTTTCGATGTCGGGCTGGCAGCGGTTTTTATATCGCACTTATGTGTGTGCCACGAACACATACGACCGTTTAATTTAACATACCTCATTCAACTATGAATGGGATGCTGCAGCGGCATGTCTCAGGGCTGCCAGTATGTAATTTATTTTTAAATTTATCTTATAGTTATATTGAGCCATTTGATTTGCTTGAAACACTGAGTACGACAAAACGAATTAATTGCGAAAGTGACAGCTGTAAAGCGATTGTGTAGTTACAATAAGTCGAGCCTTTCCGCCGAAAGGAAACACGGATTTATGGCTGTATGAGGTGAAAGTATTAACGTTACCGGCGCCCGTGAGCTCGATGCATAACCCTGTAAATTAAGCTGCGAATGTAGGTGTAATTCCCACGGTGTGCGAAACTGGTCGCGATAAGACCACAGCTCGCGGCCACTTCAATTAGTGCTTCGGTGACTGTTTCCTGCCGCAGCACCACCGCCGACCACGGCTTCGGGCTTGACACCATGCCCCAGGGTCGCTTAACTACTTTGCACTATGATAAAAATGAGCTACACTATAAAAACCAGCGTAATTGGACGTACTCATGATTTTACTTTGCGAGCGCTGAACAGTATAATTTAAAAAATAAAATGAATCTTCGAGGCGCGAGAGCCTTAACAACATGCTTTCCGTTATGTTTCTTAATGGACAGTTTAATAATATTGTATTTAATTAATTATACCGGTCTCATTCGCGATTGACATTCGTGGGAAATTATTGTTGACGGGTGTGTCACTTGGGCTTTAAATGTATTCGTTTTAAAAATATTGAGTTTATTTTGTTTACAACTCGGTGAATATTTGGCAATGTTGCCTATCTTGATGTGTCGCATGTCTCGGTTAGGTTGAGTTCATCTGGCGGTTCCAGTCTGTTACACTGATCATATTGTGACCACTGGAGCTTGTCAAATGGTCGCGCTGAGCAAACGACCATCTCGTATGCTCCATTTACTGATCACTCAAGGGACTCGCGTGTTACTGAAGCCTTTCATTCAGACTTGACCAAAGCGTAACCTTTTATTACCCTTCAACTTTTGCCGTTTGCAAGTAACAATTTGATCTCTCAGATCTCATCAAGTGAAATTTTCACTTTGCCCCTCTCACAGGGAATTAATCTTTTCGTTGGGGTGTGGGCTATTTACATCTGAAAATAGCCCGTGGCAACATCTCATTAGAGCCGTCAGCGATTGGCTCCACTTTGAAAAATGTCTTTGACGGTGAAGGGTTAACTACAAATAAATGCGGAAGTGGGTGACGCTCGGTTTTTAATAGTTTTTAATTAGGAAACAGTTTAATTTGGAAACAGTTGGAAGCAGGCGACTGACGCCTCGTCACGATGGCAAATAGGCGTGTGAAACAAACTAACGTACAAATTAATAGCTGATGTAACGTGAGATGCGAAGATAAGACATTGGAATTATTTGCCTAAATGTTTCAATGTAACCTAATCCGAGAATACTTTAACAGTTCAGTTCATTGTAAATATTAACATAACAGTAAATGGAGCTTCGTCAAGGTTACATATTCACTGTTATGCACCCTTACACTCATCCCCTGATCCTGGACGCATCCTTCGTGGGTCTACAGAACCAGTCGCCACATAAAGACACTAGTATCAAATTTCAATTACTACTCCGGATGACCACGCCCCTTCCTGAATTAAAAAGATGACAGTTATATTTATACCAGATTGACGGGTGAAGGGTTACAAATTCACTTCTTTTACATTGCGACGTTTATATATTCGGCCTCGTGTATTTATAAAAAGTATGTCTTGAGGAAAAACTTATTAAAAAAGCATTTATAATAACACTTTGATATTCTTAATGTCTTGTTAATGCGTCATCCGAATTCAAATGCCAAATTGTGCATTTTTGATAAAGGATGTTTTGTCGTCTGTCTTTACGTAATTTCCTATTACGTCAAACATCCTCCCAGAGCTGAGTCTCGCCGCATCGCCTTATTTGCCAACTCCAAGACATCAACGCAATCTTAAAGACATGATGGCTTTGCATATACCTCTTCGTATACACTACTTGAAGCAGCAGGCTACTGCTTTTCATGTAGCGCAGCCACTTTAAACCGGTCTGGTTCATTCATAACGGACTCGCCTAACAAGTAATCTAAGCCTCATAAGTTTAACTTTTGCCACATCTAAACGAGAAGATGAAACATAGCTTATACTGTATTGAATATATTCGAATCTAGAAGCAAAGTGTTGCCTTTACTGTGTGTGTGTAAATAAACTTCTATACTTTTCGTTTGCATGAGTCAATGGATATTGTAGAGTAAAAAATTAGCTCAGTAATGGCTATAAAATGCATATTTAATATTATTCAATTTAACGTTAGAATGAAACGGAAATCCATGAGGTTATTTTTTGTATGTGATTAATCTCAGTGAAGTTGTTTTATTGGTTTCAATGTTTAATAAATTAATATTAAAGTGCTTATTTAATTTACGTTTCCTTTTCATAGAATTTTAAATATAAAATATTCATAAAAACTTGTGTGTTTTTTAGTTTATTCTAGTCTAAATTGGGTTTGATCTGGAACTGATTGATAATAACACAATGTATATATAATTACGCTATATGTGAGTGTTTCATTTCGTAACGTTTCGCCCAACATTTACGACACTTAAAATATATTTATACCTTACAGAGAGGAATGAATGTCGTGGAAACCAGGTAAGAAGGGATGGCTGTCAGCGCAGCGTTTATTTTCGTCATATCGCGGGCTAAAACTGACTCGGTTATTTAGTGTATTGGAAAAACAAAGCTCGTGAAAAATCACCTCGCGCCTTATGATTGATCATTTCTCGAAAGCGGGCGCGCTCCCGCCAAAATATTTTCAAAACACGATCCGTTGATTTGTTAGTCTCATCGAGTGAGATATCGCGATCATTTCATTCGCCACGTCGCCTTGACAACTTGTCCGTTGCAGGACTAATTTACCATATTTTTAGAATACGAACGAACACATACACTATTTAGAACATACAACAAGATGCACAATGAGGACAGAACAAAGTCGATAGACTTCCTTCATAATTGAAAGACGATACGAAAATCACCCAGAGCCACGTTTGGGGTATCAAATGACGGAACAAATCGCTCGTGCATAATCGCAAAGTGCGCTCCTTAAAGGATCCTGCGAGGACAATCAAGCTATATCCGGTAAAACTCGAGTCAGAGGAATACAAAAACTTTGCTCATTATGCCAGAGCAACTAAAGGTGAAATTAGACGGAAACACGATTGTTGTAAGGTTCGCGTGATCGGAGCAGGTTCGCGTTTGGAGCATTTGTAAAGGATGTCCCTTTGTGGCCCCAGACAGTGTGGCACCGAACCTTTTTGTTTGTGCCAAATGCCTTCACTAAATTATATAGCCTAGTTTACCGTAGTATCAACTCGTGGAAAATTTCAGTCTACTAGAGGCGTTACAGGATGGCAGCGGTGGTGCAACTTTCTAAAGGAAACACCTCATGTTGGAGATTAGAATTTCTAGATTGAAGTCTGTACCTAGATGGAAACTGACTATTATACTGAAACGGTCAGCGAGGAGTCGGTGCCACTCATTCATTATGAGATGTTTGCACCTCGAAAACCACAAAATGAATCCCATTCAATAGAATCGAGTAGATCAAGCGAGAATGCACTCGCCGCTATAGGACACATCGGATGAGGCTTCTCCAAACGGAAAACAGCTTTCTGCTGTGGCCCGAACAATCACTTTCGCCTAGGCCCTCTGTAAGTTGCATCTTTCTTCGACGTCTATTCTGAGTGGAGTCGTGCTAACGAAACAAAGCGAGGAACATAGGGCCCCGTCGACAGTTGATTACGAACCTTGTCGGCGAGGAACAAGCCACGAGTTCGTTTGCGCCGCTCGAGGAGTTGCGTGTTTATGAATGACTGTTTGATTTTATGAATGAAGCTCAGCATCGTGAGCGGAAGCTAAGCCGGGCGGTCGCCTTCCCCGCGCGGCCAGTTTCATTAATAATTAAAACGCTAGTAGCAGAGTGACCGGATGCAGCCGCAACGATTATCTGTAGCGGGCTCGGCTCTTGCGCAGCGCTGCTCCGACAAAAACCGAGCCGTTTTATAGTTTTCCCAGAACGGGTACAAAATTAAGCCCGACCTACTTTCCACCGCTGCTCACTTTTCTCAATGTACCCCTTGCACATAGATGCGCCTTGCGCCGATAATTTCGGTGCAAACACGTAACCTTTATAAGAAGCGAGCGGTAACCTCAGACGACGTAATAACTCATAACGCTCGGAAAATATAAAATTAAATTCGACTACCTCATTACGCAACCGCTATTGGAATGGTACTGCGGAGCGGGATAGATGTATCGCGCCACACGCGCCAGAGAGGGATGGAGGACCGTCTAAATGAAAGAGTGGAATATGACAAAGCAGTAAATGAATGAGATAGAGACTGCGGCTAGATACGCACATCCGGTGGCCACTTCCTGTCCCTAGAGCTGTTCCAAGAACGCGATGTTATCGACTGTCGATATTTTTGAATTAAGCTCATCGATTTTATCGCTAATATGCTCTTGGGAAACTGCTTACTCTGTGGAGGTGAACTTTGGATAAAAACAGATCGCAAGTGAATGTAACATTAATGAGCATTTGTGCGAAACAGGATGGATAAATCTATAATAATTAATTAGGTACACCGGCAATGAAATAGTTTCATTTCCTTTCAGACGCTGTTCGATTGTAATTTATAAGAAGTCGTATTAAAGGCGTTACACAAGCATGGCGTTTTTATTACTCG
Organism: Pontia daplidice; assembly: GCA_963693355.1. Classification (NCBI taxonomy): domain Eukaryota; kingdom Metazoa; phylum Arthropoda; class Insecta; order Lepidoptera; family Pieridae; genus Pontia; species Pontia daplidice. The sequence continues at coordinate 10,804,495 of CAVNZL010000138.1, read as the reverse complement.
AACATTTCATTTGATTAAATCGTGAATATATAATGTACATATATTGTCATTCACATTTACATTGCATACTGACGAGACTTCATAACGAGTCGTTGTCGAAAGTGACGAGGAGCGACAAACGCGGGGGTCCTAGGTAAATAGAATTTACCACACACTGTTTGTTTAAATGAGAGCGTGCATAATTGAATTTGGTCGCTTAGCGGGCTAGTTGGAGCATCCTGCGCCCACGCACCCTTTAATTGTGCTACTCTTTTTGTTTAGTTGTCCTCGCCTTAACTCGATTAGGACAATCAGAGGCGCCCTTTGACCCGTGTCGCCCCGGCGTCTGCCACCACCGCACTAATCGCTGTTTCCGCTTTTCCCATTTCAGCATTCTCCTTTGTTCGAACATAAGTCTGACGGGTATTTTAAAAGTAGGCACAGCAGTACTGTAGCGTCTAGCTAATAATGTTTACTCTCATTTCTCCTCAATTAAATGCTTCGTATAATTGGAGCGTTATTACGGCTTCGTCGTCGCAACCATTTGACATTTATTTGTAGGTGAAAAGGGTCGAGTTTTGTTTAAAAGACAAAGGGGACACGTGCCGTTGTCGCGCTGACAAGCTCATTTATGAATGAGCTCGCAGATCGAGCCACTTCCGGCTAACTGTTGAGATAGTACAACACTCTTCCTGGTTCCTGCTATGGGATAATTACTCATCAGTGTACTCGGGCCCTTAGCCTGCTGCGTGTATTGTAATTTCGCTTCTAAGTGCTCATGGTTGTAGGGCAAAAAATCGGACCAAGCATTGTGTCGATCGAGGTGGCTCTAGTATGAACGGGCGACTGGCTGACACAATTTAAGCTCTATGCGTGGCGCACAAAACTAAATTTCGCGCACGACAGGACGTGGCAGTGATCTGCGTGTTGCGATGTTTTTCTCAGTTGCATCCCGTCGTTTCACCGTTACGCAATATATCGTAAATAATTAGCGGACGCCGATATTTCTGTGTCTTATGGACTCGTCGACTATCTGGTTTTTTAGCCGGACATTTCCTGCCTTAACGGAGCTCGCTCCAATCTTGTTTTGCGGCTTCTCTATTTCGGATTCGTTTCGCAAAAGCTGCGCTGGAAAAGCCATTGTGAAAAAGGAATTTTGTAAGGATCAGGCCGACAAATTACATTGATTTTTGCTTTAAAGTATTTGTCGGTACGGGCTTATGTTAATGAGTGGCGAGCACAAAAAGCGAATTGGGCTTTCCGATAGATGGGCATGACCAGCATTGCTCGCGGGTATTACCGACCCGCTGCATTTTCACACGTACCGGGTTTTTGCTTCGCTCGTATGACTTTTACCAAATTGCACAGTTTAGCTCTCAACGCCGACTTTAAGTAGCATTTTTTGCCGGTTGTTCTTAATGACGAAAGCGCACGATTAAACATTACGCAGCCTTTTCATAATGAAGTAGTCCGTAGGTGATCCTTGTCAGCGCAAAGCCATTATCGTTCTCAAATAAAATGCAAATCAATTCTATAAAAACTTTGTCTAAGTCCAACAGCAGATGAAAAAACGTTCTCACGTTTGATAAAAACGAGGCTATTACTAATTTATTCATGGGAGCCAAACCGCAGACCCATTTATTAAAACGCACTTTTTATACAATATTTGTCAAGAGTGATGAAAACTTGCAGATATATGATAAAACGAGTCGTTATGGCTTGAATAAATTATAGAGTTTATAAATGGGTTGTTTTGTTCTCACGACGGCGCTACTAGCCGCCACAGATGAGTGTTATAACAGCCCGCTTCCAGACCGGTCCGACGATCCGACCTCTGTTCAACAACGATTAACGTTTCTTTAATGTGATAGTGCTGCCGAATACGAGCCAGATATTCACGGGTATTACTATATAATATGAATCATTGCTCACGTAGTCGCCACCCCGTAACTTTCCTCCGCATACTTATTTAAAAGCCCAACAATTATTTTGTAGCCCATGTCTTTCTCACCTTCCATATATTGAGATTCACGTTTCTAGCTGCAGTTGAGTATTTTTAAAAATTGCTAACATTCCTCATAAAAAGCTACAACGGATGACGTATGACTAAACGAGATTCATATTTGGTGATGAATGAAGTTACATTCAACTAGTTCTAGTAATTTCTCCTTAGAAGTGGCAACGAAAGCAGACCTACAAGGTTCATTCATTAAACCAGTCCCCCCCCTCCTCCGCCGCAATCCGGCCAGCACCATTCATGCCAGCACTTAATGAACCAACATCCAAGTTAGAATAAATATTTGTAGGCATGGCGTCTCTTTACCATCCGTTGCGTAACCGGAAAACGATTTAATATAATATTAACTCAAATTACACGCCATCTGAATTAGCTGAGCTTCAATTAATATGCTAATTGAGATGAACATTGGACGACGACATTTTGTAATCTCAACGCCTTTGTTCTCTCTCTGAAAGCGTGCCTGCGACCTCCATCAATATTTGAAATAAACAAACTAAAATGACATGTTGAAATCCAGGAAAGACGCGGTAAATATGGATGTTGTACTTAAAATGGCTTTGTAAAAGTATACAAACAGAGGTGTTACAAGTTCCGCTGAGCAAGGTCAGGTTATCATATTTTAAGAAAATGCAACCTTTTTCAACATGAGTAAAGTAAATTATTGCGGTTAATTTTTATTGGACCTCGTTTCCTTGTTGTTAATTTGTTTACGCGTCGATGCCGAGTTGGTGCGGCGAGTGTCACATCGCGACATAAAATCGAGAATGAAAACTTAAAAAATATTCTCACGCTACTGGCCTACCACGAAACTTGTCCGCGATCGAATCGCAAAACATGATATTCGTCGCGGACCTGTTTGATCGCCTTCTCCGCAAACTGATTTAAATGGATCGGTCATCGCATTCATGCTCTTGAATCGCTCAAGGCATCTTGAATGCCCAGGGACCAGGCTACGCTGGTGAAAGGCTGAAGGAGGCGTCTCTCAGGCGACGCTACGCGAGCGACAACGCAGAGCCTTCCGTTCCCGCGCGCGCCGTGGGAACTTTATTTTCGTATTTAAATGCGACCCTCATTAAACTGGTTTGGCTCAAATTTGCTGCCTTCTTTCGACGCCTTTTACTCAACTTTTTATAGTTCCGTTCGACATTTACTGTCCGCGATTCAAGTCTAGACTGCGGCAGGAATAATGATGCTGTGCGAATGGCTTGGCTCCGAATAGAGCTCTTCTTTCATTCGTTTCAACGCTTCCCGAAAGCGTTCCGGGAACAATTGGCGTATTCGCTCGCCGGCTAATGAAAGGTATTTTTCGCATTGGAGCTTTATGCGTTCATACTAAACATTTAACATTCAAATATGGAAGCTCTGCATCCTAATAAATACACCGCGACGCTCACACGAGTGTTTTGCTAATCCAAATGCTATGCTAATGGTATGCTTCAATTAAATTGTGTTTTTTTTACTAGTCCTTGCGACGATGCATTATTGAAAACTTGTCAATTGTCAAACACACTCCAAAATAAGTACTCCTTCGACTACCAGATTTTTAAAATTGAATTGAACGAATAATAAAATAAATTATATTTTTTACTGTTAGGTGTTAAAACTGATATCACCTCGTGGAGCCAATATTAATATCAGCAACCTTAAGTGATTGCAGACATGTATCGTGGATTATTACGAAACATCCACACAATTTGTTTCAATGTATAAGAAGCGAGTTGATTTAAAAATATGCCTGCGTCCTTTAATATGAATATGAAATGTTCCCCGTCGATATTGTGGCAATGTTTCCTCATTAAGACAATCGCGAGCCGTAACTTCATGCCTAAAACTGTTTGCACTTCCCCACGGCATCGCCTTACACCGGATGCTAGGTAACCCTGCATCCCAGCTAAGCTTCCTTTGAGTGCTATTTGGAATATCACTTTAACATCATACAGATAAAGCGTATTGTGTCTTGACAAAATGTAAATCGGTATTTAATTTTCCAAGTAGCTTTACTCCGCCCGATATCAGTCTCAATTGCAAGTCGCTCAAAGTTCTTTTTCCTGTGGCACAAAGTATAGATCGAACCGGAAGGAGTCATTGTATAGGCTCGCTACCTGGTGATAATTTTCTTTGTGGACTGTATACGTGAACAATTATGGATGTAAAAGGCAGCATTTAAAAGCATTCTTTAGATACTTTGACGTATGCTACAGATATGCAACCCACACCCTTATCAGCGGATATCTACGTACACGTTGACTTACAACTCTTTCAATAGGAGGTGTATCTTTTGTGATTCGTACAAGCAAGTGGAGATATCAATCGCTCACATTCAGCTACTAAGTTAGTTAAATTATCAGCTTGTTTTCGGAAGGCTTTGACTAATGTAATGAGAGAAGTTGTCTAAGTATATGTCGTGCGATCTGAGCGAGGGGAAAGCGCGCGACGGGGAGGAGTGACTTCCCGCGTAGCACCTGGCGCAGACCTCGCTGGGATCCCATTGATTTGTATCATGTAATTTCTTTGTCTTAAAACTTAACGTTCAATGTAGACGTAATGCACGTAAGAATTATTTATTACAATCGCGAGGTGTTTATTCAGTTATGATTATTCTAGGCATGTAGTTTTCGTAAATGTGAGACAATGCAGTGTGCCGAGAGCGCTAACGACAATACGGGCCACATCCTCTGTTTGTCTCAGTGAAAGTCAATTATTGTTGCTCCAATACAGTCTTTGTAAGCTCATTGGCCGATTGTACCGGACAGGACTTGTAATGAGCTTATAACTTTCTACGCGTGTTCTCTAACCAATTAACAGATTGCACACCGAAGTATCTTAACTGTCTCGAGAAACACAAAGATCTCGTGTGCATCTCACCAAACTATGCTTCGCTGCAGCCGCGCCTCGAGCCTTGCCTTCGCCAGCACTGCGTCTGACGTCACGCATCTGCGGCGCACCCTAACGATCCTACACTACATGTACTGTACTCGCAAACATACCTAAAACATTTTAAAAAGTCGCAGCCATCAATGGAAGATGAACGATTATCTCTTGAGCAGATTACTGGTTAGCCATAGAGATAGTCCCGGCGGGCTCACGGCGCGCAATATTTACTACGTCGCCTCTCGTCCCTTTCACTTCCTCCGCGGGTGCGGCGACAACCTGTGCGAGAACGAGACGGCCCTACGCGCCAGACAGAGACGCGGCATTCATTCATAACAGAGTCCGCCATCCGGTCTGCGCTCTCATCGATCACTTCATCTCCTTCTAACGCACAGTTTCCTCTCGAGTGCGAGCAGGTGCCGCCGGATGCGTAACACCGCACCGGAGCTTTTTATCGGAAGCTCCTCAAAAAAAGTCGCTCGGTGTCCGGAACGAAAATCCTGGCTCGAGACAGTCGCGAAACCGGGGTGTGCCAGTGCTTAACGTGGATCGAATGTAGGTTGAATTAATGAACAATCACAATTGGTGATTTTCGTAAGTCGGGCTGGGAGTGAGCTGGGCATCGCCCCTCCGCCGGCGCCGCCGGAGCGGTAGTCGCGCACCGGCCGTAGACGAGCGCGCGCGCCCCCACACCCTGTCGCAGCCGCTGCTCGCACGAGTGACATGGCCCATCCCGGAGCCGACCTGCCGCGATTCGCCCGCGATAACAGAGTGCTGTCCCGGTTGTGATTTCGCTAATTGGTGCTTTCGAGTGAGTGACACCGCGAATGTACGAGATCCCGCAATGGACTTTATAATGGCCCAAATTACATTAAATGGGTAATTGCAGTTCTTCATTGGATAATGGATTCGGCTCATATACTCGCTGCATTATATCGCTGCCCGCGCGTCGTACCTCCGCCGATGAATTTTGCACTTGACTCCTGACTCTCTTTGTTCTATGCCGTTCCATTTACATTCAACAATGCGCTCCGCGAGCACACGACTGGAATACGACGGTGCTTGGCGATGGCACAGTATGGCCAAAAAGTCGTCTCGTCTCCAATTTTTTACAATTTCCCTTTGCCCAACCAACTCGATTACTTATTTGTACTTGTAAGGTGAAATCCGCGACGTGGATTAGCTCTAAGCAGTGAGTCGTTAGGTGAAATAGCTTTTGTATTATGCATAGTCCTTAAGACGTGTCAGGTACTAGACGGGTAAGGCTTATCAGGCGGGCTCGCTCGTCGAGCGTGGGAATGAAAAAAGCATGTTAAACAATAGCAAACAGATAAGAGTATCGTCGGAGCCATTTGGGGACGGGCTGTGTAATGCGCCTATGTTTTCACTCGCGGTAACTTAGCAACGCTGTTGCTGATGCGATTGCGCAATATTTATTCAATGCACATCTAGCTTATATCTTAGGCCACATCATTCACTGTATGTTAGAGCTAGCCGGGTGGAAGCAGAGCGGCTTCCCCGCTGTTTACATATAACTAGAGATGGAATGAGCTCATATTTTTCTCTCCGCGAGCGGAAACTAACGGAAAAGCAGCAACGCAACGTGAATCACAAATCAATATGTGCCCTGTTTTAAAATAGATTTGCCGAGCCAATTTATAACCTATAGTAAATATTTCCATTTGCAAATGCCCCAACTTCTAACAAAGTTCTAATCGTGCAGTATTTACTTTGTTGCGATTTGGACGTCAACATACCTTTGTTCTCTATTTAAATATAAAAAACTGGTTTGTCATTTAGCGAAAGATAATGAAGACGACGCAGGTCTATGTTTCCCCAAACGCGTCAATAAGTTTGCTGCGATGCAGTAGGTACGTGTAGGAAATATTTTTAGCGGCCCGTTAACAGCAGTTAATAGCCGCTGATGTCACGCTGACACCGCCCAATAAACTACACTTAACGACCTATCGTTTGTCATATTTTTCGTTAATAAGGATGTTTTTATTTTGCATTGCAATCTGACACTAGTCGAGATTAAAATACCTCACTTGAGTCACAGCGCGTGGCGGCCAACCAGGCCGCGTTTACTACCTATGTAATTACTTAAATCCAACGAATTTAATGTATGTATTGTTTTGAATATTTAAAATACGGGACAGCGCACCTATACGACGTCTGCGACACTGAACTTCACCTTTACTTCGCTGATTAACATACAAATGTTCTGAAAATATATCGATTTGCATGTCAAATGAACCTCGCTAATAGTGCCCTGATCGGAGAGTGTATATCGTTTCCTTAGTACTAATGGCCCAGCGATAAACTCCTGTTTATGTTAGTGGAGGCCTAAAGCGCTCAATTAAGAGTTGGTAAAAGTTTTCCCGCGGAGAGCGCGGCGCATGCGCGTGGGCGGCGGGAGGCGTTCGCCAGCCTCACAACTCCGCCTCGCTGTGCACGCCTTTCGATCTCGTTTACCCAACTTCAAATACGATAAATATACTGCAAATCACTAAAAGCCGACACCATTACACTTTGTGAATGCAAAATGTCCGACCGACACACGACTTTAATTTGAATCGCGTCAGTTTTTCTTGAACATAATTTCAAACGTTACACATTTTTGGCAGCTCGCAATTTGTTCGGAATATTGCCAATTTGTTGCCTGGATTTCGAAGGAATTTAACGTATGTACGAGTGGGGCATTCCACAAGGCTCGAACTAAGTTTTCTTTTTAGAGCATCAGTAGTATGCATTTAGCTGGCCATATTCGGCATAATTATCTAACGTAGGTATAATTTATGTACGTCATATATCACGACAAAGAACGCCCCGCGAGCGACCGCTCTAACGTTTTAATTGAGTACTCTGAGGTCAAATCACTTGTAGGGCTATTATTTAGACTGTGTGACCGCATGGAACTGTACCGAGGCGCTCGGCGCATCAACGTGCTACGTATTGTTTCAGAATTTAGGCAAAAGCTTCACTGGGTGCGTCCAAACAATGTATCACAATGTGCGAGCGTCAACATGCCACCGGATTGTTACATAAGCATTGTTCTGCATTTGTATGATCCGCCCGCGTCAAACGTTTCGTCGAAGCATCCATTGTCGCAATGTTTGTTGATGCACGCGCAAACCTCGCGAAACCGGGCAAATCTCGCGAACGCACCTTCAAAACAAAGCCACGGGAACGCGACTTGTTTTCAAACGGCGACGCTCAATGCTCAAGCCATTGTTCGAAAAGATGCGGCCGGCGTTAATGTTCAATCCGAGAGTAACATTGTTAGTGTACGTAAATATGCGGGTGTCCACTTTCCTATTAAGAGGGTCGGAGATGAGATAGACGTGACCCCGGTTGATCCCGCACTGCAATTGACACCCAGCTCTTCGCTTCTCCACGCCACCGCCGGCTTAATTAACTCAAATTCGTTTAGCGATTTAGAAGCGCAGCGGTGAAATATCTCCGACTCGGAGCATATTCGGTACAAGTCGACACAGAATCAATTTAGGGGCGTAGGGGACAAATTGGGCGCGACAATCGAGTTAGTTGACCCCGAGCGCTTTACACGACCATCACGGGGGTATTGTGTCCATGCTGGGCCTCAATCAAAGTCATTCTAACAAATTGTATCAATCATTTAAACACGCTCCCGGCTGCTGACGCTGCTGCGAGCTGGACTCTACGTTGATACGGCTAATTATTTCAATCGTAGAATACAAACCATACGTTACATTTGCATGCATTTCCATTTAAGTATTCTTTATGCAGCAGCAGTATGGAGCGATGTATCGGTCATTGTGCTATTGTTTTTCGATATAGGACACGCGAAGTCGACCTGCAACTTCTATAACGCGACAATGATCAAATAAAACATCAGGCCTATCATTGGACGTTTAATTCTATTCACTGATATTGGTCTATTAGACATTCAAGAGGTCGGGTGAAGCGCTCTTAACAATAAATCCTTCCAACGCGCCACATTAACCCTCGCTTATTAAAGTGTAATGGAGTTGTTTACTTGTTAACCCTTGAACCGTTGTACGGTCTTCAGCACCATTACTATCAATTTGTTCCATTACACATCCATTATTAGTATTAGACTCGTGTGTAATACATTTAGTGCCACTTATCCGATTCGAATTAAGCCTTGTAATATGCAAAGCGGGCGATGATTAGTGGTCGCCCATGTTTCATTTGGGGGAGGCTCATTTCGATACGAATTCATTTGGATTATTAAGCAAATTGATTATTTAGTAGTGGTCAATTTCGGGTTGGTATAAAAGTTTGTTGGCGAAAGCGGTCGTTCCGGCCTGGCGGGTCGTGTGAGAACGCCGCTGCGAGGGTTGAGCGTGCGGGCGAGGGTTGGTGTTGGGCAAATGGGGAAGCGGGCCGGAAGCACCTGTGGGAATTCTGCTCGCAATTCGAATACAGCGCTAGAACAGAGAGCGTTACCTTGTGTTTTAACGCATCGCTTATCTTTTAATTGTTGTTGCCTAATAGACGCGAACCGGTTTTAATTAACGTCAACCATTCACGAACCTAATCGAAAAGATAGAGCGTAACTGTGTCATGAGCAGAGTCGAATGCAAAATTCACCACCAACTTACCATTGTCGCCAGTGCTAAACGAAATGAGCAGTAGTCGGCGAAGCCAGAACCTTTCAACCGTGACGTAACCGACTGCTCGCCAAAATGAAAAACAGTGAGGAGTGCTTAGCCCGACTCTAAGACGGTCCGATACAAACAGTGTGATATTTATTTATATTGTTAGTTGTAGTCAATTGTGAATACTGAAACTATTTAGCGACGTTGTGAATTGTGCTCAAACTGAACTGAACCTGCAAACGGGTCATCGTTCCACCTTGAAGAACCCGTGGCAGAGCCATTCGAGGCGACGGCGGCCATCGCAGGCATGGGAATCAAAGTCATGATGAAAGCTTTCAATAAGCCGAAAGGTGAGTGCAGAAGCGACAGATTAACCTTAGGTAATATACTACTATTACGAGTGATTTATTTAGTCGGGGTGCCGCGACGAATATTTCCTCGCAGAAGCGTAGGGTGTGCAACACATCCTCGGTGACGCAAGCAGACTTGGTTTCGCCTGCACTTGTGCCAGATGCCAACCCGCCGTGACTGCGCAACATGTGAAACAGAAAACGTATTGTTTTCGATGCGTATCGCCTCATCGTATGGTTTTTTTCATAATCTATGACATTTTCCTTTTTCCAATAAAGGTCAACTCAAATAGCATAAAGGACGCGAGCAAAGGATATTCTGGTGTCTTTGTTAGTCGCGCTCATTACTCTAATTATGATGTATTGCTCTGATGATCTTGAAAGTGAACGACTCGCTAACGGCCGCGATTACACCAGATTGTTTACTTGCTCGGCAGCGTAGCGTTAAACGGCCTGTTTTCTGATGCTTACTAACTAAATAGTAACCGAGGAGTAGCAAACTAAGTGGTAGACTCTAACCGCCTTTATTAATGATGCAGTTTGGATGACTTCCGCGAGTAGTAGCTGGTGGAATTAAAATCGATACTGGAACAAGTCACGTGGCGTTTGGGTTGCTTTGCTATGTAATGTTTCGCCGTGAGTTAGGTGTGCGGGGGCGGCCATTCACGCCGCTGATTGGTCCATCCGGTGCGCGCTCAATGAGATGATGCGCCTGAGCCGCCTCTGTCATTGAGCTAAGGTCTCTCGCCTACATTCGTGATCAGTCTACTATTCCCTATACCCCAAATGCAGCCTGCAGCTCGAGGACAAAGTTGTAAAGTTTCCAATTTTGAACGCTTTATCTTGTGTTAGCCTTGAACTACAAACACCTAGTCATTATAACTTTTAATTACACGAATGTGAGCAACGGTTATCATACTTAATGCTCCGAGCCGAGCTCTGAATTGAAAACACAGCACGCGCCGCTTACGTCACGCGACGTTCCAAGTTCAAACAGAAAACAATGGTCGGTAAAATGTTGTAAGCTTTTGTTTCCCTTATAATCGTCGGTTTGAGACCCTATTTTCCTCATTCGCGATTAAAACCACACTAAATAATATACGTATTCAAAGTAAGTATATAAATATAATTGGTACTTCAAGAATACTTAATAAAGCGAGTGATTGCAGCGACTAGAATGTTAATTGCTTAGCATAATATTAATCATCTTTCAAGTAAAGCAGAGTTTTGTGAGTTAGCTAGTTATATACGCCTATGTATAAAGTAAGTGTATCGTGACAGCGCTCAATTGCTAGCAACAAGTGGAAAGCCCGTCGGCCCGAACCCACCCTCCGTTAACACCTGTTGCAGCCATACAGCGAGGCTCGCACATTTTTATTACGCAGGGGCTTTTAAGTCAAACCGTGACTTGAATACTCTAAGTATTCTGCTGTTTAAGATTGAGCGAATGAAGAAAACGTAACCAACCCATTCTACTGGTCGGTACAATCCACATTCGAAGGCTAAATGTTGCGGGCATTATTTTGGTGGGCAGCGGGCCGCATCTCCTGGCCATTGTGCCGTTATCTACGCTATTCACAATTCGGCCCACACCACAGATATACCACCACAATCGATTCAATCTTAAAACAATGAACATTCAGTGCCATTGACAATCTGCCATGTAAAATGCATTAATTGGGTGTCTATTACAATTAACACTTCACAGTTCAACTGTATTTGCGCTTTATGACCGCCTGCTATTAGTGAAAAATGGTTGCCGATGGATGTTTTTGTTTACGAAGCCAGCTGTACGGATGAGTCCAATCACAGCCGCGACAATTAACGCACATCGCTTAGTTCTCATTACTATAATTAGGGAAGCGGACACGACACGCTCTTTGCGAGAAGATTGCATTTCTTAAATTAATACTGCGCAGGATGTAATTACAAATAATTCAAACTTATATAAAGGAGACAAAAGACTCTTCGATTCACAATACTGAGATGTATTTATTTATTAAGACCTACCAACTAAATGCACAATTATTCATTCTAATATAAACTTAAACAATATGTATTTGTACATCTAACTAAAAGGTGGGCACTGAGTTGCTCAATGCGTTAAACTATCAGCAAAACACAAAAAAGCAAAGAAAGTGTACCCAAATGATCATACTAAGAGTTCGGTCTAATCCGACTAAACTGGATGGTTGAACTAGATACAATAGTAAATAGTTATTTAAAGCAGTTGCTCTATGCAGCAATTCCTCCATAGAAGTATCCAATTAATTACGTCAATAGTCTGCCAGGTGTACACTGCACGACAGATAGAGACCTCATCTAGGTGTTATATGGATAACAATTCTTAATCATTTTGTAAAATTACGTGAAATATAAAAGTTAATAATGACGCCTTTGTATTCAAACATACATATACTACATATGTAGTTAATTGAACTGAACAAAAAGGTGCAAGGTTGAAGAAATCGAGTCATAATCGAAGTCGTTTTAAATAAATTAGCTGTAATTCACATTTTAATGCCATAAAACAAACATTTGGTTTGAGCAACTCGTTTGGCGAGTCCGTAGACTTGTAATAAATTTATGAGAGCATTTATTCAGTGAAAAGTAAAATTTTCTCACGCTTCACAAATAGCCAATTCTTCTATATATTTAATATACTTGTTACGTACATATATTTTAATGTACGGAAATGTTTTTTTATCCTGTACAAAATTGAACAAAAAAGAGCAACACTGGCGGAAAACTGAGACCTTATAGACCTACACGGTGCGATGTAAAACATCCGCTGAACTCTGAAACATATTAAAAGTTATCCGAATGATCCTCCTAGATGAGAGCGGGCACCGACCGTGGGATCTGAAGAGTACAAATCTCTACATCTCAGAACTGGTCGGCAGGTGTGCAGGCGCACACAAACGCACACCCACGCACACGCGCGCACGTCTGACGTACTTATGAATGAGCCAAAGTAACCTAACCTCACTGGCGTAGGAGCGCAGTGATTTATAATAAAAATCAAGTATTAATTTGTTGTAGGGAAATGCAATAGATGAAGTAATTACAATGTCCGATAATCATCTCGCTCGATGAGCTTGTCATCTGATTAAACGACACACGCCGCGAAGATATACATTTCTGTGTTAAGTATGCTTTGATGGCACCGAATTAATTATTTACTTCTATTAATTTCGTAGTCTGTTTTGAATTATAGGAATGTAAAATCTATTTAACATCCACCAGTAAAGCGAACCGAAACACAAAGGAGGCTCTATATATTGTAGAGTCGACGGTCTTAAGTTGATTATGTATGTTATGAATTGAAACTTATAAGAGCCCTTGCTTCTGTTGCAGACATCCCGTCGCAGGTGCCGCCTCTGACGCCCGGCACCAACAAGAAGATGGCGGAGGCGCTGAAAGCCACCTTCGCCTCTTGGGAAAAGGAGCAGCTGCGCCTCGGCGTACCCAAAGGTGTTTTTCTTTTTACATTGCCTTCGTAAAACTTGTGTTTATTCACACAACTTGGATTCGACTCCTCTGTTTTACGAACAGGATGCGAAAGCCATAAAACTACAAATAATATACAATATTATATGAAAAAGCTTTAATCTAAGTGCTTTGAACTAAGATAGTTTTACAGCCGTACTCAGCGTTGTTGATTAAGAGTAAACAATACGTATCGCCGTTCCTTAGATATAGGGTTATAATTGTGAATACTATTTTAGATAATTGCTTCTTTGACTAAGTCAAGTGTAGGAACTGTGTAAATATAACAAGCATGGAGAGGTTTCAATGTATGTATATTAAAAGGGGAACGTTGCTATTGCGGTATAAAATTCACATTGAGCCAGTCCTGGTCTCGTTAATTTACATATTATGCAATGTGGTATGTAGATGAACTTAGGTAAATGCAACGTGAGTGACGGACGCAGGACGACCACCACTGAAGCCTTTAAAAGACGACGGATGTTCTCTCTCATGTCAGGAGCTGTGTTATATACAGAATAATAATCACTTTTGCAGCTTGAAAATACATTTGGGCGCGAGTTGTGGGTCGTAGAGCATAGATCAGTCAGGTCGGTCATAGGGTCGTCGTCCGTGATTGGCGGAAATGCACGTCTAGTCCGCGCCGTGTTAATTCGCGCTTCCGCCCATCTCGATAACTCTAAAACTCATCTATGAGCAAAAGGCAACTTTACAGTTTGCGTACGTAAGGTAGATAACAATGACAAGTTAATTATTTCGTTGCTGTACTGTTACGTATCGATTACTTTTAAAATGAACATAATTTGCATACCTTAATGAGCATTCGACCTTCCTCAGTTTTTTCATCGCCTTTCATAAACCCTCCGCGGTTTGAGATCGATTGAAAGTACCAATACGGGCACCCCTTCAGGGCTACTCTTTTTATAGCAACAATTATTAATCGCGCTGGCTTCTGTCTTAAATGATTTTGGTAACTGATCGAGTCACTTATCTGTTTGCATTGAAGTATAAGAATAACTTTGACAGCAAAAGAAGTTACAAAACGTCTAGTCACCTCATCAGCAGTAAGAGCAGGAATAAACAGCGGCCGACGCTTGAGAGCTGTAATTAAACTAATTACTTGTGATTAGTCCGCTCTCGCGCCGCTTTTCGCTCGGAAAAAGTGAAGCCGCGACCCACACCGCCAAACTGACACTTAACTGCATTCGTATGGGCTGGCTTTCTACCAGTTGTCGTAGTATAACAGACACGAGGCTCGATTTCGATAGCGTTGGGATTGAGTAAACCGTTTGATCATCTTCAGCAATAATAGAAATCACTTAAAAGTGTGGCGCTGCGAAGGTCGCGGACTTCCTGCGCGCCGTGAGGCAAGTTCCGGAGTTGGCCAACGGAGCCCGCCTCACTAATTGTTCCTCTTGCCTCATATTGAATACACATTATTTTTCCATTTGCCCTTCAAATATTATTCCTTTGTTCTGCAACGCCAATTCATGATAGGTTTATATCTTTGTACACTCAACTAGCTTATTGAGTAAGTCCTGTTGATTACATGTTTACAATTGTGACTGCTATTCATCAGATCCTCGCCAATGGAGCGAGGCGGCGGTAGCAGCGTGGCTGCGCTGGGCGGCGCGAGAGTTTTCCTTGGAGGGCGTCGCGCTGCAACAGTTTGCGCGTGCGCAAGGCAAAGACATCTGCGCCATGGGCAGAGAGGAATTCGTGGCTCGAGCGCCGGCCTTCATGGGCGACATCCTGTGGGAACACTTAGAAATACTACAAAAAGGTAGAACTTTTTTTGCAACAGTTTAACATCTGGGGCATTTCTTTTTCATTTGATTATCAGCCATACTAAGCCCTTCACTTGCTTCACATAACAAAGAGAACCTATGTAAAATAAAAGTATGTGCGTATCAGACGTGGAAAAGGAGCGATCGCTGCTGGCCAACGTACCGCCCAACATGTACGAGAGCAACGTGTGTCTGCCCGAGCTGCCCGACTACGTGCCGCCCCCTGCCCATAACTACAACAACAACAACAACAACGGTATGTTTAATTTGGCCATAAATTGATTGTGTTTTTAGGGAGTTGCCTATTTGGGCACATAGAAGCTTTAGAATTTCCTTCAAAACACTTAGATATGAGGAATATTGGATATTTTAGCATGAACATAAACTGAATGTTGAACATTACGCGCAATTTAATACTGAACAAATGTAATATATAAGAGTCTGCGACCGCGTTCGTTTGCATTTTTAAATTGCTTTAACATGCCATAATTATAATCTGTGGCACTATCTGCCCATAAAGATATGCGCTCCTTATCTACGGCGGTAAAGTTACTCTCATTAAACTACCATTGCCGATAGCCCGACAATTATTCAATAGTTACGACCCGATAAAACTATAGACAACTGCTGTAGTTAACTCTAAACATGGCAGTTAATTGTAATTGACACTTGAAAATATCTCGGTGAAGAGGATTCCTTGATATGAAAATAGACATCGTTGTCATATCGTTACAATTTCATCAATGAGTATGTCCGCCGTTCTCTTCCTTGTAAAACATGTACATTGTTAATAAAAATTTATAATCGCGAGGTGGCTGCGCAATGTCACGAATAAAAGCTCATTTCCACGAGATATAAAGCGGCGTTTACAACGTTGTAAATCATCGCTGCGGGATGTTTTGACTGCGGCCGCGAACAGCTACCGAAATAATAAATTCACTAAGAGACAGGCCTCTCTTGACACCGCTGCTACGGGTGGTCTCGAATCTCAAGTCAGCGCTCACCTATTTGTGTATTAATCCGAGAGGACGATGTAAACACTACTTTAATTCATTGTTTTAATCAACTTATTTTTCCAAATAGTAAAATGAAATACAATCCAATAGGATGAAGGTTTTCAGTGAGATGCTCATATCTTAACTACGTCTCCACTTCCTACGCCAACGAACAAGTGTTTCGGGGAGGGATCGTGGGGCGGGGAATGGTGTAACGCGACCTTGGCGTAGTTTTTCCGCTCTCTTTGAGCCCGCGAGGCCTCTTATGTATGTGTCATCTTGCACTTTTCATAACATCCGAACTACACGTGCGTGACTGATTGCTGCTTGTACGCCTCTCTGTTTCTTCCACTCGTTCAGATTCAACATGTACGAAAATGTTCGCAACTTTGCTCTATGGACATTGACTCTTTGGATTTGAATGTCTCTTTCCTTCTTCGATTTCCGTACCATAAATAATTGAAAAAGTACCCTTCTCAAGAGGCTTTGCTCAAGAGTAGGCTGCATCAGACGCGAGGCTGCGACCAATCGCTAAAAAATTTAGGTTTGCCTCCCACTTTGAAATGTAAGATTTTTCTGAGGTTAATTATATATTTTATGAGATCACGACTTGTAGTGTTGTCTTGCATGTGGTAATTGCTAATGGTCATTCGAGCAGGTTTCGAAATATAAAAGTCTTAATTAAAAGAGTGTGTTAATGGCATAATATTTTAAAATATTGTCTCGTTATTGCTGTGGTGATGTAAGATCTGAAGTTCCTTTGATCTTTAATATTTATTTAGGAATATTAGAATCGTGTTTGTGACAAATTCTCAGATGTATGGTCGGGATCACGTGTTAATTATGTTTTGATTAATTTGTTTAATGTAGTTGTTTCGTTCTTGTAAAATTCTTTCAATAACATGAAGCAATATATTAATCAAATGCCGAGTTTTGCTGAATATCATTTCTTAGTGATTTGAAACTGTTCGCTTCTGTAATTTTCGCGGCGGCATTGAGGCCTTCGTGAATTATATCCAAGGTGAGGCACCCCTTCCACGCACCTTCACCGCCTGCTCACAGCCACACAGGCCAGTCTTCAGCAATTGTTCAGCCGTGTTGTTGCTTACCATTTGCTAAAAAATATTCACAGCTCATCAGCTTACAACAAAAGTTACTAATAATAAGTTCATAGAGGACCCAAGTCGAGGAATCGGCTCAGTGCTTAGTGATCAGTGATAAATATGGCAAAGCTGGATTCGGGTTGAGATATGTTCTTGCATCCCAGCTCCCGCCAGAGGGACCCCAACGATCTGGATCCGCTGCTAGTGTGGCGGGGTGAGTGACTCTTAATGTCTAATCCACAAGTGTTGCCATTCGCGAATCGTCCTTGCGGCAACTCGAGCGTTGAAAAATAATGCAAGTGGGCCGACGACGCGAAGGTTAACGTAAAAAAGTCCAAATGAAGCAACCGATGCAACGTCCATCCGCGCTGTCGCAAGCCGCGCATCCTCGGCTTGCGCACAGGTACCTCTAATCGGCGGACGTACGCCGCCGTCGGTTGCGTAAATATTTATGGAGTCAATCGCTAAATATGCGAAGCCATTTGAAAAATGCGCCGACCAGCTATCTCAATATTAAATCAAGTCCATCACATTCATTGCATTACAGATCGTGAGTCAGAAAGTCGTTGGCCAATAGACATAAATGAGCGTTAGCATATCGCGTTAGTGCCCTTTTGGCCGGCTGCATATCACTCGACTCCGCCCAGCCTACGCCCTAAGAGATTATATCACTTTTTCATAAAATTCAAGAAAAAATGTATCAAGGCTGACGGATAAAAACCGGCTAAAAAAGTTTACATCATTAATTCAATTAGTAAGTAACGTTGCATATAAGGTAATAATCGAAAGGCTTTTAAATCACCTACGGCCTATTACACTCATTAACTTTAGATTTGTTTTTATAAAGGTTGTTTTTTTCCATTTCATCATTTGCACAACAGTAAAGGCTCGGTATATTGTATTTTCAAAACTTAGAGATCCCCGTCGGGTGTATGTACACCTTGCATATAAAGAATAGCTAAACCAAATGGCCTCAAAATGAGAATCAATTACTAGGTGCATGAATGTAATGCATGTCACTCCCTGGTGTCCATTAATATTTATAATATCTGAATAAGATAGGAGCTTTAGAGGCTTCGATCCGTTGTTGCGTATTGAAAGGGTAGGCGCGTGCGGCCGTAACGTGATCATTGTGAGCAATGATCTAATGTAAGTTAGCCGCCACTCGATCGTCGTTTGCAGCCGTCGATAGGGAAATATTGAGCTTTCTTCGATATCAATAAAAAGATACGTGTCACTTGAAGCGGCCACATCCGGGAACCATTGTGCTTCAACTGGCTTCCGGTGCAACCCGATACACTCCTGCGCACGTGCGGACCTTTTCAAATTAAGTAAATCGGCACAATGCACGAATCACAATCAAACAGAATATAAACAAATTAATAAATTTCTCTTTATTTCTTTACCATTTCTAAGCAACCAACCTGACAGCTCTATGTCTGACGCATTGATAAATGTGTATACATAAGACACATCTTGATCTAATAAAGGAATAAATGGAGCACGTCGAGCCATTGTTAGAAAGGGCCAAAAACATAATACGTTCTTAACAAGGCAGGCGCGGAGCAAAGGAGCCAACTCAAGGGTTGGCGAAAAGAGCAGGGGTGCTCCGAGTATTTATAGTGCTCGCCCCGGACCCCTTCAAGGGCCCTCTCCAAGTGCCCCACAATCAGATCCTTTTCGTGAAGGTGATTCCTTTTTCAGGTGGCCTTGATTCGATTTGTAAGTGATTGTGGATAATGAACGCATTCAAATAAAGCGCGGGGTCAGCCGAGTCACAAAAGATTTACATATTCAAAAAAAGATCCCTATCGTTCGTATATTATTATTTTCGTCGATATTAAACGCTCCGTCGCGATAACATTCGAAGGATCAATAAAATTTTATTCCCTTTTAAAAACCGTCGAACCGTAAAAGTTGACTAATCGAAGAGTTATCTACGAGTTTAATTCGGCCGTTCAGATTATCCATAATTGTTATGAGGACGATTATTTGAGCGTAAAGCCCTCGTTTATATACAGCAATTATATAACTAGAACAATACATTCTATTGTGTCAGTGTGGTTCGTGGAAGTCTGCAAATAATTACAGATAAGAAGTTATCGCTGCCACAGTAAACGCACTACTTTTCAGTTGGAGCTGTATCGTTCTATATGCAAATGCCTGCACTGCAATGGGTTTTAGATTTCAGTAGGAACGTCGCAGGTACTTAACGCCAAAAGTATTAGGATTATGTTACAATAAAATCCGTAATGCTCGCAAGTTGAAGCAAGCTTCATTGTTCGCGAATTACGCAGGTGTTTCAGCTGGCACCTAATGCGTTCGCGAATGCTCGAGTGTGGGAATTACGAGTGAAGGAGTGTAAGAGTATGTACGATATTGGTGTCGGGTTACCGGCGGCTTCAGGGCCACAAAGCCCACGGCGGTCCGATTGAAGTGCCGAATTCAATTAATTGCGCTATTTGCAGTGCTCTGCTCCCATTGAAGGAATCCCTCGCAAAAACAAATACTCGCCGAGCCTTCATTATCCAGTCTTCAGAGTGCCGTCTACCGACTTCTCTGTAAACTTACAAATTTTATATATAACAAGTGATATTAAGTCATTATTGTAGAATACTCCCAAGCAGTGGGCACTGAACAATAGCACGTGAACGTATGAATTCCGAGAGACAATTAACTAATTACCGTGATATCAGTAACGATATATTGTTATGAACATGTGTCAGTCTTACGGTAATTACTCTTGAAATCATTGTTTTCGACGGAGAATCTTTTGTTCGACAAAAGCTATGCTCGCCCTGGAGTTTCTCTTTTGAAGCTAAGATGTTAATGTTGTTTTGGGAATTATTTTAGCACGAAGTTTTCAGTAATCTGTGCGATGGAGCCAGTTTTTTTGTAAAACATTTTGCGTTTAATATCTTATCGGCCGGGGCGGACGGCGTGGGCGTTGTCCTTCGTGGGGGCTGCGATATCGCTGTCACAACATTGCTCTGTCACGACGTGGGGCTACTGTTTTTTATCTACATTGTCATAATTTTAAACCCTGATAAAGGATTTCTGCAAAAAATGTTCACATTTACTGATTGCACTCACTGGTCATCTCAAAACTCTCGTGTGGGACAAACGGTTGCTGATTGCGAGTCACTTGCGGCGTCACCGAGCCAAGGGACGCTCTAAATTTCAAATGGACTCAATCACTTTGTATGTTTTTAGGACCGGATGCGCTCTTTCAATTAAAGCAAAGGTCATGAAAAAAGTGGCCATTTATTAAGGCACTAGACGATTAGCATATGACATTTACATAATATCGCAATACGTATTAGTAACCTTAAGGTTTTTTCTTTTATGGCGTTTCATTTTCTTTAATATCATAAATTCACTCTGTAGGGGCAACTTTTTTCAACTACATAATTGGATAACATCTCGACTATAAGCAGGTAGTACCTACTATTTATTTAATTTGAATGACGCCGTAGTCTAGAGAGATTTGTATTTCGATGATTGTTTCTATGCAAGCGTTGCATGTTATCTGAGTATTGTGTCCGACGAGGGACATCTGCTTCGTATTCGAAGCATGGTTTCTGTGAGTGAATTGTATTTTTAACTCCAAACGCCGAAGGAATGAAAAGGTACGAGTGGACTTTGTGCGATGGACCGCCATTAATATTACTACGCCTTTTGCGATCGATATTACGCATATGCCATACGTAATTCACCTTTTTTGTTGCCGACTCTACATTCCTTGGAAGTGTCTCTAATGAATTGATAAATTGAATGAATATGCGGGGCTAAGCTGCTACTGCTTGCATCTGACCATCACGTCGCACACTTAGGTATACTAATGATGAAACGTAGAGCGCAATTGTAGCTACATTTGCCTGCGCTCTTACGACTCCATTTCCTTTAAAAAGCTAGTCAGCGGCAGAGACAATATCCCGTATATGTTTGTTTCCGCCGTACATTTGTTGAGGTATAGAAAACTCATTTCCCTCTTCATTTCCCGCGCAAGCCTCCCTCAATAATTCAATCTGGGCCTCGAGCTAGCGTCGCTTCGCAAAACTTGCACTCACAATTTAATGCTGTTATGTTAATTGTGTTATAAAACCTTTAAAACGCAAAAATATCGGACAACTAATGCTTATTGATTTTGCGGCAAATATGCCTTTGGGTGCGGATATTTTTGAGACAATTCGAAGCTATATAATTATGAATGTGATACTGTAAATGTGCAAAAAACTGTCTTCCGACGCATAGCCGTCTTCGTCCGGTAGACAATAGCCCTCCATATCCGGCCGCACACGTGCTCAGGTGGGCATTATCCCCTAGCTCTCTTGTCCCTGCTTTTGTGACCTTCGAGCCCACCCCTGGTAACTTGACCCGGTTACAGCACCGCCCCTCCAACCCTCCCCGTTCCATTGGTACGTTCTCATCTGCCTCTCGGATTCTACCTGCCTTAAGTGAAGGTGTGCAGGATTATCCCGGTATGCAATTGCTCTGAAGAGACTATGTTAAAATAATCCGTAGCCCTATCGGTAGGTTTCTTAGCCGCGAGTCGCTCCCAAGTGTCGGTCCTCGGTCGTCACTCAAACAATAGGCGAGTCAAGGCCATGCGCGTCCAAAGTCATAATCATTACGGTGATTGCAGCTTACTTTGTCATTCTCAGCATTTATTTGTACATTTTGAAGCAACCATCGAGTTGTGTTTAATGGTTTATTTATTTTACTAACTAATAAAGAAATATATAGAAATTAAAAGATAAAAGAATTCATCTATTACAGCGAGCGACTATATTTAGAAGAAATTTACCCGCATACTGTTTGAGAGGAGGAATCAATATAATAAATTGTATCTTTATTAGTACGTGATTGTTTACAAAAAAATGGGAATAAATAAAGTACCTAACAAAGCATTCAATTCTAGGGTTGTTCAAACAAATGTAACGTTGACAAGAAAGACATGAAATGGCAAAATAAAAGAAGCATTTGATATTTACTATGAAAGTTATCTAAGGTACCTTTGTTTGTTATTTTTAGAATATAGGTTCGCAGAAATAAATGTGTACACATCACAATCAAGTACGTATGTACATATACCTCCACCATATGACTTATTTTTATTTTATATAATTATCCCCAACTAAAGACAAAAGGTTTCCGGGGCACACTTGTGCGTATTTAAATTGCGAATTTATAACGTCGCGTTATTTCGAATTCTTTTAATGCTGACACTAATCAGTAGGTACGTTAATTAAGAGTTATTTTCCTTAAAAGATAAGGCACAGGAAAAATACTTCTCTCGTGAAGCATTCGTCAAATTGTTAGTAGAAAAATGTAAAGCAGTATATATCATAATGCAGGCATGATTATTATGATCGTATGCTAATCTTCATGAGCCTCGATTAGCAAAAAATCAACGGTCGCGCAACAGTTGGTCCCCGTAGCAGGTGGCGTGACAGGTCGCCATTCGGGACGCACACTGCTAAGCGCTCGGCTGTCTTCGGCCGGCCTCGGCTCGCTTGAAACGCGGCCGCCCTCTCTCGATTCACCCGAGGCGGAAAGCTCAGTTCACGATTAAGCGCAAAGCGGCGCGGTACGGTCGACTTGTGATAGAGCGTGTGTGTTGCTCAACGTAATTACTATTTGGTACAGTGACAACTTTTACTTCTACGAAGAGCGGTTCAAATTTTTTTTTTTATTATTCTGAGTAGTGTGTTGTTTTCGTTGTATTTATCTTTATCGAACAAGTGCGATTAAATGAGGCATTCGCAGTGGTGAGGCGGTGCTCATCCGCCATGCTGCTAGTAGAGCCGCGAGAAGCCGCCGGGCCTCCCTGCGCGGCGCCGATCCATCTCCCCATGTCCACTGCCACCAAACTCCAATTTTCAGACTACAGTGTTAAAGTGAAACCGTATGAAAATACTGAAACGGACAGCAGGTTGAACTACGAGCCAGCGTTGAACGCGGCTAGATTAGGATACGAACAATCAGTGAATAACTGTAACAAGTTGCAGTATGAGCAGAGCAGGCTCTCGTTCGATCCTGCCGTCGACAGCATTTGCACTGACCCGTCCTACATGCTGCCCACAGGTTTGCCTCCTTGCTTATGCTCCTTTCCAGTTTAGATAAACGATTAAATTCCATACTCGCCATTTAGAATTTCATTGCGTTTCTAATTTACTTACCTACATAGTGTACTATGTAATGTACTTACATAGTAATTAAAAATGAACTGAGTTCATAATGGTGAGAAATAACATGTGCTAAATATTTGAAAACTAGTATGTAATATGACTACTTGTGACTAGTCATTAATCGTAATCCTTTAAGAGGATTTTCCCAAGATTGGCTAAAACCCATAAGTAGTTAGTGTTGCGCTGCATTCAACCAGTGACGTTGTTGTAGCTCATTCATACGACGTCATAGAAGGCAATTTTTTATGTTATTAAAGTAAGAGTCGAACTTCATTGAGAGCCGTGGCCGGAAGCACTCAGGCCGCCATGTTGGATCCGGCGCGGGCGCACCTCGGCGAACTTCCGCCGCGTGAGACGCATAAAAAGCTCGTAGAGTATTGTCTCGTAGCCATAGCTTACATTTGCATACACAAAATACGTGAAAATAATGTGAACACTTCATCTACATACCATTATCGATATTACAATGAGTTGAATCATAATAAAGTTATGTTTCCTTCTCTTGTTCTATGATAAATCAATTATTATTAGTCGTTTCCTCTATTAAAATGTATAAATGTACTCTGTAATCACATATGTGAAATAATATACTATCGGTAATGGCTTTAAGTGTGAGTTTCAAGTAGTGTGGAGTCGACAATCGCAAGGGCCGAAGAAGTCGCCCAGTGCCGTATTGCACTCTTACCTATTCAATTCGCTAGCAAATCAAAAGTGCCTTTGCGTAGGTGTAACGGTGCAGGTCGTCCACCTGAACATAATCACTTCCTTCCTTTTACAGAAGCAAATCTCAATCGATCAGTTTACGTGCCACAAATCGCGAATTAGTATTTGGAACGCGTTGCGTTAGCTAATAAAGACCTATATATAATTTACGGCCGATCAATGACTTTATAACTTATTATTGCAATTCGAAGAATTTTAGATACAGTCTTTTGGTACACGACAGGAAAGTCGTTTTTTAGCTTCGTATGCAAATTGCGTATTATCACAATATTTTCCCTTTTTAATGTCTTACGGTGTCCCACGGTGATAATAACGGTCCAGAAGGTGGTAGATCATTCCAGTTTCACCAATTCTCACGCACTAAAATTAATGCCGATAAAATTCGGTATCCGGTTATGCCCTCTCTTAAGAAACTACACTAGACTATAATTCATTCGTCACTCGACAATTGTGAACTTGATTGAGAACCCATACGCTATATTATATTATTCAGTTGACCTTTCATTTTCTTTTATTCCGAATTGTGGAAAGACGTAGTTCAGCGCTAATTATTTCGCATCATTATCATTTGGAGTTAAGGGCCAGGCGCGTTAGGCACCTGTCTAACGCAGCTGGTGCGACTTATAACTTTACAGCGTAGCATGACTTTGACCTCTGCCATAATTACAATGCTAATGCCATAAAAACATTTGAGGCAATATAGCGCAGAGCTATATCAAAGCTTTACAAGTTGTAACATCGCCTAAATGTTTGTTCAGATTGTTTGAACAACTTCGTTCCGGAAGCGTATGCGCATTGCAATATTTATAATCGTTACGTCACAGGTCTGGAAATGACGCAGTGACGCTCATTCGCATCCACTTCCGCCAGCCGACGAGACTAACTTTGGAATCGCCTTCCTGTGCACTTCGACGTAATAACTATTTTTTCCTAGAAATTGCACACGTCTTCTAATAGAAACTTGCAATAAATAGCGGCGACGGGAAAGCTGGCGTGCTTTTTCTGTTGGCCATTTAACTTTAATTGTCTCTGGTGCTTTGGATTGCGTTAGAATCGCACTAAGTGTCAATGACGTCACAGCACGGTGTCACGTCGGGCCATTGATGCGTCCGCGCCACTTCCGTCGTCGTAGCGCCACGACATCCTGTCTCTGCCTGACGCAAGAGTTATGGTTCCTTTTTTAAATATATAGCCATCGCACCTTTTTATTAGCGGCGTTAAAATATTCATTTTCAATGTTGTATGCGATGTAATAAATGAATAAATTGAACGTAACATTGTCAGCTTTCAATAGAGAGCATATGTTTTAAGGAGGGCAAAGTTTTACGGGTTCCCCATGTCATACGCCGCGATCCCTGTACAGCAGGTCCCGCGCCGTTTTTGTAACGACCGACTCGTGCGCAGGTGTCAACACACCTGCCAAACTAACGATTTGAGTCTACATAGCATATAGCACTGTCGCATTCATTGTACGTTATCCTTACTAATCACTGGGGCCGAATCTCTAAACTAAATTCCTCTTAAATGACGAAGGACGCTCAAAAAAATTTTTCTCTCCCATAACTAAATTTGCCGTCTACATTATTGATATTTCTAATTTAGAAAAAGCAATAATTTCCTATGAAATATCCCAATTCATTTGGAGCGAATCGGAGTCGCCATCTGCCCGCGCACTTGTTTATTGACGCTTGCACCGGATATTATCGTTAAACTAGCATTCTTTTTATAATGAAAACTTACCTGTTATATAATCCATAAGCTTGTTAATTTCCAATCGATAAGGGAAACTGTCGAACTAAAAACGTAAATTTCCAATTTGGCAGGATGAAATTTCGATGATTCAAAGGCAAACAGATAGATGTCTACATCAAAGCATAATGTTTCAGTGAGTGAGGTTGGCCTGTCTTTTGCAGAAAAAACCGACGAGTTTGTTTAATTATTAGGAGCGTAACGCACGTTTTATTGGCCATAAATATCGGCGATCTGCCGTTATGATCTCGGATCTCGTCCGGGAAAGACGAGCGGAGCTCTTTATTTATAAAACAAGTTGAGGTCATGCCACGCTTATAAGATTTTGATAATAATATCAGGCTCCTAATATGCTACTACGAATTTAACAAACGGGGCAGATTTCGCGTAGAAAAAGAATAATTAGGTTTGATAGAGTCGCGCGTATCACGGCGAAGAATAGCATCCGGCTGGACATTAATATATTTAACATTTCCTGTCGAATGATGCCCCAATTTTTGAGTTTGATTTAAGCCCGCGCGATGACAGCAATTTCCTTTTATTTTGAGTTTCGATGTAGTTTTCCCACGTCGCTCCGTCAAAATGTACACATTACATCATCAATTTGTTGTCTGATAATTTAGCACGCGACTAATTATTTAAAAAAATATTATAAAGCAATGGCCAGTGCTATCCACAGCCTGCCTCAATTAAAACTATAATTGCTAATGAGCTGCGTCAGTCCAAATAGCGACACACGGATGACATCCAGCTTTCGTCGGGAGCCCACCTGCGCCGTCGCTCCCGTTTTAAAAACCATAATCCACTTCCGCTTCAGATGAGGAATTGGCGCACAGAGCTCGTTGTTTCTTCATTAATTAGGCAAATAATAAAATTTCAATTCCTCGTTCAATATTTTTAAGCTATACGTTTACTTTCCAATACAAAACCATATGGCGGGGCGAGCTCGTGCTCTGCCAAAAAAACATCAGCAATATTTTAGAAGGAAGACGTAAAAAATGGTGAAGCCCAGCTGTGTCCGCTTCTAGTTACTGTCCCATTAGTTATTCTTTGATCATTCCAAAGAGTACGCGGCTAGCGGGCACCACGACTTTGGAAGGAAATTTAAAAGAGAATTATCTTGCAATGATACAAGCTGTAATTGGTGAGCCTCTCGGCCGGAGGATCGAGAGCCTTCGGCCACGGCCGGCGAGCTCGTTCCGCGCCAATAGCCAGCGAGCCCGCGACCTTTCGACCTGGCGCGCGGGGCGTGGCCGCGCCTCATTGGCCGCCTCCCGCCGCCACGCCCCACCGCAACTGCGCGATCTCGGTCACATTGGACCAAATGCTCATTTCTGACAATATTTTCTGATGCCCTTTGTCCACAACGTTCGTTGGTATTCGTTTTAAAAGCTATATCGGGGCGTCTATTATCCTCGCGTCGTGGTGACGTACGACAGGTCAGAGGTGTGCGAGGATTCCCGCGGGAGTACTTACCTATGCCTAATGTCCTGGAGCAGATTTATTGACGCCGCTGCGACGACTGAAGGGAATTGTAATGAGCCACTGCTGCTTCATTAAAATAGTCGCGTTTGTCGATTTGACGTCGCAAGTGATTTGTTTACGTGTCTTTGTTCTTTGGATCGTTAAATCACTCTCTTCATGACGCGTTTCGAGAGCTTTGGGTGTTTTTAACTTTGTTAGGAATGTTACTTGGAGCGTGAAATACGTTGACGGTTTCTCATTATAGGTAGGTGCATGACCTTGCCTTGGAAATGTTTCTATTGGTTGTACTCGTTGGTACATGTAGCAAAAATAACTAAAAAAGTTGGGAAATATTTAAGAAAATCGTCTGAGCGTATATGTGATGGCGAGCTGCTCTGTCGTAACAATAAATTATGGTGCGTTTGCGTGTCAGTTGAATAGTGTAGCATAGGCCTGCCGGAGTGAGACGATGGGCCACAAAAGCACGCACACACCGTGGGAATGGCACCTACGTCATTGCGTTTAAAGTAAGTCTCACAGAGGCTTTTGTAAGTACGTAAGGACGTGGCCCTGCCATTTTTATCGAACATCCGTAGAACCTTTTTCATTAAATACACGAACGTCCTATTTATATGAAATGCATTTGCAGAGAAGAGCCGTCTCTAGTTAATAATAAGCCGAGAGGCAGATGACAAATAGTTAATGTTTGAACAATCATCGTGTGAGCAGTGACCGGCTCGGCCCCGTATAATAATATCTGGCCGCGCTGATACAATTATCCAATCACTGGCTGTTCACGCGACGTAGCAATGATTCTAATTGAATTACGAATGGGACTGGCTCAGGATTTAATAAATAAAGCATTTCGTATACAATGCAGTGCGATACAGAGTGCGTTTGCGGCAGAAATGCGGCCCGTGGCAGCGCAGGCTCCGGTGCGCACGCGGCCGCAGAACAAAGGGCGCGCCGTGAACCGCGACCGTCGCGGCTCGCTACCCTGCACATTTGACTCACGCACACCAAGTGCCCTTGAACCGACCAATTCCAACAATTCGCATCGTTTCAGGAGGCTACACGACGGGCGGCCCCCGCGACAACGGCAGCTACTACGGAGAGAGCGGCCCAGCCCCGGCACCGACGGCCTCGTCGCCCCTCGAGGAGTTCTACCCCCCGGAGTACCCGCCCCCCGCAGCCCCCGCGCAGCCCTACCTCGACGACTACTATCACCACGCACATGCGCACACGCAGCCCCTCATAGCCCACGAACACAAGTACCAGCCCCACTCGTACACCAAGCCCTATCCTAGAAGTAAGTGTTTCAGTTACTGGTGGACTCAACTTTTGCCATGTAAAGAGACTGTCAGCTTGTAATATTCAATACCAACACTTGATTACAAAAAATAGTGACGAGTCATTAGGAAAGATCCGATGATAAAGAACAAAGAGACCTCGGTTTTAATTACGGCCAAGCATCCAGTTGCACGGCAAGAAAAAAGATAATTGTGATGACGTTCGCAGGAGGGTATTAACTTTGAAATTGGGCTTTACAGCGACAGGCGCGCGTTACGGAGAGGTGTACGGCGAGGCGTACCCGGAGTACGGCGGCGCCTGCGCAGAGTGGGGCGAATGGGCAAACGAGCAGCACCCCCTGCCCCAGGACAAGCTGCCCTACCCCGCAGCCGGCCCTTGCTTCACCGGTAACGCACTTTGCCCTTCATAAAAACTTAACTTCTTTCCTTATTATATATGTTTTTACTATCAAAACTGAAGTATAAAGCTCCTACGGATGAAATTGAGCGGTACATCGTAAAGCAAGTGTGGTTCACGTGTGCAGGGTCAGGTCCCATCCAGTTGTGGCAGTTCCTGCTCGAGCTGCTCACGGACAAAAGCTGTCAGGGCTTCATCTCGTGGACCGGAGACGGATGGGAGTTTAAACTCACCGATCCCGACGAGGTATGTGTTGCGACTATATCGTCCTATGTCTCTTAAAAGACGCTTGATTAACGGGGTTGATTGCGACCGCAGGTGGCTCGGCGATGGGGCATCCGCAAGAACAAGCCGAAGATGAACTACGAGAAGTTGTCGCGCGGCCTCCGCTACTACTACGACAAGAACATCATCCACAAAACGGCAGGCAAACGATACGTCTACCGCTTCGTGTGCGACCTGCAGAGTCTACTCGGGTCAGTCGACGAACGGGGCTTGTAAAACTTGAGTATGTGATGCTAATGAATATGCCATAGTAACGAATCCACTGTCCGCAGAATATCGCCCGAGCAGCTGCACGCGATGTACGAGCCCAAGATGGAGAAGAAGGACGACGACTGAGCCCGTCTCTCTCGCACCTGACAACATTTGACAGCCACTCGCCGTTGGGTCCCACTATTTATTCCTTCCTCTCAATAAATGTATAATTTCACAGAAGTCGGATTTGATCTCATGCACATCCTCCAGTGGAATTTGTTTGTAATTGTCAAAGTGTAGAGATTTGCGTTTCGTACGATATCTGTTCACCGACCGTGCCTTACTCTCAAAACTGTTAGCCGTTTCTCGTGTCTCTACTGAATGTCAAATGTAAAGTAGTGAAATTCAGCTATTGATTAACAACACTGTACATATAAGTTAAACCTTGTTACTTTATAGAATTAATTAAGTATTATATTATAGTAGGTGGTAAGTGTTGTATGTTTGATTCGCAAATTGTTGCAATATGCGGTTAAATTGATTATGTGACGGACATAAACTGAAAAACCTGAATTATGCGTTGAAGTCCAAAGATCGTGGCCCACCATTGGTAAGGTAGAACCGGATCTCTCGATTGCTTGTGTGAGAATTGCAACAGCAGGTGACGTCACTTGGCGCTGATCTCGTGGTAAGGGATTGTAATGTCTTACTAGTTATGAAATTAATTAGTTGTATTATTTTCAAGTTTTATAGCTCCTAGCGTAAACCGAAGATATTTCGATAAGTTTATTTTATAAAGTATTATTCCTCCATCAATATTATACTGGGTAGATGCCGTTAGTCATAATTATCGAGGTTTTTACTTTTATACGAAGGTGCTGAGTGTTTGGTGGCCGCTCATTTCTGGCGATGTCTTCCCCGTTGTTTTAAGATAAGGCGAAATTTGTACGAGATCGATAGATAACTTTAATTGTAAATTACATGTTAAACCGTAATTAAATGTTCTAACTACCAATCAGTTTGTGTATGTATTGATGGAAGATTTGAATTTAAAAATATATATATTTACGAAGATTTGGTTGTTTCTTTTCGTAGAGCCCTATTTATTGTATTGACTAACTGACTGCCCGTGCTCTCGCGTATCTCCGCAGTCTCTACGTATTTTCCCGTACCTCTTTATCCCTATTTATAAACAATTAAATTCAGTTGTATTGTATAGA
Source organism: Pontia daplidice (assembly GCA_963693355.1). NCBI lineage: Eukaryota > Metazoa > Arthropoda > Insecta > Lepidoptera > Pieridae > Pontia > Pontia daplidice. The sequence goes on along the minus strand of CAVNZL010000138.1, from coordinate 10,773,766 downwards.
GAGATTATTTCAAAAACTTTATAACCCATTCCGATAAAATCCTCTTCAAAGACGTATATTGGACGCCACAGTTTATCCGCGCTGAAGTATGCCACACAGAGCCAAGTAATTAAAATGACATTAATAAAATTTTGAAAGAAATCTCAAATTATGTAAACTCGTATGGCACGTGAAATAAGATATTAATGTCTTTAATTTAAGATACTAACAATTAGGGTAATAATCATTTGCTATCAAAAATACAACCCAATATGAGACATCTTCTAAAAATCACCCACTCCTCTTGCCCCAATCTAGAAAATACCGATACCTATAAATACCTAGCCATTTTAGTTGACACTAGACTCACTTTCTAATCTTACATCAACCTCTTGTCATAGAGAATTAGAAAAGTTTGTACATTTTCAAATTTTAAGAAACATCATCGTCAAAGGCCTAATTAAATCAATTTATACCTCGACCTCCCGCGAAGTTACTCCGGGCCGTGGAAATCTATAGTGGGATTTCTATTTAATGATTAGACACGTCGTTTTATTTATTACAGTATGCATAATACATTTACATTCATTTAAATATTACATATTCCAATTATAAATTTAGTTCATAAAATAATATTAAATATACAAACTAAATAGTAAGTAGTAATAATAATTGTTGACTAAAATATATATTTCCAATAATAAATCGATTTTAAAAACTAGATTTGGGTACATTTATCACAGACTTTTGCCAGCATAAAGCTACCTCGTTTTAATTAATGCTATCGCCTTTTTGGCGATAGTGGTGGCATAGGATAATAGGTCGTCACGTCTGTCAGGGTCAGCTGTCAGTGAGGAAAGGGCGTCCAAAGTCAGAGCTTTGCCGAGCCTCTGCTCCACATCATAACGTTCCCGGCCAAAGCGAGGACAGTCAACAAGGATATGGGCAACAGTCTCATCAGGGTACCCACATGGGCAGAATCAATTTACTTCGCACTCTGCCAATCTTTAATTTCATATTGCATCTCTATCTGGGGAGGAGCACACAAAACTGATTTGATCAAGTTAGAACGTGCTCAAATAGCCATTCTAAAAGTCAGCCTCTGCTTAAGAGTTACCAGGTACTCTATTAAACCATATCAGTCTTAACGTGCAGACAACTTCATACTGAATACGGTTTTAAATCAGCATTCAATAATTGATCCCAATAACACAACTTTATATAAGCGCTCAAACGTATGTCCGACTATCGCGATGAACACCAGCTTTGCCCAAAGGTTTTTCAAGTTTCTCGGCCCACAGTTGTGTAATAAAACTAATAATAATCAAATTAATATCTCCCATCTATCCAGACTTGACTGTAAAGGTGTGTTAATTATTTAAAATCGTGAAGTAGTAAAAACGCTTCAGTATACATACGTACCTTACTAACACACACATACCTATACTATTTAGTGACAAATGATTGTAATCCACCCATAATATTTATCGAATTATTTATTTATAATACTATCGCATAACAACTACAATTATTTATTTATTATATAATAGTAAAACTTCGTTTAATTAGTATAGGTATAATAAGCTTGAGCTAGATCTTGAACTGTATTTTGGCTGCGGTGTGGATCCTGGAGACCTATAACACAGGCTAGTCCTTGTTTAGGCTCCAGTCTCCATCCTCACTATAAAATGTATGCAGCTTGTAGCTTTCGTATAAAAAAATTGTGGAGAAAATAAACTGAGTTTTGATTTGTTTTGTTTGATTGTAGCTCAAAAATTTACGTGCCCGCGATCGCAGTTTTGGTTAAGATTGTCTTGGAGCCTTAAGCTTCCGTATCTAAGCTAATTTAGCTTAGTTAGCCTCGTGCGTCCAAATAGTTATCAATTTATTTCAATTTGAAAGTTGGTAAAGATATAGCTACAGCGTATATAAAACAGACTGGTTTTAATATAGATAAAAGTGAGCTCTCCGTTTGTAACTGAGAGTTTGACTTGGGATAACACTTGACAATGACAGAAATTCAGAAAGTTAACCTCTAAGCTCGAGATTGTAGATACAGACAATTTCAGTGTATAATAAATAATAAATAAAATTTAGATTTATGTAAATGATGAAACTCTCAAGAGTGTTGTATGCTCAGCATATTGGTTTTATGTTCAAAAAACACTGGTTGATCCAAGGTAAACGTGTACCTATCGATACAGGTGTAGAACAATATCTGAAAGAAAAAGGAGTCAAAGTCGAAGATGCTCTTGAATTTATTAAGGAGCCAGAAGTGCATGAAAGGTAACCTCCTGTTTTTATTATAAAATTTTCATATTATACCTAAATAATGTGGAAAAAATGTATTGGTTCTAGAGTTCATATAGTAGGCCCCTATGAACCGGCCTTACCATTAGATGAAAATCACCCTAACTATAAGGAGAGACCATGCTATACTCTTACAAATACAAATGTTCTCTTAGAAGGAATATCTCAAGCTCAAGTTCTTACTAAAACTATAATTGCTGAAGACAAATTACCTCCAAGAATAGAAGAGCTGGCTCAATTACCTGCACCAAAGGCTGTTCATGAAGGGGTTAAAAAAGCCATTTTAAGTGCTAATGTATTTGATTGTGAACAGAAAAAACTGCCTAAGATAAAAGATCCAGAGAGACCAGCTTACAATTTTCCAAGAATTTTAGGAATAACAGATAAACGGCGAAAGTGAGTTGATTTTGAATTTCAAACAATCCTATATTCTTAATTTATAGAATTAAAAACTTTAAGTTATTCTTGTGTTAACATTTTTTTTATTTTAGCCAAATATTAACAAACAAGTTGTTGCAATTAATTGAAAAAAGCAGTGATGTAGATGTTACACAAAGTAAATATGTTTTGAATGATGTTGAGTGCCGTACAGTATTTCAGAAGGAAAATGAATTGATACAATTTCAAGATGTATCTAACATATTGGTGACAAGCAATAAACCTTTGAAACATGAAATTGATGATCAAGAAATACCATTTATTAAAATACCAGACTTGTACCCTATAAAGCACACTGTTACTTTACCAAAACAACACTTTTATGATGAAGTCAGTAAATACCGTAAGCAATTTTACTTTTAAATTTTCTTTTTTGATGATCTTCTTAAATGATATGAATTCCTGAGTATATAGTAGTATAATACCTGTTAAGTGAGCTTTATACTATATATATCAATCATGCATCAAGCATTAAGAACAATAATATTATGGTCTTCCATATTACACAATTTTCATTTTATTTGTTAAATCTTCATAGTTTAAGATTCAAAACATTACAATGTTATTTCAAATAGATGAAACGGTAATTAAAAATGTATTTTTTGAACAACAGACTATGGTAACCCACACTATTTTTATATTGCATAGAATAAAGAGACTAGGGTTTTATATCTATTATGTTTATTTTAGTGCAGTGATAGTGATAGCTGAAATACTTATGAAGTGTTTCAAAAATATATTATTTTTTCACTATTTGTACAATTTTTTTTTTAATTTCAGCAATAGCATCAAATTTATCAATCAAACATCCTCACACAACCTGGTTACACTACAATGCGACAGAAGTCAACAATTTGTATGAGGAACCAGTGACACCGATACAAGTGCTTGGGCGATCACTCACACATGCATTCACCATTGCATCCGCTTTTGCGAAGCAATTATATGGAGTATGTAATAGTTTGTTTCTTACTCGTGTGTATGTGAGATAGGTGTACTTGAATTGTCTACATTCCATGTTTCTTCTTTCCAGGAGGACTCTCAAGATTTGCCAGAACCAGTGTATGTGAACTGCATTCAAACTGATGGACAGCGGTACCACTTTGGTGTATTTGAACTGAATACTTTAAATGTTGATGGCACAAATGGTACAAAAAATGTCTGGTATTGCAAGAATGATTTAAAATTGTATGACTCGAGCAGATATCTCAGTGCAATGCCAGCTCTAGAGAACTATAATCCTGCTGTATATGGTTATATTAATGCATTTTACAATTGTTAATTAGAGTAATTGCAATAGAATAGTTTCATAAATAAATATAGTATGTGTAAATTTTTTATTTTTTGACTAACTAAGATTGAAGAAAACATTTAATTAAATGTATTCATGTATATATCTCATTATATTTACAAAACATAAACACATTTGTTGTTGATTAGAATACACAAGTTAACACGTACCAAAACACTTTGTACAATAAAAGTAATAAAAGATACAAAGGTGTAATGCAGACTTCTATTAAACTGAAATATTCATTTCTCCGAGCTAAACTTCTGCAATCGGCGTCTTCTTAACTCCTCGGCGTCGGCATCGGTCTCTGCGCTCTCACTGGAAGGTAAGAATTGACTTAGTTCAGAACGAGTTCCTTGAAGCTATAATGCAGAAGCTTGACCTACCTGAGAGGGTCGTCAAAGGTTGGGTCCTGGTCGTGGTGCGGGGCGCTGGAGGGTCCCGCGGCGGATGAGGGCTGGGGCCGCGCTTTGGCCGGGCTGGGCGCTGGGGACGGCTCCGTGCGACTACGCGACAAACTCATACAACGACTAGCAAAGCAGATATTACTTATGACCATACAAATAACGCCGCCACTCACTTTATGTCCGTCTGCGTGGCTACGTTGTGGCAGTTGAGCGGCAGGTTGGACACCACGCTGGAGTATTGCTGCATGAGCAGCACCGACGCATCCAGCATCGCCTGGATCTCGTGTAGCAACTGCAACAGATCATTCCACTCTCATTATATTCATGATTACGCTCGTCGGTAATGCTTATCCTCATTCATTCTTTGGATGTGACACAACCAACTCAGCAGGCCCTTTCGTATCCTATTCGACTCCACATTGCTTCCGAATCTCTCTTTTCCTATTTTCATCCTGCAACCTTACCCCGCACATACTTGCGTTCATTTGTACAGCGGTTGTTCTACTTTCATCCTTCTGCCACACCCAGCAAAATCAAGCAGCCAGGCTTCCTTTGATACGACTTGGCTACTTAAAATTACGAAAAGGGAATAATAAAAGACTCACGTGCAGCCGGGCCTCGACGTTCCTCCTCTCGGTGCCCTCCATCCTCTGCAGCTCTTCGGTGGAGAGTGTGGCCAGCGAGGCGGGGCGCGGCGGAGGGGCGGGGGGCATGCCCCAGGCCATCATGGCTGGAAAGCATAGCGTCGTCAGCAGCCACTTCGATAACGAAACAGCAGTGTGTGACAGTACTCACGCGGCGGCGGCACGTTGGGGAAGGGCGGCGGGGGGAGCGACGTGGGGCGCTGGGACGTTGGGGGCGTGCGGCGCGGGGGGCGTGTGGGGCGCAGCGTCGGGCGCTGGGGCTCGCAGCACGTTGAGGCGGCAAGTGGGGCAAGTCTGCTGCCGCTGGAACCACAGGCGGAGGCACGCCGCGTGGAAGATGTGGTTGCACGGCAGCTTCTTGGCACCTGCGTCACGATGAGTGCATATTAGAATGAATTTTTCCATTATTTTCAAACCATTCAATATAAGCCTTAAAATACAAATCTATTTAAAAGCGTGTAATATGGATCACTTAATTAGTTTGATAAACAAACCTCCATGCATCTCCTCTCGACAGATGATACACTCATTGTCTGCGGCTGCCAGTTCCTCAGCTGTAGCATCAGGGTACAAGGTGTTCATGTTCCGAATGGCGCGGCGCGATAACACCACGTCACTGTAAGCTCTCTTGAAACTCCTGGAAGAGAAAATGCGAACATAATTGGTCTACATTCAAAACAAAAAATCACATCTAGTGGTATAATTTGTGTTTTGGCTCACCTCATTGTCTCATACATGGGTCGGAAAGCAAACAGTGGCAGAGTGAATATCCTGACCATGATCACCACAAATCCAATATACAATAGGACTTTAAAGAAGTTAATGGCTAATTCGGTGTAAAGCAGCACTGCAGCCTTACTTTCCCATGGAGCTTCCCAACGTGAGTCAATGGCATGCAAAATATACTAAAAAAAATTTAATTAAAATCATTATATAGTGTAGACTGTATACTAACTGCATAAGAATTTTTCCTAATTTAATTGAATAATAAAACAATGTTAATACTTAAATTGGAACAAAAATTACCTTTATCAAAATGTTCACAATCATCACCAGTAATATGCTGTATTCAAAGCCAAATACAAGTTGAACTGATGGTCCTTTAAGAAGGGTAAACTGGTATGCATGATGGATGAAAAAGAAATCCGCTTGGGCCAATAGCATTAACAAAGTCAAAATCCGCACGTGAAATAACCAACCTATCACAGGACTTCTTTCCATCTGAAATAGTATTTCAACATCTTTAAAGAAAGCCAATGAACAATTAACAATAATCAAGTGCTGTAAGTTAATTCAAATAAAAAATACCTCTTATAAATTACTAACTAAACTATTAATATATAAAAAAAAAGTTGGACAATTAATTCTATCTAATATTTTCTACAATACTCAAGTTAGTTAAGGCTTTGTGTTAAATTTAAATGAGAACTTACATAATCAACACGATCTTCAGCCAACCAGTGGAATGCTTTCAGGAATAATAAAACAGTAAACAGTGCTATAAACTTTGGGTTAAAATCATCCCTGAACACAGTGAAAGCCAGACAAGTTTCTGTGATTGCATACCAGGACCTTTCCATTAAATGCTGGAAATATATACATACATTTTATAAGATATGACTGTATATGGTCTAGCCAAATAATAATATCAGTCCATTCCATATCCAGTTGTAGGTAAACAGCTACATGATTAAAACTATTTAAAACCTCTGAGTGATAATCAAAATAAACAATAAAGTACATAGATACACTACCTAGTGTATATGAAAACACACTTTGAGTACCTACTCAAAGTGTGTTTTAATTTCATGAAATATAAACAATTCCATACAATGGTAGACTTTGACATTTTATTTCAATATCTTGTAATTTAATTTTTTACTAGATACTTTTATTATTATAGCAAAAGTTAGATGTAATGTTGTAATAATACTACAATTACATTTCGATGATTGTAAATACCTCAAGTTCAGCAGGACGAAGCTGTCCAAAGAATATTTTCCTAATTATTTTCCCCACTAAAAGAACTAGAATTAATCCTTGTAAATACATGACCTGTAATAGAAAGTGAGAAAGGATGATAACACCATAACATAACAGTAAACCTTGAAGATTTATCTTGTACTTTAAACAAATATTTTCTACATTGTGCATTTCTAATTATACTTACAGCCATGCTAGGGTTTGAGTTAGTGAGATAAACAACCGAAGGGTAAAATTGTTTCTTCTGATAGTATGCATTGCCGATCACTATAGTTGTTAGTGCAAGACTGATTGCAGCTGCAACTAGAGCCTTCATTTTTACAGTCATCTAAAACATTTATTAAATTCTAACACGAAAAATTTCATATGAGAGTCTTGAGAATATTCTAGGCACTCTGAAATGTAATTATTTTCAACAAATACATTTTCAAAACATAGTTTCGTTCCAATAACTTCAACAAAAAAAATAATGTTGACCGTTTGACGTGTTCAATCTTTATTTGTGACAAGAGGGATGAAATGAATAATTTAAAATCGGAAACATATACCAAGCTCCCATTCGACGTAAAGTTCTAGTCTGAACTAAATTCATTCATTCATTAGAATATATTTTAATAATAAAATTTGTAATATAATAAACTTAATGCATATTTATTTGATTTAAATGTAGATTCATACATTTAATGTATATACATACGTAGTTAAAAAGTTATTTATCGTATGACACTGGCATATGAGTTTTAATTCTATGCCGCTTTTTACTTTGACAATTAACATTTAACATTGATTGGAAAGGTGAAAACTCAAATTATAGTTTATACTTTATACACCAAGATGGTTTCTGTGTTTGTTGTTTGTTCCCTTATAATATTTACGACCTGAGAAACAGTTGTGTAAATAATTCATAAACGTGATTATCAATAACGATAAAACATAAATTTAAAAACAAGTTATAGCTAAATTGGTATATATAATAAAACCATTCAACATTTTCTATTTACAAAACTATAAGCTTGTTGCCGCGCAATCAAATTCTACTGTGTTTGTTCTTGCTACGTTTAAGTCAAGTTGTGGTTATGCTATAAGTCATATTGTTGCAGCTTGTGCAGTTAAAAGCAATTGTGAAAATCATATGAAAAAATATGAAATGTAACATGGATTCATAAAGTACATATTAAGGCTCCCAAGTGTTGTAAACCAACATAAAATTATCATTAAAAAATGGTAAACTTTACTAAAGTATTCTATTTTTATAATGTTGTACAATAGTTTGAATAATCCACTATGTCACTATTAATTGCAGCAGGGAGATGATCCACCATATCTTCCAGTGGGAACTGATGTAAGTGCTAAGTACAAAGGTGCATTTTGTGAAGCAAAGGTAAAAAAAGTGGTACGGAATATTAAGTGCAAGGTAAGTTTCTGCAAGAATGCATAACATAATAACAAAACTATCAAATGAAAGTGTTTATACTTGTAATATTGTATGGCCTAGTTGCTAATATACCAGGTAATATATATTATACCAATACTTATTCCAGTACAATGCACTTAAATAAGTATTGGTATAATTTGTAACACCATCTGTAGTTTACCTCCATATTGTAGTGAATAGCGGTTTCATTTTGTCAAAAACTTTAATTTCTATGGTTGAACTTGTATTACATTTACATCATGCACATTTTTCTCTTTTTTGATATTTCTCTATATTTTTTATATAGGTTACTCTTAAAGCTGGAGGAATTGCTACTGTAAATGACGATGTCATTAAAGGAACTTTGAGAGTTGGCAGTACAGTTGAGATAAAGCAGGATCCTAAGAAAGATCCTATTGAAGCTGTCATTACTAAAATACAAGATTGTAGCCAGTATACTGTTGGTATGTCACTAAATTAAGGTTTTGTATAATGTAACCATTTATAATGGTCTGTACAATATAAAAAAAATAATCAGTGAATCTTAAGCTCGGTTTAATATGAAATGTTGTCAAAGCTAACCTTCAGTTACTTGTTTTAGTTTTTGATGATGGTGACATCACAACATTACGCAGATCAGCACTGTGTCTGAAGAGTGGAAGGCATTTTAATGAGAGTGAGACTTTGGATCAACTGCCGCTTACTCATCCAGAGCACTTTTCCACTCCTGTTATAGCGGGTAGACGTGGGCGAAGAGGTCGCGCACAGTAAGTTTTTTTTGATAGCATATTTCTTTTGGTAGATAAAGCCTTATTGAAAGATAAACATTTCTGTGGTTATAATTTATTATTACTAATATAGGGAAATTCTTAATTAACATATATTTAGAGATTTTAAGAGGACAAGTTTGTTTTAATAAAATACAATACAATGGAGTTTTTCTCCTGAGAGCTGATACAGGAATGCTGTGATGTGCTTGAGCATATCTTATTATGTGTTGAATGTTCTTGAATGAGTAAACATAATGAAGAAAACTATGCTTAAAGGTCGGACGAGAGTGATGGCGAGGGCAGCAGTCGGCGCGTGAAGGCGGACAGTGCGGAGAGAGAGCCCCACGTGGGGCGCGTGGTGCTGGTGGAGTCTGCCAGCGGAGCAGAGCGCCGGCGCCCGCACCAGCCCGCCTTCCCGGCGCTCGTGGTGGCGCCCACCGCCCAGATCAAGGTCAAGGAGGACTACCTCGTCAGGTCCTTCAAGGACGGCCGATAGTGAGTAGCCGGCTGGCCGTGGTGTGGGGATTCTCGAACTGTTGGGGACGATGATTACCTCCTTTCAGCTACACGGTGCCGAAGAAGGAGGCGCGCGAGTTCCGCAAGGGCAGTGCGCCGCTGGAGTGGAGTGGCGTGGAGGCCGCGCTGCAGTACCTCAACGACGGCGTGCTGCCGCCGCACTGGGACCGCGACTCGCTCTTCGACGAGCCCCGGAACACCTCGGACGACGTACGAACCATGCACCTCTTTGTAGCCGCCTTTCTCTCTCTCTTTCTACATTGAGTAACTCCCGTCGCAGAGCTCGGACGACGAGCCTCGCGAGGAGAAGGACCACTTCGTGGCGCAGCTCTACAAGTTCATGGACGACCGCGGCACTCCGCTCAACCGCAACCCCACCATCGCCAACAGGGACATCGACCTCTACCGGCTCTTCCGGGTAGGCTGCTGCCGGTACCGGCCAACTGCCGATCGCGGGCCACCGGCGTCCCTGGGTCACACGTTTCTGTTTCACAGGTGGTGCAGAAGCTGGGCGGCTACAACCGGGTGACCAACCAAAATCAGTGGAAAACCATAGCCGACAAAATGGGATTCCACCCCGTCACCACGAGCATCACCAATCTGTGCAAGCAAGCTTACAAGAAGTAAGTGTCTAGCACCGGCCCGAAGAATCTCCCCGTGGCCATGAAACGTGAGAGACGTGACGCGAGCTTCTGCCGCAGGTTCTTGCACAGCTTCGAGGACTTCTACCGCAAGCTGGGCGTGACGCTGGTGGCGCACCCCCGCGGCGCCCGCACCCCGCCCGCCGGCCGCTCGCTCATCCGCGACCGCGACAAGCTGCCGCCCGCCGCCGCCGTCCCGCCTCCGCCCCCGCCCCGCCGCCGCCGCCGCCGCGCCTAGCGCTAAGGACAAGGACTCGGATAGGAGCGAGACGGAGAAGAGTGACAAGAGTGAGAAGGAAGAGAAGGCGCGGGCCAGCGACGAGGACGACAGCGCCGACAATCAGCCGCTGGCGCCGCGCTGCGCCACGCCTAGGTTCGCTTGCACTTTCAATTTTATGGCTGATTTGGATCTGCCACCGTTTTATCAACTTCACCATAGCTCTATCGCACGGCCCCTCCGCGACACTTAGGAAGAAAACATCATCGCTTAACTCTTTCCATATCTCTAGGTCCGAAAAAGACAAGGAAAAGGAAAAAGAGAAGGAGAAGGAGAAAGACAAGAGTTCGACGACGAGCGAAGAGAAAGCGCCCGTCAAGTCCCGATCTCTATCGAAGACGAGGAGCCTTCCTCCCGTGAAGAGTGAGTCCCACGAGAAACGCCTCCCGAAAAGGAGGCCCCTATCCTCTAAATGTATGTGACTATCCATCCCATCGACTACGCCATCGCTACTTGTACCAATCGAACATCGGTGGCCCACAGCGACCGAGGCCAGCGGCCTCATCTCGCGCGGCTCGCGGCGGCCTCACGTGTCCACCGACAGCGACAGCTCGGGCCGCGCGTCCAGATGCGGGCTGCCGAAGAAGCCGCACAGCCGCCGCAGCCAGAGCGCCAACTCGGCCAGCAGCGGCAACACCGTCGCCTCCAGCGGCAGCAAGCGCCCGCGCAAGAGGAAGTCCACGGAGTGAGCCGCCTAAGCTAAGAGTATTTCCAGCGCCACTGCAGTGGACTCACGCCTCTCGTCGTTCCAGGCCCTCGGCGAGTGAACCGCTCCGCAGAATGGGAAGCAACGTGAAGGCGCAAGTGGGCGACAAGCTCCAAGTCTACTACGGCCCCACCCAGTCCGAGTCCAAGGTAAAGCTGCGGCGCGAGCTGACTCGCAGCAGACGCCGAGTCGCGACTAAATGTTGTGGTGCTCAGGTGACGTACGAGGCGAAGGTCATCGAGGTGTCCCGCGGCGGGCTGCTGCGCGTGCACTACACGGGCTGGAACACGCGCTACGACGAGTGGATCAAGCCCCAACGCATCGCCCTCAACGTCACGCAGCTCGAGGCGCGCGCCAAGAAGGTTCGAGCCCGCTCGGCTTTGCCCCGGCGCGGCGGCCAATCACCAATCGATCCTCTGTTTCAGGGCCCCAGCGCCGGCAGACGACCCCGAAGCAAGAGGCCGGAAGGTGAGTCCCCGACCGCGGCCGGTGCGTATCTGAGTGGCGAGCGAGAAATGCTCATTGAACTCGTTGCAGGCAAATCCGTGCGCTCGGACAGCGACAGCGACTCGGATACCGACGTCGACTTGAAGAGACCGCCCAAGAAGCTCGACGGCAAATCCAGTCCGAAAAGTATGTCTCGTCCGCCCCGTTCCCCTCGTTGAGCTCTGCCGCGTTGCTTAATGTATGCTGACGTTCCAGCTCCGACGCACTCCAAGGAGGTCAAAATGTCCAGCGACTCCGGCAGCTCGAGTAAGCCCCGCAAGAGACCCGCGAGGGCCGTGTCGACCCCGTCGGCCTCTTCGCCGCCCAAGAAGCCGCGCCCCAACGCCCCGCATCACCAAGGCAGGGACTACGACCTCAACGAAATCAGGTCCGAGCTCAAAGGCCTCCAGACGGTGAAACAGGAGCCCGAGGAGGCGAAGGCCGAGCCTGCCCCCGCGAAGCCCGACGCGGAGCCCGCCCAAGTGGCCCCGTCCGACAAGCAGACGGAGGATGTCTACGAGTTCAAAGAACCCGAACCGTTCGAACTGGAGCTGCACGACGAGAAGAAGAAGAGGACTCATCGAATCTTCGACGACATTTCTCCCACTAAATACACCTCGGCGCTTGCTAAATCTCTCAGTGAAGAAATATCCGAAGACCCCTTGAGACCTAGACCGGCGTTTCGGTCGCCTTCCCTTTCACCGTTCAGAGATTGTGCGAACTCCCGCGACCCTTCAGAGAGGCAGAGCCCCGAGGGAGACCCTAAAGAGGCTCTGTTCTCTTTGGACGACGACTCTCTTCCCGGCGAAGGCAGCTCGGGGCCCGTCTTCGAGGGATTCACTCCGGCTAAGAATCAAGAAACGTATTCTAAGAAGAATAAAGTTCCCAAAATGCGGGAGATGATAGACGATTCACCGGACAGCCCGGCCGACGATGAGCACTCGTCGGACGATGAGCGCGAAGTCACCGTCAAGGAAGAAGAACGGTCGCCTAGCCCCATAATCTCGACGCCCACCGTTCTCAAGAAGACAGCCGAACCCGTCAAGGAAGAACCAACCGAGAGAGAACCGGAGCAAAGCGAGGAGGTGAAGGAAGCCATCACGCTGCTCGAAGAGTTGCCGCCCATCGACTCCATTCCGATGCCGCCCATCGACTCTATTCCCATGCCGCCCAACACTCCCCCGCAGAGTCACATCGAAGTCGCTGGCCCGCCCGTCACGACGCCGAGCGCAAGCGTCGAACAAACTGAACCTATAAAGGATGATAAACAACTCGCAGAGGAAATAAACGTGTTATCTATCCCGCTTCCCGATGCGGAACCTAAAACACCGCCGCGAGTCAAGATAGAGAAACTCGACGCCCCCTCGAGTCCGATCGACACGGAAGAGGAGAAATCGGAACCCGATAGTCCGGCGCGAATAGACGTTCTGCCAGAACCTCCCCCTGGATTCCTTTTGCAATCCGAGGGACCCAAAATCGCTGAGAAATTGCTCAAAGCTATCAACAGCGCCAAGCGCTTGTCAATGTCTCCACCGCCGGCGGAGCCTCGACCCGACACACCTAAGAAAGACAGCCTGCCCGCTGGACGACTCGACGAAAACGAGTCCCTCCTTTCCTCCGAAATAAAGCCCCTCCCTCTTAAGCTCGAGGCGCTCAAACCCCCGGTCAAAGTCGAGGCCGCCAAGCGATCGAGTCCCGCGGAAGTCAAAGATTCCATATTCGGAGAGCCGTCTAACATAATGGACGTGAAACGCGAAGCCACAGACGTTAAGAAGGTTAAGCCGAAAGAGTCGCCGCTGTCACCACCGAGGTTGCAGAGTCCGCTGAGTATACTCGAGAGGCGGAAGAGCGTGGCGGATCTCCCGCTCGGGCCCGGCAAGAATAACAAGGTCCTCAGCGATACAATCCAAAAGCTGTCCAGCCAAATCAACCAATCGGCGTCGGCGGCCTCGCTGCCCGTGCCGCCCTTCCGGCCCGAGGACAGGGCCGAATCCACGGACTCGGACGACTCCGACAGCAGGTTCGTAGCGATCGGTGAGTGTCCGGCGGGGTCGGCGCAGTCACTCACGCGGCGGTTGCTCCGCAGGCTCGTCATCGACAAGGCGCCCGAGGACTGGCCCGGGCCCCACGCGGGCAAGTCGGCGGGCGAGTGGAGCGCCGGGGAGACGCTGCTCATGCTGGAGGACGCCTGCAAGAACGAGCGCAAGCACAGTCAGTAGAGGGGCTCACCGAGGCCTGCGCCGTCAGACGAGCCGACCCATCTTTGCTCTCGTTTGCAGGCGCCAGCGTCGTGGTGGCGGGCGGCAGCCGCAGCGCAGCCGAGGAGGACAGCAACCTGTCGCTGCTGCTGTGCGAGGAGACCATCCCCGGCTCCCCGGCGCCCGACGCCGAGCCTGCGCCGCCGCGGCCCCCCGCCCCGCACACGCCCTTCGCCTGCGCCCCGCAGCACCACCACCGCGACGCCCCCAAGGCCAAGGACGCTGACGCGCCGCGGGACGACGAGCGCCGCGAGCAATGGCCCAGGAGGCACGCCCTGCTCGACAACACGCCGCCCACCACGCCCGACAGCAGCCTCGAGCTGTCGCCGCAGAGGTGAGGCCACTTCCCCCGCGCGCCTGCGTCTCTTCGCTTCGGCTCTGACGCGCCTCTGCCCGCAGGGAGCGCGACAGCCCCGTGGAGCGCAAGGACGACGAGGACGGTCGAGCGGCGGCGTCGGGCGGCCGCGCTCGCCTGGCCTCGGAGAGCTCCAGCAGCGGCCGAGGCCGAGCGCGCCGCACGCGCCGGGACACGGACGACCAGCACCCGCTCAAGTACAACTTCTACGTGGACCTCGGTGACTACTCCTCCTGTCCTCCGCTCGCGTCCGCTGGGACTGTCTCACAGGGCCTCTCCTTTCCAGATCCGAGCTGGGACTCGCAGGCGCGCATCAAGCTGCTGATGACGAGGATGTCGGACCTCCGCAAGGCCTACCACTCCGTCAAGGTGAGACGCTACGCCAACACGGCACGACCCGCCTCAAATTCTCTATTCTGTTATCGTAGCAGCATGTGGCAGGCGTTATGTTAATTACTAATCTGTAAAATATATGTTCAGGCTGAGCTGGCAGCCATCGACCGCCGAAGGAAGAAACTGCGACGCAAAGAACGTGAGGGTGAGTAACCTTAAACACGGCTCTAATGTCTGCGTCTAAATACACTCACACATTTGGTGTTTCAGCTGTGAAGGCGGCGAAGGCGGCTTGCTCGTGAGGACGGCGCTCGGCTGAGATCGGCGTTTATTCGTTGTAGAATAAACATTGAGCACTGCACTCGCCTCGACCCAATCTTTTTAATGCATTTTCAATCTCTATTGTATAAAATACAATCACTCAGAACCTATGTATATAGTTAACAATTATGTATGACTCATTGTTATATGTATATATATTTAGAATTTTAATAAAAAAAAAGCTTTCGTAAAATATTTTTATTCTAATCATTTCAATGCCCTTGTAGTTGTCCCTTCCACAATGTAGATTTAGCAGACGAAGAAAAAGTACTAACTTATATACCAGAAATATGCTGGCCTAGCCTAATTAATAAAGACATTGTGAGTTGAAAAATCAAGTAGGAAATATACCATCTATTTATTTTTATTTATTTATTTATTAAATTAAGGTTCTCCAACGGTATATACATTATCACATCTAAAACATTCTTTACTACAGTTAGATACTGATGCATAAACCACTTAAAGGAGTACACAACACTCTTATATTATTACACACGCGTAAACGAAACCAAGAAAAATATATTTAGTAAATATTTAGAATTTTAAAGTAAAAACAAATCAAAGACTACTGTTACAGATAAGGATTAATTAACAGAATACAAAATAAATCAAAACTAAATAACCTAATTAAATCTTTCTCACAAATGTTACATTAAAAAAAAAACAAACTAAACAAAATAATTATAGGTACTTCTTACAAATCTTACTTACGAAATCAACAATCACATAATAATCAAATTTATCTGATAGCTTTTTTGGCGTGGGTTGGCAAAACCGATACTAGTTTTTCAAAAAATCCCGGCACAATATATATATTTATCTTATGTATAGTCAAAATAGTGAACCATACTACAATAAACATTAACAACTTAACTTATCAATTACGCAATAATGGACTCACTGGATATAACGCTATATATCTGCTATATAAATATAAGTCGGGTTTTCCTTCCTGACAGTGATAGTGTTTGCGGGATAAATTTAGAAAATTATTGTTTTTCACATGGGCAGTTATACGTTGCGTGTTTACGAGTTGGGAAACCATCCGCTTTGTTTGTGTTAACGTCAGACCAAAAAACAAAAAATGTGGTTTACCAAAGAGCACTTCATTTACTTTAACTTAAAGAAGTTCAACTAACACTTCATTTTTGTAATCGAAATGAATTCATTACTGTTGTGAAATGAAATAAAAAAAATTCCTTTTCAAATATAAAAAAAAAATTCTTTAAATCAGCAAACGAAATGTTACATAAAACGAAGCCATCAGGTGCAAGCCGAATCTGGTGGCGAAACGGAGTTCGCCGGGTTTGCTAGTATAAGTATATTTAATTTAAAATTTAAGGAAATGATAAAATATAACGTGCCGTAACAAGTGCACTTACTTTTAATGTTAAATTGCGCAGTTTTAATGAACGAGAGCAAGGGCGTCGCCAGCCGATGGCGCAGGGGGGGGGGGGGGGCAAGTTGACTTTATCTACTACTTCTCTATGAATGAGAAAATTGGTGTGAATTGTAGGTAAAGTTGTTGTACTACGAGCCTTAAATCTACAGCGATTGTAATAACAACAGTATCTTAGTACTATATATATATATATATATATATAATAATATATATATAATAGATATATATAGATATATATAATATAATAATATATATATATATATATATAATAAGGGTTTATATATATATATATATATATATATTACAAAAAAAAAATACTATATATATATATATATATATTCTGTGACAGAACAGAGTCCAATGTGTAAAGCTACACGAGCACAAGCTCTTAACTTTGGACTTTGGTTAGAATCTCTAAGCAGGTAGGCGCAGCTGCCCCCTTGGCGACGCCCTTGAACGAGAGTTCAACTTAGGTCATGGCACCCGTGGAAAATGAAGCAAAACAGCATAAAAGAGTCCATCAGTAAGTTCAACGGAAAATAATGCTGTTATCATGATTGGGGTTGGAAGAGAAAATTATTAAAAAAGAGAATATAAATAACACAACAGTTAAGGTAACCTATATTTTATTGAAGTCGAATATTTAGAACAAGTTTAGCGAAGACATCCGTATGTCAGGCGGTCGGTCGTTCACACGTCACGAGAGTCATTGGCAAAGGTCCACAAAGTGCTCGTGGCACTAGCGAGCCCTTCGCTAGTAGTAGTTGGGGTACTGCGGCCACGGCGCGTGCGGCTGGTAGGCCGTGGGCTGCTGGTAGCCCCAGGGCGCCTGGTAGGGCTGCGCGTACGACTGCTCGTAGTGGGCGGCGGCGCCCGAGCTGCCGTAGGCCGAGGCGGGCGCCGCCGCCGCCACGCCCTCCTTCTTCTTGGCGTCGGCCGCGGCGCTGCCGAGCAGGGGGCGGTGAGATAGGCGCGGGGAGGCGGGGAGGCGGGGCGCGGGGGGTCCGATACTTACGGCTGCTGCGCGGGCGCCGGCTCGTGCTTGTCCTTGCGGGCCCTCTTGCGCAGGTGGCGCTCCAGGGCGCGGGCGTGCAGCTGCGCGGCGCGGGCGCTGGCCGCCCCGCCCAGCTCCTCCGCCAGCTCGCGCCAGCGCCAGGCGAAGCGGGCGCTCGTCTCGGCCTCGGCGCCTTCCTGCTTCTCGTACGAGCGCACCAGCTCTGCAAGAGTTTGTTCGGTGAGGCGCCGATGCAAACAATGCATTTTATGCGATTTATCCGCTCGGCCCGTACCTTCCAGCTGCTCATAAGGCGTGTCCGGAGTGTGCACGGCCAGGTCCAGCCTCTGCAGGTGCAGCCTGGCGTTGAGGGGATCCCGTTCCACGGCGTCGTCGAGCACCTTGCGAGCCCCCGCCGGATCCCGCCTCACGTGGAACAGGAATCGAGCGTACTTGATGGAGAGCGCCGACGCGACGGCCTTGTTTTTGGCGGCGGAAATGTAGCCCTCGTAGAGCTGGACGCACTTGTCGTAGTCCCCGCGACGGCGCTCCAGGTTGACGCGCCTGCGGAAGCGAGAGCGTCATGGGCCGGCGAGGGGTCGCGGCGGGGTGGGCAGGGGAGGCGAGGGGAGGCGAGGCCGTACCTGTAGTGGACGAGCGCGAGCTGCGGGCAGGCCTTGTCGAGGCGGTCGAGGATGTCGGCGGCGCGCGCGGGGTGGCCGTGCGCCTCCTCGAAGTGCGCCCAGTGCAGGTGCAGCTCGGGCTTGTCCAGGTGGTGCACGCTGCACGCGCGCTCCAGCACCTCGCGCTCCAGCGCCACCAGCGACGGCTCGCTCTCCGACTTCTCCTCCAGGAACTTGATCAGCTGGCGACAGAGCACAGCTCAGATGGCGGCATTCGGCGCGCTCCGCCCCCCGGCGCCCGGGACGCTTACCCTCATCCAGAACTCCTCGTAGAGGGCGCAGGCGATGAGGCAGCGCTCGTGCAGCACGAGAGCCCTCTTCAAGGAGCCGTGCTGCTTTTCCCACTCCAGGTACGCCTTCCAGTTCTTAAGCTGGCACCGCTCGAGAGGCTTCACGTGGAAGTACGGCCGCTTTATCTGCACATTTCAAGGAGAACAATGACCCGACATCTACCGGGAGATAAGAATCAAGAGGTACTCCGCCGACGTTCGACGACCTCGGCGAGAAGCCCTCACCCCCTCCTCGAAGGCCCAGCGAGCGGCGACTTCTTCCCCGGTGCTCTTGTGCACCTTCCTGCGCGCCGCGATCACGCGCTCCTTGATCGCTTGCGCCTCTTCTTCGGATGCCTGCGCAGCGACAGCAGCGGTTTACAAACGGAACAATGTCCGAAGCCCGAGCAGCGTAGTGATACGTACGACGTGGTCGAGGGGCTCGTCTTCGCCCGGCGGCAGATCCGGCGCCGGCACCTGGCCGCTGCCCTCGCGCACTTCGGCCCGCAGACGCACCAGCTCCTCGCGGCTCACGAGGCCCGCCACGGGCTCCGCCATCACGTGCTCCTGGAAGCTGATGAGGGCCGAAGGTGAGCCGGCGGCGAGCGGGTCGGGGGCGGCGAGCGGCTAGACTCACTTGTCGAAGTGCGAGGTGTATCCGAGCGTGGGCGTGGCCAGCAGGCGGTCGTAGATGTGGGTGACGTTGAGCGCCGAGCCGTTCTCCGCTTCCCACTTGATGTAGGACTCCCACAGCCTGTCGGACCGGAACTCCAAGCCGCAGGCCTCTAAAAACACACTTGGCTTACACTCTGCGGCCCGTCTGGCGGCCGCGTCGTTCGCTATACTGACCTATGGCGCGCTCGTACTGCGAGCGGATGTAGGCGTGGTCCTCGGTCCTCGCGGTTTTGACATGATTGAGATAGTGTATCCAAAGGTCGACCGACAGAGGAATGGCTTTGAGCCCTCTTTCCAAGACCTGCAAGCGCAAAGGCGTCAGCGGGCGGCACGAGGAGCGCGCGAGAAGCAAGGGAAATGAAATAGCATTAAATTGATTGTTCAATATAATTTGGTATTTGAAGACACCTGATCGCACCTGGCCTTCGTCGCTCGGCGCCGTCCCCCTCAAGGCCGGCCGACTTAGGGCTTGTCGCGCGCCGCTAGTGCCGTCAAAAATTAGCTAAACTTAAGTTATTCAATTCATCTTCAACACTTAAATATTTAACATGGTAAAGTATTTCACGATACATCATGTGCTCACAACTTAAAGAAAATGTATAAACACTACTAAATATCATATTAAAGAACCACAATAAATTAAACACTATGACTAGATCTAGGTAGCGATTATACTCTTCGATGGATACTGTAGACTTTGGCTTACAAACTTTGTCGGCCTCGTTGCACTGTTGGGAAAAAAAAGCATTTGCACATTGTGTTACAACTAAAATAATTTCAAAACCAAGGGTTAAGTCATGTCAATTATTAAAGTATAATATCCTTACTAAAACATGTGAAAGGGGGAACGCACAACGGATACTCACCTCCAGGCATTTCTTTTTACTTCCTTTACGCTTTTCATAATCAGCATATTTTCTCCAGTATCCATAACAGTATGGATAATGTGACAAGAACGCATCGTAAGCCTCACGGGCGGCCTCTACATCACTCTGAAACAACAAGCCAAGGACTCGTGACCCTGTCCGTTGCATGTGTACTTTATCTTCAAAAGTCAAAATACTCTTTGTCAGTTGGCCCTTGCCTATCCTCATAAAATTCAGTTCTCATAGCTTCACAAAGCACAGAGATTAGCAAAAATATTCATCATATTATTAGTCAACAAAATTTGAAAAAGAATTCTCAAGACATAAATGTAAATTCCTAGATTATTGTTTTTATGTCAGTCTCGCTGAATCCATTGTCTAGTTGGCTTTTCTTACCTCTTGGTCAACATATTGCAATAAATAAGTCCAGCCTGTGAAATCGGTGGGATCATCATTAACTACTTTCCAATACTTGTCCAGTTCAGGTAAAGCCTTTTTCTTGGGCTTTTCATCTATTGAGGATCTTTTTTCAGCAGGAATTGGTTTGCTTTCTCCGTTCTGTAAAATTCGATTCATGAATATGACACATATTTAGTTACATGTAAAATAAAAATAAAATTTATATACTTATTCTAACAACCTAAAAAGCTAAACCATACCTTAGCAACTGCTTGTTTCTTTTCTGATGTTGGAGATTCTGGGTCATAGTCTCCACCTTCATCTGGCTTTCTCTTACGATTTGTTTCTTTTTTTGACGCTGGCAATTCATCTTCAGAAACAACCTAAAACAAACATCACACTATACTCAAACAATCAGGTATCAAATGATTTGGATGGACATTAAAAATGGTAGGTTTATTTTATATCAAAAAAACAAAGAAGAGAATATAGTCACTTCAGTGTCAGCAGGAAGTTCGGCTGGTTTCGGGCCTGGTAGTTCATCATCAGACACATTTTCAGCATCTTTAACACTGGGTTTTTGAACTACTGGTAATTCATCTTCTGAAACCACTTCTGTTTCCTCAGCCCCACCAACCTAATAATTAAATAATATTGCATGTTAATTTTACATCTTCTTTTGTCTCTGTCAATTTTCTTATACTATTTAAAATGTACTCAAATATTGCTTTGTCAGAAATAAACATACTTCCACTTATAAGCAAAATACACAAAAATACAAAATATAACCTTAGTTATTTATGAACTAAAAAGAGCAAATTATTACTATAGAACTCTCATCTTGTGCATCTGATCCCTCTTGTTCCTTTCTGTTGTTGTGTTGTTTTACTTCTTCAGATTTTTCTCCAACTTTGGAAATATTTTTGTACTTTGTGCGAACAGGATAAGTAACTTTTTGCTAAAAAATATTATATTTCATAAGATTCCAATTAAAGCAAAAAAAAATTGTGTATTGAACAATGGATAAAGTCTAACACTTATTTCTAACTACAGTTCTAAATAAAGTAGATGTTAAAGTTGAATTAGTACAAGAGTACCCAACTACATGTAGCATTGTGTATATTTACTTTCAAAGGATAACACAAGACACAACTAAAAATTACCTTGACTTGTAATTCATCATCGTCAGCATCATTTGCTCCTCTAACATTGCTTTGAGTGATCGAGTTGACATCTTCACTAGCACTATGTACAGTTTTAGTATTCAGATCACCTTCAGATTTATCACAATCTTTTGAGTTATCTTCTATGATATCAATATTATTTGTTTCCACATTCTCATGAACAGAATACTCACCATTGGACATTTCGTTATCATTATGTATTTTAGAATCACTTTCACCATAATCATTTAATTTGAAAGCAGAACTCAGACGAGAGTCATCGTCCAGAGAATCGTTAGGAAAATTTACTGCCATGTCTCCAACATCAAAAGAATCAGTGTTATAACCTTCAGTGTTACTTTCTAGATAATCGCCTACGCTGCCGGCAGATAATTCAACTGCATTAAGGAAACCCTGATTCGATGCGGAAGACTCGTCAACGGCAGCATCAACGCCACTAAATTCTCCATCTGTGAGCAGATGTGACAAGCCGTTCGAGTTTTCATTTATCAGTGGACAATCGTCTGTTTCCATAGCATTTTCTGTTAAACATTTCTGCAAAAACAATGTACATTAAATCTCAAAACTCACGATATAGAAAGTTCTATAACCTCAAAGCAAAATTATTTACTTGTAAATCGGAACTCGCGTCGTCTTCCATTTTCTTTTTTCCAAAATGAAAACGCTAGTCTTGGTATCTATAATCAATGTCAACGCTTTTCTCTCAAATCCAGTTTCTCATATAATTAAGGATAAATTATAAGTCATTTAATATTAAAAGAAATCTATATTATATACGCAAAACGCGTTGTTTGGCATTTGTTGTAGAATATAGGCACAGAAATTGTAGATTAGTGATCAGTGTTGTTATCATAAAAAAAAATGGGTTGTATTATGTATATGAAATTCTGAATTACCGTTTTAAAAACAATACTAAAATGCGTTTATAATTTAGTAATGTTTATTATTCATTTGTTTCTTCTCCATACAAATTATATAGTATAAATCATTTTAGATGTATGTTGTAAGTAATGCGTGTCTCCCAACGACCTCTTCCAAGGGCAGATGTCTTAGATCAAAATCAAAATGTAACAATTGAATGAATGACTCAAATTATAATTTCTTTACGAATGCACTATTGAATGTTTCGATTTGATTTATTATTTGTTTAGGTTTAAATGTTTCTGCTTCAATTCGAAAGACATCTAGATAGAACTTAGGCATTCACCCTACGGGCTACGACTATGAAGTAGACTGACTGACTATGAAGTATTCGGTGGTTAAAAAACATATAAAAAAATTAACATTCGAATCAAAGATTACTTTATATTACAGGAATTGTATCGTATCAAGCTCTCTAATATATATTCCCTTAATCTTTTCTTTACTAAAAAGTGGCTAAGTAAAATAAAAAGATGCATTATTATTTTACTGTATGTTATGAAAAAAAACTAAGCAACCGCCTTTTAACATCTATAAATGGAACATTATTATCTAAACTGCATTGTCAAAAACATTTTAATCTCTACATTCGACAAGCTTAAGGCAATCCCCCAATACTAAATAGAACCAAAACACCATTTATTGAAACAGAACGCACTTTTGGTAATATTAAAGAGTTGTTGGGAAGAGAGGAGTGTTTAAATTTTAGTAAAATAAAAAAAATATACGGCAACACAATGTTTAACCCGCGACAACACTGGTCTTTAGTCTGTGGTGCTCATTATTCATGGGAAGATAACCAAAAATTAAGAAAATTACATCGTTTTCAAAATACAAATAACTATATTAAAAAGGGACTGTGTTACAACAATGTTGGGATTGCGTGCTTTATTAAACAAAAGTTTCGTTATAGAGCAAGCTGCATTTTATCAACAAACTAGGGTGCATATATTTTTACATTCTTATTTTAATTTACATAAATTCTTCATTTTATATCATCAATCCGTAAATTTCACAGAATACGTTCATCCTTAAAAGACGATGGCCACCACCGCTGCACAAGAAGAATGGTAGAGTACCAAAACTAAAAGCAAGGCATTTTGTTTATGACTTAGTTGAAGATACAAATGTTACAAAAAAACCCGATTTACAAGTAATACTTAATCAATTTGTTGATGGTAAGTGTGCATAATATAGGAATAAGACTATGACTTGACATGAAGCTCTACTGATTGAAGTTACAGAATAGTCATTTTCACTTATGTAGTTCCATAGTAGCCAATTTTTTCTATGCTATATAATTTTGCCATGTAAACTTGAAAATTAACAATGCATTTATTATATCTAAATATATAATATCAATAATAATATCAGGTGTAAATAATGACACCTGATGTTCATGTTTTAACTACTCAAATATCAATGTACAAAATTGCCACTGCTTCAAATTCTTACCAAACATTTACATTCAGGTGTTGGTACTGTTGGGGACATAATAACGTTACGTCCTAATGTTGCCTATAAAGAATTTTTACTTCCTGGTCTCGCTGTATATGCAACTCCTGAGAACTTACAAAAGTACAAAGTTGATGAAAATGGATCAAGGCATTCTCATTCATCTGAATTTAGTTCTCCATATGTCCAAAGGGTAAGTAACTGAACATTTTCAATTCTTTCATAGGTTTGAGTTTGCAGAAATTAAGTTTTTGTATAAATATGTTTCAGACAATTAACTGTCTATCTCGAACAGTTTTACAAATAACTATGAATAAGACTACTCCATGGACACTTCAGCCATGGCATATCAAAACATCATTTCGCAAAGCTGGTTACATAGTGCCTGAAGAAGCTATTATAATGCCTTCAAAAGAGATCACAGGACCAGATCTATCATTGCAAGAAAAGGAATTTTTTATAACAGTTAAGGTACTATTTCAAAATGGAAAAAGATTTTTCCTGTATCTGTTAAGCCAAGTCTATCTCTATAATTATGTTTCAGATAAATAATAAGGAAGAAGTGAATGTAAGATGCCGCATCCACCATTGGGCTACAGGCTTAGAGAGGCTGCCTTGGGAAGAGTTTCACTGGAAGAAACCTCTAGAAGCTCTTTTTCCAGAACAAGCTGAAATTTTAGAAAAAATGCCTCTACCTAAATAAGAATGTCTGAATGATTAGAGCTTTTTATAGATTGTAAATTATTTGCCAATTTATTTTGTTTTTATTTCTAGCCAGTATAAAGTTATGTACTTTTAAAATTCTAATATAGAGAAATTCACTTTTATGTTCTGGTCTCACTGTATATGCAACTAAAGAAATCTCAACATTTCTTTAGGACCGAAATGCTGACCATACATTTCAATATCTATTAAATGCAGTATTTGCATAAAACTTCATTTACACAGATAATAATTTTATAGTGATTAAAACCTTGTGTTCTAATACAGCAAAGATTAAAAAAGTATTTAATTTTACATCAATAAAAAATAACTACAGATATTGCAAAATTAAGTGTAATTGTTTCAATAGAGAAAATTCTTAATTTCCAGCAGCATGCATAAGTGATTTCTATGTGGTAAATCTAATAGGCCTTCATATTATGCGCAGTCCCAGATAAGGAAATAGGCCAGGACATTATGAAATTCTGAAAGAGAAATAAAAAGGAATTATAAAGATATGCAGATGATCCATAAGTTTTTTTATTTTTCTGAGAGGGCAACAAGCAAACAGGTCACTTCCAATAAAATGCTTACTGCTGCCCATGCACATCCGACACACACTCTTTTCTCTCCAACCATACATTCTAGGTTCTCTTATTCGAAATCGGAACTATTTCGACAGAATTGCAAAAGCCATAATCACATAAAGCACATGAATTTGCAAGTTTAATTATCAAAGTACATAACTAATTTTCTCGTCGATTAGAAAATAAAGTAAAATAGACGAATACTAATATTTCACAGGATTCAGATGGCTAAACGCGTCACAAACCTACTTAATATACAGTCACGGACCAATACAAGTGAATATAGCTTTCAAAACTAATTTTACTAGCTACAATAAAATATGTTAAAATTTAAAGACGTGATTGTCGATATTCTAATATTACAAACTACAATAAAATATATAAATTTGTGATTAGTGTCAACATAATAAACATAGGCATGATTTTTTTGTAAATTTACATGTTTTTATATATAAAACAATTGATTATTACTTAATAAAGAAAATAACACTAGGACAATCTGATACAAGTTGAAAATTGGTTGGTCGCTTTAAAATGAAAAATATATATGTATATATAAGGTCGGGGAAAAAGTTTTTACGTTATTTGAGTAATCAGTTGCAGAGCATCTTACTTCAGTTGGTCCTAGGTAGTGTACATTCCTTATAAAGCACTAATCTCACCACGCTCAAATTATTATAATTTGTTTGGTCTACCAAGTCGAAGACCTATCGTATTATTCAAGTTAGGAGTCTCGGAATTGCCTAACAAATAACAACAGAAACACCTGTTCCCCGCCTGGCATTCAACTGAAAGTGAGTAATACCTACAAACCCAGGTTGCTAACTACCAGATCCGGCAATAAGCATCATGCAATGGCCTCAATAATATGTTATGATTTATCACCTGATAAAAGATGTCTTCACTCACCACGGACGATAGATGTGTCACCTCTGGTTACTTTCGTTGGCAACACGTCATGAAACTCGCTGGAGTGCTTCAAACCGTCCGATAAATCATCTGCTGCGCTTTGGTCTTGCACCAGGGACTGTTGAGGCGAGTTATTCACGTTTTCAACTGCGGTTTGTATTTCCTGCGCGCCTGCATCAGCTGGGTCAGGCTTGGGAGAAGTGTGCTCGGATGAGTCTCCACCATTACCGCAGGCAACGGAGTCGGTATCTTCACTGAGCTTAATGCTGACGGCATCGCTCGGCGGGGAAATCGATTGAATAGCATCTTCTCGCTTTAATTGTTTCCTGCGTTCGCTGATGTCGTAACTAGCCTGTAGAGGCATTAAGAGTGAACTATCGTCCATAGAAAGATCCATTGAAGTTCTCAAGCTCTCGTCTCTACTAGCGAAATTATCTTTTTCGGGGACTATGTGAATGTTTAAGACAGTTTTCGCTTTTAGCGGGTCGCTTTTTGTTTCGAACGACGTACAGGCACATTCCTTGGAATCAATCATCGATTCCGCCGAAGTCGGAGCTTTGTTAACATTTAACTTGTTTCTTACTAGAAACCCCCTTATATGCGCCTGAATAACAGTTGCAGCACTGGACAAAGTAGAAGAGTCATCAGTGGATAATGACAAAGATTTCTCCTCGTTTACAGTTTGTAGAACTGTGTCCATTCGGTTGAGCGCTCGTCGTTCTTTATTAGTGTCATTCTGAAAATGTAATATATAAATGCGATTTCAGTCCATGTAAATCAGTCCAGTTGCACCGTCTTAGCCATATTTCATTAATAGTAAATATATATAATTAAAACATAGACAAGTCGGCGTTAAACTAACAGATTTACCTTCAGATTGTTCTCATCGATGAAAAGATTGATGTCAACGTTCGTAGCATCTTCTAAGCTAGTAGTTTTACTTTTAAAAAGAAAGGTTCGAAAAACTTTCTGAATTGTTATGGCTGCCGTTTCCAAATCCATTTGATTCTGAGGAATTGGAACACCAAGGCACGCGTGATCTTGTTCATCACTTATCTTAAGCTCATCTGCATTTCGAGATGAGGCAATCGTATTCTCTTCTTTAGGTGTTCTCGTATCAGTTTCCACGTCGTCAATGCTCACCGACGATTGACCTGTTAAGTTCTCTTGATTCGTCACGTCCGAAGTATTTACATTCGTTGAAAATGTTTTCTCATTGGAGTCGGTTGTTGTATGTTCAGTGTCAGTGGAGCTAACTTTCTCTTCTTTCGCAAATTCGCTTTCGGAAACACCTGATACATGTTCATTTACATCATTTATTTCAATCTCGTTGGAGGTAAGATTCTCAAATTGGCAATTATCAGCTTCGCCACTCTGAGAATTAAAATTATTATCATCAATCAATTCATTTGCTACGGTCTCTTGAGGACATGTTTTGAGATTCTGAGAACTCTCGTATTCCGAAACCGACGCGTCTTCAGCGACATCGCGCACGTGGTTATTAAATGTCTGAACGTTCGAGCTATTGTGGTCTCCAAGAAATGCTTGAAGATTCTTTTCATAATTTTCGTGCCGTTGTTCAGCCCTTTCCCTAATTATATGCTGAGCTTTTGCTATTTTCTGTTGCAACGCCGCCGATTTTCTCCCCTCTTAAAACACGAAAAGTTGATTAAGTATTCAAGTGAAAATTGATATTGAAACATGATACTTACGCGCTTCGTTTCGTATCCGCAGCAATTTCTGCATATGCTCCGCACAAAAGTCATAAATGTCGGATGGGTTACTCCTCAAGACGTCCTTGGCCAGGCCGTCCATCAATTGGATGAGGCCGGGTGGCATTTGGGGCACAGGGGCCGCGTACACGCGCGATCGGCGGCGGTTCATGTCGCACGAGGCGAGTGGAGGCTATGAACTAAAACACTGCACGAGTGTTTGCATGCCGTAGTCTAGGTGATATCGATTTCCCCGACGTCGACGAAGGTCAGGAGCGAAGAGAGCTTTGGCCAAATAAAAAACGGAGTAGTGTGAAAATTCCAAGTGTATTTGGCGAAGGAAACAGCACGAGGTTAGTGAGGGGCGCGGCCGCCAAGCCTCGTCGCGAAAGAATCCCAACAACGTGAGTCAACTTTTTTATTTCCATACTGTGTACTATAATAGTAATTTATATATAAGATCATATAATTTTCGCAATGTTAATACATTTTACATAACAAACATCTCCATAGTGTACATACATACAGACGCAGTTGCTCGCCGGGCTGGGCGCGTCCCGTGTACAGAGGCGCCGGCGCTACGAGTGATGAAATGACGGCTACAGCAATATCATACAATTAATGACTATTCCCTTACGATACCGTACCTACTTAGCATAGCCTACTGCAGGGATGCGGGGCACCTCTGTAGTCCGTGCGTGGGTAACAATAAATAAATGCCTATTTACACTATGCACTATACACGGGCTAGTGGCGCTAGTGGCGCTAGTGGCGCTAGTGGCGGCTAGTGGCGCTAGGGGCGCTAGGGCGGCTAGTTGGCGGCCAGCTGCAGCTCGGCCAGCCGCTTCCACAGCTCGTCGCGCTCCTTCTCGCGCTTCTTCTCCTTCTGCCGCTCCGCCTTGTAGCTGGTCGTCAGCTCGTCGAACAGCTTCGAGTTCATCTCCATGAACGTCTTCAGCACGTTGTAGATGAACGTCACGATGGACTGGTTCCAGTGCTCCTTGCTCATGCGGTACAGCGCCGGGAACATGATGGGCATGATCACCTGGTTGTTCTCCTCGATCAGCGACACGATGTACTCGTTGTTCCAGAAGTACAGGGCCCTCTCGGCCACCTGGAAGTGCGGGCTGGACACGCACTTGGCGATCTGCTTGAACAGCGGCTCCTGTATCTTGACGAACTGCGCGGGCTCGATCACGTCCAGGATCTCCTCGATCTCGCCCAGGAACATCACCTGAAGCGAACGTCGCGTACATTAATCATGGTGAAGAATTGTTCAAACGCATATGTATGCTTTTCTCAGCAGCTTACCTCCTTCTGCGAGCAGGTCTTGGGCCAGAACTTGAGCAGGCCGCGCACGACGGGCTCGGTGAGCGTGGCGTCCTTCTCCAGGAACTGCACCACGCAGTAGGCCAGCTGCGCGTGGTACATGGACAGGCTCTTGACCTTGTGCAGCGGCAGCAGCACCTTCACCAGGAACTGCTTGTGCTCGCTCTTCAGCGGCAGCGCGAAGCCGTTGATTATACTGCAAGGCGAGGTTTCTCATCAGTCACGTGCCGCCAAGCCGAGCGAGACAGGCAGACGCCGACGCACCTTCCCAATATCTCCAGCAGTTCTCCCACGCCGTTGAAGTGCTCGGTCTCGTACACGAACCGCAGGAATATGTTGTTGATCTGTTTCCGTATGAACGCTCGGAGCCCCAAGAACTTGCCGTAGATGCGATGCAGCACGGTTTTTAGGAAGTCGCGCTCGCGAGGGTCTTCGGAGTCGAACAAATCTAAAAGCTGTTTTCGAAAATATTACATTAATCGATTCGCTAAGATACGGTGACATGGGTGGAATACATTGTAATTTCAAAAATACTATATACTATTATTACTATTATTATACTATTATTATATACTATTATATATTAATAATAATACTATTGTTTTTAACACAATTGGACTTGTAATAAAAATTATATTCCTATTCTCATTCATTTGTCTGGCTTTAGTCTAGCTGTAAGCTTGGCATTCATTAATAATTGCATACAAAAAAATAAGTCTCTTAAAAATATTACAAACAGAAAATATATATACAACAAAATGCAAAGTACTTACAAAAAATTTCATTTTTATATATACAAGCAGTGTTTAACTGTAAGTAAATTAGAACTATCACATAGAGCCTACTTCCAA
Source organism: Pontia daplidice (assembly GCA_963693355.1). Lineage (NCBI taxonomy): Eukaryota > Metazoa > Arthropoda > Insecta > Lepidoptera > Pieridae > Pontia > Pontia daplidice. The sequence goes on along the minus strand of CAVNZL010000138.1, from coordinate 10,743,696 downwards.
TAGTTAAAATGTATTTTTTTAATAAATAAAAGGGAAGATAAATTGGAAATTGTCAATCCACTACTGACCTGCAATACAAATTTCTGGTCAATGACTTTCTTGCCAATGGTTGGCTGAAAGTTAACTGATTCAAGGAAGCGCAGAAAGAACTCATAGACTAGTTGAAGATGTGGCCAAGAGGCCTCCAGAGTGGGGTCATCCTCCTCTGGGTCATAGTCAGGGTTATCACTTGGTGGTAGAGTGCGGAATAAGTTTGACGAAATCTGGAAAATACTACTTTTTTAAACAGTAATAAGTGCAGTTTTGTATCACAACATGTGACATCTGGTTCAACAAATTCAACCTTGATAATAAATTATTCTAGAATTGTAAAGAATCAATATAAAATCAATTTGATATTAGTTAATAGATGATATTTTTTAAAATTTAATAACAAAAACATATGCTAGAGAAATTCTATGAATTTTATGTTATAGGTAATTTACCATTTTAATAATTTCTGGATACACTGGCTCAGTGAGCACCTCACGTCCACCAGTAATATATCCAACAAGTTCATGCAATGTGGCACGTTTGATCTCCTTTCCTTTTAAGTCAGCAAGAGGGTCCATGAAATCAAATGCAACGCAACATTGGCGCAACTTACGTATGAACAAGTCTTCTTGTTCAGTAGGTGGAACATCTGTAAGAGTATATCATCTCTGAAGTAAGGAGTAGACAATATGCATTAGTCAATAAGTCAGTCAAATATAGAAATCATTCAGCTTTATGTATATTAAATATTACACACATAATTAAAACCTATTCAATGGCACTTGCTAAAATGAAGAAACAATTCATTGTACCAAATACTGCTAATAAATCTAATATGTTAATATCAATCTCAAATTATACTAGATATAGCAACTGTTAGCATTAACCAGGTTAATTATATTTGTTATTAGATGAAATTCAATTGCTTATAATTGGGTAATTGGTTCTAATCAAACTGATATTCTCCAAAATATCAAACAGCGAGAATAAACTGCAACACTAGAAAAATAAAGAGCTTGCACTAAGACATGTATTATGGTTACATGAACTTCTCCCATTATGAAATTTTTTATAATTTAAAAAAATTACACTTTTTACAGCCTCAATCAGCAACTTCAGTTAAAATATTATGTCAATTAAATCTTTAATATAAATAAATAAAACGAAACAATATTTATTCAAATCTCTGTTTGGCTCTACCAATATAAAAAAGCAGATTAAAGGTACCTTTCAGTAAGGGTAGTGCCAAGAGCTCCACATCTTGTGAGTTACGATAACGGGATGACCCTTGACTTTTCTTAGTCTTTTTCTTAAGAGACCGCTTAGCGAAAGGGTCAATTCTATCAACAAATGGTGCCGAAGACATGTTTCTAATATAAAAGAGTCCGTAGTGACGACAAGCCAAGAACGATCAATTTAAAACTTGGCTGAATTCTATAAAATGCATGTTCCAGCCAATTCAAAAAGACTAACGAGCACTCCTTTTAAAGTCAAACCAAAATAATTGAGTCTAAATAAACATTCCTTCGTCACTCATGACGGTAATGGAGTGATCATACTCAAGCCATCTTTTTGATACTTTTTATGTTTCCACAACAGTTACGTAATTTTAGAAAGTCTTTATCACAAAATATCACTAAAATAAATCAAAATAGGTCCTATGCAAAAACAGATTTATAATATGAGGCGTGTCACAAATAGCAAAAGCTAGCAGTCAGATAGTATACATAGAAGCCTCGTGTAATATCAGCCGGTCACTCGATGACAATTTAATTTCACTCACTTATCGTCAATTTTGTTCAAGATTAACTAAACAAAACACTTTAAAGCAAAAATAAATTATTATTTTTGACCTTAATTATTGGAAAACTTTTATGGCAATGACACAGAGCAATTTCTAACACCAAAAATCTATCACCGTATTCTCGCCATCGGTCACCATCCGTTTCTATTCCGACAGTGACACAAGATGCATTTTATCGCGAACCACAAATGTATCTATCGCACTTATACAAGCATAAATATTTCTTTTTCAACTATTAGATCAACGTACAACGATGAATTTACAAAAACTACCAAGTTAAAATATTATCATCACTGGTTTTGCTGCGAAAACGCCAGCACTCAAAAGTACCTATTTCTGAAAATAGATGGAGATATAAAAATGTTCACATAATCAATAGAGATACTTATTAATGATTTTCACGTATTATTACTCATAAAATAATACTAAGAGTATTCTAAATTATTATTATATTTTTACTTAACACTTAATTTCGTCTAATTTATCAAATTTATTAGTTAAATATAATTTTATAAAAAGGATATTGCGGAAGACATAATCTTATAGTTTTTAAAGGCAGACCTTAAGGATGCGTTCAAAGACTAATCGAAAATCTTCAAGAAAACGGTTAGTCATATTTAATTAAATAGTTGTTGGTCAATTTTGTTATTTCTTAAAATTAATATAATACATTTTTTACGAAAATCAACAATAAGTAATAATATTTATGGTATAGTTAAGCATTTATAAATAATGCACACTTGCAAACATAATATTTTATAATTATATTCCATGCAGAAGTCATAGTGTTTAGCAGATTTTAAACTTATATCTCTAAAAGATCGCACAAAAAGTATAAGGAGTAATAATAAGTAGAAAAATTTATATCCAGTTTAATTTACTTAGTTTGCGCTTATTGTTTTGTTTTAGCTGATACAAATCAGCAAAATTATAATTATTTCAGTGAGGTAAAAAAAACTTTAAACTATTTTCCTTTAATATTGCGGGGCTACCAGATTTTATTACCGAGATAAAATAATAGGAAACTAAATTTCAGAAGAAATTAGTATATTTTTACAGTACTCTGTGGCCCTTTCGTATTTCGTGTCTGTTTCTCTCTAGGAGCGTTTGTGATGTCTATGTAAAACTTGGAAATACGAGTACCAGAGTACCTACTGCGTTTGGGTTTGGGAAAGTTGCTTTCTAAAGTCGTAACCATAGTTGCTTTCGAAATAAATCTTCTTAAAATCCGTGTAAATTTACAGCGGGCATATTTAGGATCTCTTTCTACTAAAGTGTTGAGTTGTTACAAAGGTGTAATTGGTTTTCAACATGGATCTTGGGAGTTCTGACAGTTCCGCCATGAATGCAAAATAAATACAAATTACAAACTGTACTGTACAGGTTTGTTTGAACACTTATACACTTATACCTAATATATATATTTCTAATAACAGTATCATAATAGCTTATTGCAACTCATTATTTTAAGAAACTAATGTCATAAAGCGTTAAAAATGCTTAAATTTACGGAAGGCACCTTATTACTATTTATAAGAGAAAATTATGTTCATGTACATAAGGAACATATGTACACGAACACAACAAACAACACAATCTGCGGTATACTATGAATAGTTAGTAGCTGATAGATGATCGCAATATTCATATTATTTAATAATAAAACAGTATCGAAATATTTATTCTAAATAATGTCACTAATTTATTGAAAAGAGTAAATCTAGTGAGAGTAAAAATGCTTATTATATTAACTATAAATTATATTTTAGGAGCTGCAAGTGTACACGTAAAAGAAGAAGCTTCACAATGTTGAGAGGTGGGCGTGGTGGCCGCCACAGTCCAGAGCTGTATCCTCATACTCTTAAGTGTTCCAACGCCAGTGATACCAGCTCAGCATATAGTGGCAGTGACACTATGACATCTGTTCACAGCTCCTTAGACATGGATATGGAGGTAGATCTGTCAGGTCTCCTCGAGTCTATAGTGGATTCTGATGAAGAAGAAGACTTAGAAGAAACTATGGACAGCCTTACTGTTCGTGATCCAGTCAGAGAATGTCTCGAGAAAGACCCCAGTGAAAGAACTGAAGAAGATATTGAGATTCTTTTAGAATTCACTCAACATTTAAAGGCATTTACAAATATGACCCTCACTGTAAGAAGAGCCTTGTGTGCTGTAATGGTGTTTGCAGTTGTAGAGAAAGCAGAGACAATTGTAATGCAAGATGGAGAGGAACATGATTCCTGGTCAGTATTGATTAATGGACATGTTGGTATTGAACATCAGAATGGAGAAGTTGAGTATCTGAATGTTGGTGACAGTTTTGGGATGGCTGAGGCTACACTTGAAAGGCTGTACCATCGGGGTGTTATGACTACAAGATGCAATGATTGCCAATTTGTGTGTGTTACTCAAACAGATTACTATCGGATTTTACACCAGGGAGAAGAAAATATAAAACGTCACGAAAATGAAAATGGAGTTGTGGTGTTGGTAACAGAGTACAGAGGGGCTGCAGGTGAATCTGGTCATCAAGATGGACATGTTGTAATTAGGGGAACTCCAGAACATTTGATGTTACAACTTGTTGAAGATAATTCCCGTGACTCAACATATGTCGAAGACTTCCTTTTGACTCACAGAACATTTATCGAAAATCATTTAGTAGTAGCTAAGCAATTGCTTGCATGGTTCTCGGAGCCATCTGTACGTGATAAGGTGACAAGAGTAGTTCTCTATTGGGTTAACAACCATTTTACTGATTTTGAAACTGATCCAAATATGATGGAATTCCTTGAAAATTTTGAATTGGCTTTGGAACGTGAGAAAATGGAAAGCCAATTAAGACTCTTAAATATAGCTTGTTCAGCCAAAGCCAGAACAAGAAGTGTTACATTGACTCGACCCACAAGGGATGAGGCTCTTAATTTTACTATTTTGGGTGGATATGAAAGGGGTTATGGTATATTTGTATTAAAAGTTGAGAAACATTCAAAAGCAGAGGAAGTGGGGCTGAAAAGAGGTGATCAGATTTTGGAAGTTAATAGCCAATCTTTTCAACATGTGAGTCATGCAAAAGCCATGGAAATTATAACGGGCTCTACTCACCTCAGTATAACAGTAAAGAGTAATTTCTTAGCTTTTAAGCAAATGTTACTTATGCCTGAAAATTCTCCTAGGCAGAGGGGTGGTACAAATATGGTAAGGTGGCAAACAGACCCAAGAGCAAGACTTTCCACAGCCGAGTTACTTAGTGATGATCCCATCACACTGACTCCCATTTTCCAGTCCCCAATAAAGAAACCTCAACCAGAAATAAATATCAAAAAAGAGCCACAAAAAGGATTTATGACATTGGGTCCAAAAAGGCTGCATAAGGCTTTAATGAAAATGAATATCCTGCCCAAAAATACCATCACTGATGGAATTCACAATGATGACAGCATACTTTCCAGTACAGATACTTTGAACAAAGCAAATACAAGCACTTCATTTTATAGTTCCCACAGTAATCCAGATCTTATTTCAATTTGCTATGATGATTATCAATCATCTGATTACCCGGAACATGTGCTCAAAGTGTATAGGGCTGATCAAACTTGTAAATATTTACCAGCTCATAAAGAAACCACTGCCAGAGAAGTGGTGATGCTTGCCTTGCGAGAATTTGGTATTACAGAGCCAAGTTCAAATTTCTCTCTGTGTGAAGTATCTGTTGCACAAGGAGGTATAATAAAACAACATCGGCTCCCTGATCAGTTACAGAACCTAGCAGAAAGAATTGGATTAAGCTCTAGATATTATTTGAAAACAAATGGGATTAGTGAAACTTTGGTACCTGATGAAATGGCACCTGAATTACTCAGAGAAAGCGTTGTACATTTCCTGCAACTCAATGCAGTGGAAGTCGCTGTTCAATTAACTTTACAAGATTTCTACATATTTAGACAAATTGAGAGTACTGAGTATGTAGATGATTTGTTTGAGTTGAAAAGTAGATATGGCACTCCCATGCTATCACAATTTGCAGGTCTGGTAAATAAAGAAATGTTTTGGGTTGTAACTGAAGTCGTAAATGAACAAAACCTTGTCAGGCGATCTAGAATAATAAAACAATTTATAAAAGTTGCTAGGCATTGTAAAGAATGTAAAAACTACAATTCCATGTTTGCTATAATCTCAGGTTTAGGTCATGGTGCAGTATCTAGACTTAGAATGACCTGGGACAAGTTGCCCACAAAGTACATCAAACTATTTACAGATTTACAGTCATTTATGGACCCCTCCAGAAATATGTCCAAATATAGACAGTTGATTACCGCTGAACAAGGCAGGTCACCTGTAATCCCATTTTACCCTGTGGTCAGGAAAGATCTGACATTTATTCACCTTGGAAATGATACTAAAGTCGAAGGCATGGTAAATTTCGAAAAATTGCGCATGATAGCTAAAGAGGTTAAAACACTGACAAATATGTGTAGTGCTCCATATGACTTGCTTACATTATTGGAATCTGGTAAACAGCCCCCATCCACTGCTATGGTTGCATTGAATCAATTAACAACCAGAGTTCAGCAAGGCCAAGTGACAGTGAAGAGAAGAAAGAAGTCCTCGAATGTACCAAATCCGAAAAAGATGTTTGAGGAAGCCCAAATGGTTCGCCGCGTCAAAGCTTACTTAAATCGAATGCACGTAGAAACCGACGAGGAAAGACTTCACGCCCTGTCCGTAGAATGCGAAGGCTCAGGGCCGGCGCCATCCATGCCACGCCGTCGACACCCGTCCCCGTCTCTGTCTACCACCAGCAGCGCATCATCGGCCAGCGAAAGTAAAAAAGGCTTTGCCGGAAATAAGTTTGGAGCCGCCTCACCGCAAGCCGTGCGAAAGCTGCTGGCCCTATCGGAGCCTGCCAAGACTCGTCCGCACCAGCCGCGACCGCCGCCGCCCCCCGGGCCCTCGCCGTGCTCGCACAGGCGGGACGGCACCGTTCCGGGCATCTGTTGCTCTCGGGCCGCTCACGAGAGGTCGCACTCCGACACGCCCACGCCGCTGCCGGTGGATTTGTCGGCGGAGAGCAGCAGTGTGACGTCCTTAGTAAACTTGCCATTGCGAAAAACGGGGTCGGCTACTTCTAGTGACAGTGGGCACGGCTCGTGCGCAGCCGCAGCCTGTGCTCGGCCGATTCCGCCTCCGCGCATGCCTTACACGCTCGCGGCTCAAGTCGCCCGCATAGATCGCCTTAACCGTGCTCATTCGCACGAGGGTGTTACGCGTCCTTACGATTACTATCACGATACACCAGACGACGAAGATGAGGATCAACAGGTTTCGGCAGTGTAATACTCGCATTTCCAAAAAATATATATTTTAGTAATCTCACTTGGTTAGAAAGCATGACTAAGACATTTAATATATTGTACTAAAATGTAGATCATGTTTGTATTCCTTATGAGTAAGGTTAAAGACTGTCTTATTTAATGATTTTTAGTGTTTATTGATTAGTGTAATATTGCACAGTAGCCATGCCTTTATATATTATATTAATATTATAGATATTGTGACCCACCATGTTCCAGTTATGACTAGAAATATTAGAACTAGAGATGTTCTTGTTGGTGATTCTCTATTGCACCTTGAGGATGTACATTTACATTCCGTTGTTTGTGTATTGTGTATATTTTTTCTACTTCGTAATATATCGCGCAACTTAGACCAAATAATTATTATTCAAATGGGCCGCGTTGTAAAGATGAAGGAATTAATTATTGATCCGTGTTCATCAAACACAAAGTTAATACGTTTTATTAATTATTGTCTAGTGTATAATTAATTATTGTGGCATATCATAGTTTCTTTTTACAAGATTTCTTGGTAGCTTTGTGGACCAATTTTAATTTGAGGGTATATTTCTTTCTAATGTAGCAGCAGCCATTTAAAGTTTAAATAGCAATGGTTATAATTTTCATAGTGTAAATAATAAAAGTAAATGACATTCTTTATTAAATATTTATTTACATAGCCATAATGTAATATTTAACAATATGATTCATCTTCAAATATTTTCATATCATGTAATAAAGTATTTAAAACAGATGGTGTTTGTAAATATTAACGAAATTGGGCCAAGTAATCTAATTCAAGTGGATGAAGATTCGGTGCTGGAATTACTAAACTGTGTAGTGGAGGCCCTAATTCATGGTTTTGCATCTCCTTCAAACTCAGCACGCTTATCCTTTGATCTGGTGCACCTACTCTGGATAGACCCACAGCTAATGTGTCTTCGGTCAGACCTGTAAAAAAGAATAATGTTGATGAAAATAGGCCTAATTCAATACTATTAATCAAAACGATTAATTTCTTGGTGCCATTTATGGTTTTAACAAGTACATTGAACTTGCGTCGACGTCCGTTTTTGAAATTTCATAACATTAACATGACACATGTTCAAGATCAGAAAAATATAAGAAAATATAGTATACCAATTCACTTAAGAAATGGAGGCTTCATATCTCCCTATGGAATATACCTTATTATATTTCTTTCACAAAATACTGGACTTTACAGGGAAGATTTTGCAATGCTCCCTTATTCAGCTTCAGATATTTTTGTAACAAAAAAACGTTTTATCTTGTTCTAATATGTAATAAAGAATTTATGTAATAATGAATTAAGTCTAATCTTCAGTTTCAGCCTCGTTAATTTGAAAGCTGCCTTGCAACCCCATTTTTAAAGTGATGTTAAATTTTACATAATCACCTGAATTTTTCTTCTCCTTAATAATTTGTAAAAGCTGCGTTGCTGCCTCATTAACAGTCATGAACTTTGGTTTCATATACTGCCTTACTTTTTTCGTTAAAGACTCTTCAGTTGGCTCCTTTACTTTTATATCTAAAAAAATATTGATGTTTTAGAATCTTCCAGACAATGTGATCTAGTAAAAAAAATTGTAATTTTATAAATATTATTCCAGACACATTTTTAATTACCTAATAAACATAAAGTATGCAAGTTTCTTGAATAATTCCCAATAATTTTTTCGTAAAAGCTGTCTGGTTTCCAGGTTTCAGTCCAATAAGGTATTGAAATAGTTTCACCAAAATTATATAATTGCAGGCCACAACAGCTAACTGCATTCATTATGGACGCATTGTGTATAATCTGAGAAGAAATGGAAAAATAATGATAAAAATCTTGGCCACAAAATAAATAGTCTTAAATTCACTGTAAATTTAACAAAAACCTTAATTATTATAACAAGATATCTATATATATCATCTTAAGTTGATCCATATGCGGGTACTCAATAGCATTTAATAACGTTTGCCCTAACGTTTTTATAAACAATCTGTTCTTCCGTCTGTACATGTACACATGCGCCGCCCATGGTGATCTCGTGCCTCACAGCAGAAAACAAATTTGAATAAAAGTAAGGAAAATCCAAAAGTACAGGCAACAAGGTTGTAAGAAATACAAAAAAGACATTAGCATTTATTGCGATTGAATTGTTCGGAATGAAGTCATCGATCTTTCTGATAGATTTATTTTTATGTTATAAAATTAATTGCTCCTACCTCACGTTAGGGAGCGTACCCTGGTTGACGGAAGAAGGTGTAATCGGAAGAATAGCTTAGCTATGCTACTCGGCTCGGCCGCAGAGGCCCTCTCACCGTAGTAGGGTGAGGCCCTCCAGCAATATGAGATTGCGCGATGTAAAAGACCTCTTATGTAAAAACACCATTATTAGGAAACCAATCAAAAAAATTCTGCTTCTTCGGCTTCTTGGAAAGAAATGATCTTCTAGGAACTCGATACTCTCTAAAAGCAAGTACTTTTGTAAATGCATATGGTCTTGTCGAAATGGCTAACAGCGTCGAAAAATGTCAATTCTATGACGACTTACAGTTGCTCTTCGACCAGATAAAAAGTGATGACTTAAAATTTGATTCACAATTTAAACGTTTATTGGTATCCAGTAGAATAGTTTTGCCATCCTAGGCTTAAGATGTTAGGAGGGGAGTTGAAAAAGTAATGAGGAACATTCCCAAAATAATTGGTGAAGCTAAAGCCCAACAACTTCAATGGATTGGAAAAAATGAGAGAATGAGCAAAGGAGTATAAGTTAAAATTTTAATGTGAATTTTTATTCTCTTCTTTCAGCACCACAGAGGTTGTTACAAAATTTACCTAAACTATATTAAGTACAGGTCTTAGAATGGTACAAGAACTGAACATTTAAATGAGGATCCTTAATCCTATGTCTACATACCTCCGTTTTGACACCAAACTCTTTTGCACGTAGTAAAATATCTGTATGTGTTGTGGCTCCCAAAGGATCACCAACTACAAGTAGAGCTATGTCATGATCTCTGGCTTCTAATAAAAATTGGTCAATGTGACTTTCACAAAGTTCGCGGTCAGCAATTGTAATTGGTCTTCCATAGAATTCTTCCTGCAAACCATAAGATGAAAATAATTATGAATTTGGGGTATAACACTTGTCCCAACTACAAACTCAGCAGGTGCTTGGTTTACTGTACTAGGTAAAGGAATTTTGCAGAAAATTAACTTGGCAATTTTGGCAAGAAATCTAATTTTATCATATTTCATATATTTCACTAGTGAAGTGTAGAGACACTACACCAAGTAAAAAATAGTTTATGGAAAATACATACTTTGCTACACCTCTTTTATGAATACTTTGATCACCAAATCAAAGTGTTTGGTTTCAATTATTATTATTCTACTAAGTCTGCTTATGGACCGGTTATACATATTTTGTTAATGTCTTTAATATTTATTAAAACAACTCACCAATGCACTTTGGCCTACTGTTAAAATTGAAGTATACCCCTCCAAAAGAACTTTATCGCATTTTTTTACCACTTCCAATCCTTTAACGGTAATGTCTTTAGCATTACCGAGACCGAGTCCAATTAAATAAAACATACTTTTGAAACGTAACAGAAATTATGTTTTATCTGGTATCTCAGAATAACCTTTAATTCTACATGCCTAAACTAAATTTTTATAAACATTAAACAGATTATTTTTTTTTATGAAATACAGACTACAGTATACGTTTTATAATTTATAAATAGACGTTTGAGTTTTAAGCACAGACTATATAGACTATCGATTACTGCGGTTTTTATCATAGTCTATTGATAAAAGTTCTTACTTATTGTAGAGTCTGTACAAAAGAATATACTACAACTGTACTATCAACTATGTGACTGTGTTTCGTCAAAACTTGAAACTTCCAAATTTCTTAAATTTGTTATTTGGTTTGTTGGTACTATGGATTGGAATTTGTAAAATAATATGATGCTTTCTGGTACATTATAACATTTATGAATCATAATGATTTCACGCAAAGGTCAGAAAACGATTAACGAAGGAGTCGTAGGTAAGTATATTAAGAAGGATACTCCTCCAGATTTACCAAGTAAGTATTTTTTACATTTATATATGGTTTGCTATTAGTTATACGATATTCGTTATAAAGAATGTCTTTTATTTTTTTAGTTATAAATGTGTGGACTACTGGAAATAACTGCAGAAGACCTCGTAGTCAACCTTTTGGTACTAGCGATGCCAGTCAAAGTATTGAAAATAAGTTTGGTAAAGCGCAAACTATAAGTGGTCATGCTGGAAAATATACTCCCAGTGAAACAGTTCCAAACTTGGCTCACAGGTCTGTGAAAGATATCACCTGTCTTGTCTTATTTTTATTGATAAAAACAGCAATTAATTTATCATAAATATAACATTATAATTCAATGAATTACTGATTGAAACTGAAAATTCTTTTTTTTGGATGGCTCACTTTGAAGATTTATATAATATCTTGTCTACATTATCAATTAGTCAGTAAGACTTGAATTAGTGAACTAATTCTTTAAATATTGTACATTAGGTATATTTAATATGAATACTTGTATGCTATAAAGAGTGGGTAATAAATTGAAAACAAAATGGTATACCTTTTGTGTATCTTTTGGTATAAATATGATTACAAATATTTGGAGTTTTTAGAAACATTTTTGCTTATAATCTTATTAAAATATTGTGGGGACATGATTTACAATATTTGTTAGAACAAGAGTTTTATTTTTACATAATAAGAAATCCCCATTGCCTCAAGACAAGGTTCAGATCTAAAAATTAAGTTTCACTGTCATTAGGAGGTTTATAGTGATAATTATTTTGATTATGGGTAATCATTTAATACTTGCTGGTTTTCAGGTTTGCTAATATGTCTACAGGAAATGAAGTTGGCACTGTAGCAAACAACTACAATTCACAACTTTATTTAGATCCAACTTTGGTATGTTGGTAACTTATTTTGCCTTCCATTACTTTGACTTTTCCCTTTCTTTTAATGATTTTTTACATTCTAGGCTTCACAGTCAACACTGAATGATATGGATGACTCATTTAGCCGTCAGAGCAGCTATAGATATTACAAGCAGACACAAGAGGATCCTATATATCAAAATCAACAACAAGTAATTATTTGGAGATAATTAATCTCTGAAAATTATAAAATTCTGATGATACTCTTATATAGTCTATAATTTAATTCAGGTGCAGCAACAAAAACAACAACACTATTCATCTAGAGAGTCAAGCATGCCAAGAATATCATCTAATTTGAGCCTGGCACCAAGACATCATCCACCATCACCCCACTCTATTAGACTTCATGTTACTGAGTGTAAGTATTCATTAGATATTATTTTTTCCTCAATATACTAAAATTATACAGTTAATGCAGCATTGTCCTTTACTTTAAGCTTATAATGCAACAAACCAAGGTTCTCCAATATATACAAACTTCGTAAATGCTGCACCACTCCCATATCATAACAAAAACCATGGAGGTAATATGATTTCATCTAGCCAAGGTAATTTGATCTTTATTTAAGATAATGCATTCTTCATTTAAAATCAATTTATTGCTTTTTCAATTATTTACTTAAAAAATATAATAGATACAAAATATTGATTATACCTATAATTTTATTATAAGTTGTTATTAAGTGATGCTTTAATTTGGTCAACTATAAAACCTGCTTAATGGACATTAATTTGATTTAATACAAATTTATAAAAATATAAATTTAATTCAATGTAGCATCAGATGAATGTGATCTACCTTTGCCACCTGGCTGGTCAGCGGATCGGACACTCCGTGGACGACGATATTATATGGATCATAATACTCAAACAACTCATTGGACACACCCCTTAGAAAGTGTACCACGACCCTGGCAACGCGTCTCAACACCTCAACATGGAGTATACTATTTTAAGTATGGGACTCTCATTTGAATGATTATCAAATTGTTTACTTGTTAACAATTGCAATTTGTGGTATTTCAGTGAAATCACACAGCAGACTACATATGCACATCCATGTTTAGTCGGAGGCTGCTACTTAGTAAGCCCGCTTGTCCCTACTCTGGTTCCACCATATCTTTTAGAAGAGATACCTCGTTGGCTTGTTGTTTATTCAAAAGGTTAGAAAACTAAAAAGCGGTTCATACAACCTATGAAAGCTATCTGTCTTTATATATTTAATTTATTTTACAATTGATGAAACTTGTTTAATGTTTGTCATGTTACAGCTGACCAAGAGTTGGATCATAAACTGCGTTGGAACATGTTTAGGCTGAGTGAATTGGACTGCTATTCTGATATGTTGACACGTCTTTACAAACAAGAGTTGCAGTTGATTGTAATGAAATATGAACAGTACAGGTAAGCCAAATTAGGTCTAATTTTATTTATTTTAAGATGTCAAATGTAATGGGTATATTGTGAAAATTTAAACAATTTAAATAATTATGGTACCTTTTTTTGTCTGTTTGCCCTTCACAATCATTTCTTTTATGACAGTTTCAGTTGTTCAAGTACAGATCGATATCTGAAGTCAAAACCATTTTTAAAATACTAAATATTGTATTCTTACAAACTTTGAATACAATGTGTTCTTTGCTCAGGTAGTAAATATTAAAAAAAACTTTTCAGATCAGCTTTATTGCAAGAATTTGAACGAAGAAGACGTGCTAAATCATACAGTACACATTCTAATTGAATGTTAAAATAATGTATTTTATCAAACTGTGATTTTAGATAAAAAATTAATGGATACTAGATAAATTTAAGAGAAAAAGTGCCTTAAATGTTTTCCAGAACTGTTTTGTATTAATAAAAACAATATATATGTTTAACTTTATATTTTTATACAAACCTCTATGATTAATTGTATATAACAATAAATTATTAATTACAAAACTAACTATGGTATATTTTATTCATTATATTTCTTGTTCTTTCCTAACTTCTTTTCCATCAACAATATCATATTCATCTACTTTTGAAATTCCAGAAATTCTTATAACTTTGGCATTTTTAATGCCTAGGGTATTTGCCCAAGCGTAACCTAAAAGAAGGAAACTTATTAATTTACAGTATAATAAAAATATGCAAAAAACGGTATTTATTTTTATTGCACATGCTTACCAAATAATAAATAATATAGGTTATTAATACCACCGGTAGATAATTAATTTCAAATTAAATAGTATTGTCTTATATAAGCTTTAAACCCATTTTGAAAGGTTTGTAAGTTCCCATTTTGCAAGTTTTATTAAATCATGACAGTTGATGTGTAAAATAATAGTTAAGATTTAAGAGTTGTTAATCTGAATCGATATCAAAGTAAACATTGTTACATACCAGGGGACAAATTTTTGTCTTCATCAGATTTAAATCCATAATAATGAGCCCAGTCAGATTTTCCTTGATACATAGAATAAACCACCAAACCAAATGCATTCCAAGCGATAAATCCGTAAAATAAGCTCAGCCTCTTTTTCCATAATATTGCCAAATCTTGAGGAATAGGTTTAGTTCTTTTTCTTATGAATGCATGCCACCACTTATAAATCATAACCAAAGTTGTTAATCTACTACAAGATAGTATTAGATCACTATAGCGCACTACAGTACTGCCTTGGATATTAAATAAATAATTAAAGGTACAAGTTACAACGAACCAGATTGTTATGCTAAAAATGGGTTGCCGTATGACACATTTTTGCCGTATTTTAAGGGACAAAATACGATAGGGATATGTCATATGACTAAGGGTTACGACGACTATTAAGTATGTGGTACATGTTAAAACGTTTCAATTCGCTTATAATAAATTGCCGTTTAAATATTTGATACGGTAGTGCAGCCCCAACCCGAATATTAAAGAAAAACAAACCATATTACCATACTACGGCAATTTCTGTATCAATGACATCAATGCTACGAGCTCTGTGGACTTCAATGTGTGATTTAAAAAGATTAAAAATAATCCATAAATCATAAATATAGACATAGACTTGAGATACCACTGCCGTCTAAATTTGAATTCGGGCCTTTTTAATGACTTACCGTTAAGTTAACTCTTGGAACAACATGAAACATATTATAATTAATTCATTCATTTTTTGTTATTAGATTGAATTGTAAAGATGATATATACAAAAAAAGATAATTATACGAAACTAAACAAATTACATTTTAAGAAACAAGTTATTTACATTGTGAACATAGTATTTAATGTTATATTTTTGTAAATGTAATAAGTTTCCAATCTAATATGTATAAAGACGGCCCATCATTTCTTGGCCGAGCCGGCTTTATACCTGCACGGATGGTGGTGGCGTTATTATATGACGTTGTACTGCACACTGTCTCACTCGCCCGACCTAGCGTCGGCACAAATATTCAAGGTGTTACTTTACTCATACGGAGATAATTTAAAACAGAAATTGTAGAATACGCCATCTTTTATAATCTGTTTTATCCATTAACCGTTTCAAAATACATCTTTTTTTCATCCTCTGCGTAAATATATTATTTTCCACGCGACAGACTAAATTTAAAAATTACTGACGGTTCAGTACAATAGACTGTCGAATAGAACATTTGGTGTCAGAGCGGGTCGGCCCCAATGAAGAAACGCTGTTTCAACATTTTTTTCGATCTCAGCACATTCTGAAAAACTACAGTAAAATTTATATATGTATTATATAACATTTCTGGTCGATTTTATAATAATAATAATAATAACTTTATTTCAGACCAGAGATCCATATAAATAGGTTAATATGGTAGTAACAATAAAGTTAATATGTTTTACTCGGCTAGTGAGAGATGGTATGGTATAACATCGAACGCGCGTTGAGGTCAAATGTGTCTAGGACTGCAGAAAGTCTAGGGTATGCGGCGTTGATGCTGTGCTGGACTACAAGAATATGTCATCAATTCTATTAGACAGCGTTAGTGCGGTCACGTCGACATTATAAAAACTTTCCCTTCAATACGCGTCCTTAGTAACAGCACGCCAATTTAACATGTGTGATGCATCTGGCACTTCTCTATGTCTGGCAATGCATCTGTATGTACAGAGAACACGGAAGAAGCGTCACTTCGATAAGAGAAATGTTTTATAAAATACCAATGATTGTAAACGACATTTTTATATAAAAAACCACTATTACTGAGTTTAATTTGTATTCGCTTAACGGCAACATCTCCACCACAGATTTACACATATACACCAGAGGCTTTTGATAATTGTATTAACTATTCCAATACATCAATAAATGAATAACCTGAGGTTAGAGTTTTTATATATTTCATAAACAAGGCTTTGAATATGTATTGGAAGATAATTTTCTTTACGACCTTTTTTTCATAAAATGCTTGTGATTTATTCAAACGCTTTCTTTTTGAAAGGTCTTGATTGTTTAAAATGACACATGTCCTAGAATAACGCAAAATAACGTAAAAAAAAAGTGCTCAGAAATGTTACTGAGGTTTTTAAATTCGGTTAAATCACTGAGATTTATAGCAAGTAAGCCAATAAAGTAAGTTTATACCTACAATAATTATAATAGTAACTCACCAACTTCTAAGTTTAAATCTGAATAACTGTCGTTTTTTAGAAAAAAAAATGGCAGCTTTTATTTATAATACCTAATCATTGCAATCATTTTGTGAAAGATCAAATTTGAAAGGTCACAGCGACCTTCGTCTTGAACAAGGTATATGAAAGTTTGTGTCAAACGGTGCCTGGTACCTGGAAAACTGCGTACATATTTAGCTGATTTCAGACTACACTTTTCATATTCATGTTGTTTTCGAAATTGTCTTTTTCCATAGTGAAGATCAATTTGTCTAATGTAAATTCAAGTAACTGGAAAGTTTTTTTAACTCGCCTATGAGAAAAATATTGAAATTATTTGTAATGCATTCCTAATTAATGTTTTCGTCCACGATTAATAAGACACGATAAAATTAATCTTAATAGGTACCTAGTACATTGTATCAATAAATACTATTGTAATAATATACATCATGTACAATATTTATTAGTAAAACCTCGAAATACTTTTACACTATATAATTTTGTTATTCTACTCTGTACTTGTATGAAAATTTTGTACATCTTCGTACATAAAACCTTGGGAAAACGTGATATTGCTATGGGCGAGTAAAGTTGTGTTAACCTACCAATATTAGCTCACAACAAAACAATAATAGTATTACTTTTACCTTATATTAATAAAATGGGAAAATCAATCAAAAAGTATAAATATCGTATAATATTAATTGATACTACATTTGGTAAATAATAATAATTTATGATGTTTTTTTAGAGCTAAATCTGAACGTATAAATGCATTAAGAAAACAATATGACGCATTCCTGGAAGAAGAGAGGAAACGCAAAGATCGCAATAATTACATAATGGAGTGGCTGGATAAATTTCAGACTTCGTCTACAGTTTCTTCGGTACGATTTCAGGTAAAAGAAGTTACCTTCTCACTGCTTCACAGAAAAGGTTCATGATTTTATAAAAACAACAATTTAATTTGTCCTGATATAAACCTTCTAAGAAAAATTCCAAAGTACCTCTGATTTTATATATTATTATAGATTGTTAACAGGCTGTGTTTTTTTAGATTGAATGTATATTTTTATAGGAACGTGCAACCAGATTTCATAATATACGACTACTACAGCGACCAGAACATGAGCAAAAAAATCAATATCCTTCACGATTACCCAATATAAGGCATCCTTTGTCTGAAAACCTTGAAGAAACTGAAATATTAAAAGCAGTGAGTCAGAAATACATACTCATACCTAAAATTACTCAAGAACAGTATAAAAATCAGTACAAATACAACGTAGAATTATTTTCAAACGTTAAAGATGAATCAGATTGGAAAAGTAAATATAATATATTAGAAGAATTAAAACAAGATGAAAAGGAACAAAAAGCATCTCGCCTATACACAGAAAAAATATTCAAAGAGGATGCTCTAGTTGATATCTCGGCGAAAGACAAAAACGTGCTACATGAAGTATGTAAACCACTTGAAGAAATCCTACAAAAGCAAATTGTAAAAGATTTGCCTTCTAGTAAAGCTAATTTAAAACAAAATAAAATGAAATCAGAAAATGATTTTTGTGGAAACGATACAGTTACTTTTGATAATAAGCTTGACTTAAAATATGATGTTCCAGAACAAACAACATTGTGTGAACGTTTAGAAAACAACAACTGTATGGAGAAGTCTGACATACAATTGACAAAAGGCGAACTACCAAGCGATCATGATGAAACAAAGTTACACAGTAAAATACAAAAAAAACATGACTCGCTAAAGGAATCAAAGTATAACGAAAATAGTTTAAACTATGACACCCTTGGCAATGATTCTATATCAGAGCAAGTAACAGCTCATTCAGATTTAAATAATTTAAGGAGTTCCGAAAACGTACCCGAAAAATTTACAACCCTGGAAGTATCACAACATTCAAACTCGTCATCCACTGAATTATCAGATATAAAAGTAGCAGTACAGCTTAATAATTTAACTTTAAATCACCAAATTGGAGATAATAAAGTTACAAATAAAGAAATTAATTATTTCGAAGAACATCCAGCGGATATAAGTGACTTGGGAATTGATTCTAAACCTCAAAACTCTAACCTAGAAATTGAACTTACGACTCCTCCAATTAGTGATAACAATGTAGAGGATCAATCTCAAATAGAAGAGTTTGAAACGGAACAAAAGGACTTATTTTATTCCGAAGAACAAAATGTAAATTATACCTACGACGAAGAACAGGTCTCAGGTGATGCTTACAAAAACAATGAACAGTACTCATATTATGAGGTTACTAAAGAAGATCCAGGTCAATATGTTACAAGCATTAATGAATATGAAGAGTCCACAGAACAATACGATCCCCATTACCAACAACAATTTAGTTCGAATACATATGAAGAAAATCCTATAGAAACCCAATATCCAATTGAAGACTATGCCCAAAATGAAAGTGGAGATCAACAACAGCAATTCTACGAAAATCACGGACAGCAGCTAACAAATTTAGGGACACAACAGCAACAGGACGAAAATTGTGTATACGAAGAAAATCAAGGAAATGTAGATAATATATTTATTCAAGACTATTTCCAGGAATCAGTTTCACAAAACGAAGCACTGGAGCATATTGTAGAACGTCAGCTTAATGTAGAAGACAGTATCACAGATGGCAATGAAACGGTAGTCGCAAATACTAATGAAGACAATTCTGCACAAGAAAAACTGAACACTGACTTGAATGTTTCGTAAGATGCCATACCATGCCAGTCTACTGAGTGATAACAAATTTTATTCCACCAATACATATTTGTAGTTATGTATGTCCTGTTTTTAAGTCGTTCACTTAAAGTAAATGTGGCACGTGACAAATTACAAGTTATTTAAATAATCAATAGACATGCTTTATTTTTGTAGTGACTATATAGTCCAGCCATTTCTATCATCAACCACAAAGACAAGACACGTCCTATTAACGCTGAGAATGACTTACCAAATCAATTATAAACTCTAATTACTAATGGTTTTTGAGAGAGAGTGAAAACAACGTCGTAATCATAGCTTTTATATTTCATTTTAGTATTTTGAACTTTGTCGGTTTTGTAACATATGCTTCGTCGTTTAGGCTATTTTAAAATACGAGGCAAGTGCGAGTCGTCCCATAGGTGCCATAGAATAATTATTAAATTTTACTTTACCCTATGGGCACGGAACCCTAAAAATAAAATTATATAATGTTACAGATCAGTTATATTGACTTCAATGTGTATTACTATTCACTGTGGTATTCACATCTTTGATTAAAAAACAACAATATTTACACTGACAGATAATTTATAATAAAGAAAATGTTTTCAACATACAATTATCTTTACTAAGAATTAAAGAAATAGATTTATTAAGATAATATAAATTTCGTGATTGTGACAAAAACAGTTTATTACATTTCTGTGGACGGTTACAATCATGCCGTTGCCTCCAGCGTTAGCTGCTCGTCTCGCTAAACGGGGAATCATAAATGCGAATAAGGCTAAATCTGACCAACAAGCAACACATGCTAGTGAAGAAATCATAGCTGAAGATTATGACAATAAACCGGAAGAGTCATCGCTAAAAGAGAACTATTGGGAAGGCATCGAAGGAGTTAATGTTGATCCCATTAAAGGGCACAAAGGTTGTCCTAACAAGAGTAATATTTACCATGAATGTTCCAAATTCTGTGTTAAAACCTGGAAACAAGGTAAAGTTAATCCAAGTGAAAATTATTTAGAAGATAAGCGTAAACTATTGGAACTGTGGCCATTGCCAGCTGGTTGGGAGGAAATTTATGATGAAGGTACTGGATATTACTATTTCTGGAATATACATAATAACTTAGTGTCGTGGTTACCACCATCTCATCCTCGAGCAGTACCAAGTGAGAGTGCAGCCCATTTAAGAGAAGAAAGATTACTGAAAGAAGGTGATGAGAGTGATGACAGCAGTGATGCTTCTGATCAAGAGGTGCCACAACAACACAAAAAGGAAAGAAAGATTTATAGAAAAGACCATGAACGCAATGTAGTTCATCATAGGGATAAGAAAAAACAAAGGGTTAAGGATAATGATTTAGATCCAATGGATCCTGCCTCATACTCTGATATCCCCCGTGGTAATTGGACTGCTGGTTTAGATGCACACACTAAGACTGGAGTTGACACTACAGCTTCTGGGTGCTTGTATCAAATGCGACCCTATCCAGCACCTGGTGCTATACTTGCCGCAAATGCACATAAAAGCTTACCATCCCCAACTTATAACTAAATAAAATAATACATTATGTTGTCTCATAAGGCCCTTCACAGGGCAGCCCCACTCACTACATGTAATTTTTATATAAGGCTTGGCACTTTAAATCCAGTTTATTTTTTTGCCTTTATTTTCTTTCATGAAATATTAACGGTCTCTTAGAAATATAATTTCATTAATCAAATTTAATGTGAGTTCAATTTTTCAAACCACCACCCTTTTTTTAAATTGTGGAGCATTGATATAATTATTCATGTATTTGTAGGAAACTATTTAACTTATTGTTTCCATTTTCTGTGACAGTTAATAAACCCTTCAAATAAAATAGATAATGGTTTAAATTTCAATATTTTTTACATTAAATATGTAAACAGTTTTATTAGCATAGTCTTCTTTTATCATTTCAGTTGTAGTGAACTAGTTATAGTATAGTAGATTATGTGATTTTTAATAAATTCAGTATGGAGAATATTAAATAAAAGTCCAGATAAAACATTAAAATTTTTATAAAATATTACTCTTCAGTTAGTAGTTAGTAATAAGGATGAAATTGATTAACATAAATAACAATATTCCCCATGTCCAAGTTTTCTTTTTCTTTAACTTCCATTAACCTGTTTCCCATAAGTAGTTATAAAATTAAGAATGTCCTCAGAAGTCACCAGCCCCACTGGTTTTTCAATAGTATTTTCTGTGAAAAGAAAACTTATAGTTACCTTACAAATATGTTTGTCATTTTCATAATAATTCTTATTTTTAGGTAAATGATATTCACTAATTTTTTTTCTTAAAACACATTAAATACAAGCCATTTGTTCCAATCACAATAGTAAAAATAGAATGAAAAAAGGGGGTATTTGTTAATTAATATTTGATTAACATTTAAAGAAATTACCTGTCTTCACAACAACAACATATGGGGTTATGTCAAGGAGTCTTGAAACAGCACCCAATGTTGGTTTGTCATTCAACTTGATTTTATAATATTTCTTCACTATAAACTTTGCTAGATCCTCCGTTACAGAGCCTGACAAATTAGCCAGTCTTCGTCGAGCAATGTCTGCAGTAAAGACACCTTGTATCGACCTATTACATTGCAAATTTGTAATTATTGCTTGATTTATACATACAATTATTCTTAATAAATAAAATGTTTACAGTAAAACTAACATTGATCTAAGCATTGTGGATAATATCATCATGAAGCACCAGGTGTGCTTGTTCATTCTTCAATTAGTTTCATTATATTATATGTAATTTAAGACAAATTCTATTACAACATATATATATACTAATAAAACCACAAGCAAGAAAATCATTAGCAGACTGAAGTCATAATATTTTTAAAAGATTTTGATATTATTTTTGGGCTTTTAAAATTATCATTTTGCCTGACTTGACTCATTATGTTATTTATGTCAAACAGAGGTCATGGATAATGTTTACAACATTTTGGTTTTTTTATTTTTAGTCTGTAGCTTAGCAAAAGTAGTTAGATTATCAGTGTTAATTTTATAAAATCAATATCCAATTACCCTTTGTCATCAACGACGGTCAAGAGCTTGGCTCCGGATGATCGTAGGGTCGCCAGAGCTTTACTAGGCGAAGAGCTGTTTAGAATTGATGTGGTTTCTTGCAGCAATTCACCTTGTATTGGCTTGTTCCACCACCTAATAGGAAAAATCTATGAAACAGCTACGGAAATTTTACAACTCTTGAAACTCAAATGTTTGCTTTACAATCATCAAGTTGTTTATAAACGTCGCGATTAATAGCCGATAGTCCGAAGGTATAAAAAATTTGATCGGCTCACCAGAGGTGATCTTTGCGTGGTGTGGGCTGAAAGCCACGTGCCTCCATCCACTGGTCCGAGATGAATTTGGTCATGTAATTGCGGATGTTGTCCGGCAACAGGACCACGCATCGCTGACCCTTCTTAAGTTTTTTTGCCGCCTTCACGGCAGCGTACATTGCGGCACCACTACTACCGCCTACCAAGAACACATGGTGTAATGAACAAGTGTCCTATTTTGTGAAACAATATAGAATTCTTCAGTAGTGAATGATAATTATCTTTATATAATATATAATTCTTCTGTGAGTGTGTATGTCACTGAACTTCTCTCAAACGACTGGACCGATTTTGATGAAATGTTTTGTGTGTGTTCAAGGGGATCTGGGAATGGTTCAGATTCACAATATTATATAAAATTCTCGTGTCACGGGATTCGAACTTGAACTCTTCCGAAACGGCTTGACCGATTCTCATGAAACTATGTGAGCGTATTGAGTAGGTCTAAGAATCGGCCAACATCTATTTTTCATCCCCCTAAATATAAAGGGTACTCCACCCGTAAATTTTATTTTTTATTTTTTAGACAAAATTTTTAATTTTTATTTTTTTATGATACAACATACAAAAATACATACAATCCTAAATTTGAATTCACCCTTCTAACGATCAACCCTTATTTTGTATTTATTAATTGAAAATTGAAATCACATGTATGGAAAAACAACGTTTGCCGGATCAGCTAGTAAAGAATAAAAAATAATTAATTGGTAAACTGGGGCTGTTATTGGAAACAATAATATTTTATGTAGCTTTAGATAAAAAAATGTTTACCGAGATTAGATGTAACATAATGAAAATTATCACCGTGAGAACTATTTATTATTTGAACTTGTTATCGTAGATTTAATGTGCGTGCTAAGAATTGCTACTATTGTTTAATCGATAACAAAGGTAATTTAAAACAATAAGTTTAACCATGTTCAAGCCGTAAAACAAAATATCCTTTGGCATTAGTCGTGATTTGGTCAACACATACCGCACAAAATCCCCTCCTCTTGAATGAGTCGGCGGGCCATGGGCAGGGCACCCCAGTCGTCTGTTTTGATCCAACGGTCCACTATGGAGCGGTCCAGTACTCGTGGCAGGAAGTCATAACCGATACCTTCCACCTGGACGTTTTCATTTCGAGAGCATGTACTTCAAATTTGCAAATATAAAAGACTAATTTTGAAGAAAAATGTTGTAAAAGAAAAACACTTTATATATACATAATACATAACTTATATCCTCTAATAAAGTGTTTTTCATTAAATGAGTAATAGTTATGTTAATAAAAGACAATATTATGAAAAAATTTATCTAAATATAGGAATTTGTTCGATATTTGAAATCTGTGCACACTGATAAGGCTGAGAATGATATGTACTTAGGTTTAACGAAAACTGACGCAAACCATAATATTGTTATGCTAATAGTTATTTAAACACAATAGTTTATCGGAAGTTTATCGCCAACACGAGTTGAATTAAATTATTTTTTAGACGGGAAACAAGTAATAATTAATTGCGTTTAAAATGTCAATCCTAGGGTACATACCTCATACGTTGTGATATCAGTTATATTAAGTTCCTCGGGTTCGGCCAATATAGAGCCGTAAGGGTCCACCCCAACTACGACGCATTTAGGGCACCTTTCTTTTATTTTGTGCGCGGTTCCCGACACGGTACCACAGGTGCCTGCCCCGATAACTACCATGTCTACGTCATCGTCCAAAGACCAGAGGATCTCCTCTGCCGTGCTGTCGTAGTGAGCCAGCGGATTGCAGGGGTTGTTGTACTGCATATATCAGATGTTTATTTACACTTCGCTTTCAAGCGATCTCGAGGCAAATCTCAAGGAAATGTTGATACAATTTCGATGTGATGTGTTTGTCAAGATATTGGAAACTCAAATACATAAATGATGTTAAATATCAATACGAGATTAGATAGATTCAATATTACCATTCCTTGTTAAGATCTGCGCGGGCTGATTAAATGGTTTAAGTTCATCCCAA
This sequence comes from Pontia daplidice, assembly GCA_963693355.1. Lineage (NCBI taxonomy): Eukaryota > Metazoa > Arthropoda > Insecta > Lepidoptera > Pieridae > Pontia > Pontia daplidice. The sequence continues at coordinate 10,718,752 of CAVNZL010000138.1, read as the reverse complement.
AGAAAAAATGAACCTATCTATATGTAAATAATTTTTTCCTCATTCTAAACAAACAACTTCCGTAGATGTTTTCATAATATCCTTATCACAATAAATACGTCATTTATAAGATACATTTAATTTTGAACAAAATTGCCCCTGACATCATTTTATTTCGTTTAATATGATAGGAGATATTAGTTTTAAAATAACTCAAGTACGAGGTGCACATTGGATGTGTCTGAGTTTCTAACGCGAGCAAAACCAAGCGAAAAGCTAGTATTGATTTACAAAGTGGCGCAAGGCTGATGAAGACAAAACATTTAAGAGCGATTTCTGCCCTCTTGTCTGTTGATAAATATTGCAAAATAGCGTGCTATCTTTTTAAGTTTAAAATAAAGTCTGAGGACATGGTAGATAAAAGTTGGAATCTATATATATATATAGTATAAAGTCAAAGTCAAATTTATTCATTCAAGTAGGATCGTTACATGATCACATTTGCACGTCACTTAAAACTAAATTTATAGGCGTGTTCACTAACGCGCCCGAGTCTGAGAAGAACAAGCAAGAAACTCAGTCGGGTTTGTCTTTTTTTTTGATCATGCTTACAACTTATAATTTTTAGAACAGGAGCAATTTAGTCCCAAGCACTTCTGTCATTCAGATAATCCGCGGTCCTGTAATAGGCTTTAGCAATCCATTTTCTTTTAATAACATTTTTGAATTTGTTTATTGACAGCTCTCGGAATCTGCTTGGGACTTTATTATATATAATATTATTCAGCCTATATTTCCTTATATTCAGCTGATATTGATCTAAGGATAATAGAGACAAAATTTCAGCACTGTAAGTTAAAAATGACTTTTCTCTATCTTACTAAACAATTAAATTTTTTTATCAATTGTGGATCACAAACAAACATTTATATTAAGATATTAGTCTAAATGGATTTGTTGTCCGGTGTAAAGGCTTATATTTATTGAATTATATTATTATTTTTGAATTACCTGATCAAGCAACACCGCATCTGGTATTTCAGAGACAAGGCGTTTGGCCACACTAATGTTACTTTCAGGGGAATCACTGGACACCTCTGTAGGGGTTCTGACAATTTCTGCGCCAAGGGCCAAAAGAGTATTGACCTTTTCATCTGACATCTTTTCTGGCAGTACTATTATACATCTGTAACCTGTAAGATACAGATTTTTTTATTTAAATGTTGCAAAAATTCTCATTTCAAATTCTTATAACATTTACATATCTATTATGCATTATACAAAGTAAAAGTTACCTTTTACAGCCGCAGCGAGTGCCAAACCAATTCCTGTATTTCCTGAAGTTGGCTCAATGATTACAGATTTCCCTGGTTGTAAAATTCCCTTTTCCTCTGCATCCAATACCATTCTATAGCTAATCCTATCTTTTACAGATCCACCAGGGTTAAGAAATTCACATTTCACATCTAATGAGTAAAACAGAATTTTTAAATTATCAATGGTAATCAGTTTACTATTAATTCTAGAATTTAAATAATATTACTTACAAACATCACATTCTAATCCTTCTTCTTTTGGTATTTTTGACAGCTTAACGAGAGGAGTCTTCCCAATACAATGTAGAATATTAGGAAACACTTTTTGATTTTTATCCCTAAGAAAAGAGAAGAAAAGAACATATGTAAATTATAGCAAGTATTTATGAAAATGTCTTTAAATAAAGCCTTTCATTATAAAAATGATATTTTTTGAATAAACGTTTACATTAATGTAATTAAAAATAAATAATAATTAAAAATCATTCTATATTAAAAAGCAAGTCTTTCAGTTTCAATATTAATATTAAAGTTAATTAAAAAAAATCACCTATATTTTCAATAAAATGTATATAAAATACATTTTCAACTCAATTATAATTCATAATATGAAAAAATTACGCTTGTTAATTAATTCCGCTACTTACAGTACATTAAGAATATGTTTCATGTCCTTAAGGTTAAAATAATCAGAATTCGCTGCGGTATTTTCCATTTTTGGTTTCGGTCCGTTTTTAATTGACGAATAAATACTACTTTTAGTTTCTGCAATATTTACGATAGCTAGAAAAGTTCGGCTTACGTCGTGATATGTCTAGCTTAGACCTACAGTGAAGCGCGCAAGTTGCGGTTTCTGAATTTATAATCCGCAAATCGCAATCACAACTGATCACAACACACTCAAACAGGTGGTAGTTATGTATCCAATCACATTTCTCATTCGTGTATTAGGTTATAGGTATATCGTCAACCGTCTGTCTTACATCGTATAATCACCACAGCTAATATGAAGCTAAAAAATCAATCATGATAATCTGTGAACTTGTGATTGAGGTTCGTATTTCTAATCTGAAGTCACTGTGACTTGAACACAATTAAATATGTCTAACTTCAAATAAAAAAATGGTTTAACAGGTCTGGAAGTTGGAGGAAATTTAGAGATTAATTAATTTATATTAAGGAATATGCCTCTTGAGACTTCTGCAATAGAAATAGAAAAACCAGTTTTGGATTATGGATTCTTCCAGACTGGAAGAATCCATAATTTTCCCGAAAACATAAAAATACCAATATCTCACTGTGGCTCATATTGTGGGTGCATGGACATGACCTTCATAGTAGACAAAAAATAATTTAATTTAATTGAGAATTTATATCTTATAATGCTCCGTTTTCACGTTTTAACTTAAGGTAACTCGCTGACCAGCCTGTATGAGTAAGTCAAGCAAGAACTATAATTGCTTCGTTAAATACCAAATTCAGAACTACTTGTCTTTCAACACTTTCATCTCTGTATTCAGAAAGTAAGTTTTTGAGCGATGTGAAAGGATGAGACATACTTGTTACATTTTAAATCTTCAAATTCGCCCTTAGCCGATACCTTACGATCACCTACGATAGGAGTAAACCTAGAAAAGGGGTAAAAAGTTTTTCCTTTTATAAACGAAATGAGACCTTGCTCGTATGGTCAAAGAACATTTAGTGAGGCAACCGGCGTATAATATACAAATTATCAATGGAACGAATGCTGAAACCTCATACATGGATATGTCTAAGTGATAGATGTAATACTTTATCTCACTCAAGCCTTTCTTTACAAAAAAATTAGCTATCGTATTTTACGTAAGCAGCTGACGGCCTTAAATAGGGCAAAATGTCTAGAGTTGCTGTTATTTAGGTATTTGATTTTTTATCATCCTTGCAATACCAATCGATCAAAAATGTCAAAGTTCGTGATTGACACATTGATTTTTTAGATAAATCGATTGTAGCGTTTTTTTCTTGAAATATCGTTTATCGACTGCATGCCTTGCATGTGAAGATTGAAAATATTCCACACATTCACTCGATTACCTTCCTTATCTTTTGAATCATTTGTTATAACAAAAACAAAGTCGTTTATGTCCAGTATTAGATAGCAAATCTAGACTAACATACATTCCTTTCTTGCAATTCTTTGCTATGGCGTGACAATTTTCACCTTATAATTCGTTAGCGATGCATTTGTCTCTTTTTGTCAAATTTATTTATTGTATTAACGGTGAGGTTAAGTAACAGTGTAGCCTGTAAGAACAGCTCTAGGACAACAATAACAGACTTATAATAATTACCGTATGAAACATTTTATTGGCAAAAGTTAGAAAGATATCATTTATAATCGTAAGATCCTTTAAAATTAAAATTTTTATTTAGAGAGGATTCGATGTACAATAAAACCCTTTTCAATAAACATGTAAAAGAGTATTAAAATTCAATTTACCTTTAGAAATATATGTTACATATATTTTATCACAATACGTACAATACACAATATTAAAATAGTACGATACCTATAATTATATGCCTTTACACAGACCAAAAAATGGCGCCTGGTGAAAAAGTAACTGCAAATTGTATGCAGATATATTCACGCCTCAGCTCAGGTGTGTTCTATTAGCAGTGCCTTAGCCGCAGCAGTGTTTCAAAAGGTGGGTCGTGAAATTTAGTTTTATAAGAGTATTACTATATTTTATACTATACAGTATTATTGACATTAGGGTATAGTATCATGTTTCGACATCTTTTATCATAGAATGTGTAAAATATTGTTTTAATTGAGCTTGACGAGTGGTTGGATATATAAAATAAAATTATGAACTATTTTAGCTTTTCCTACTGAGATGTCACAGTTAACATATATTAGGTATTATTATCGTGGATAATCTTTAAAATGACGAACTTTACTATGCAAGGTCGCATTCAAAATTATTATTACACTATGATAATGGAATGGGAGCCGTTCATCAATTAAACTACATATACATATTGAATTGTAATTTTTTGAAAATCTATGCGACATGCTATAAAACGAAACGAGTAACGGGCTTAATGTGATGGTAATCGAGTTTATATCAGGATTTAATTGGTTGAGTTGAAAACAATACATCGTATATTCTTGCTTATTTTCATCTTAATTATCAATTTTATTCACCTGGCAACAAAATTTATTAAGTGTTAGTTTCAAGTGAGCATTTCACAGTTTGACATCCAAAGGGAAAGAAACAAAAGAATATTTATTTCTACATTTATTAACCTATAACTAAGATTCACATTCATACGTCAAAAACGCTTTTAATTTATTCGTGTAAACCCCATTTCATTCGTACGTACTAATTTATTCGCCGCACATTCACTCATAATTGCACTGTCTTTAATAAATAACACCCAAGTTTTATCACTACAAATTACTGCGTAACATAGTTATCGTAAAGATAGTCCCAAAAGTGTAGCCGGTTCGATTCCGGGTCAACTCTCTGCGTGAAATTTCCAGTTTCCGTAATATCGAGGTAATTGATAGACTTTGCGGTGTCGACGGGAAGCCAATTGAAGTTCACTATCGACTTGTAGTCGACTGGGGGAGTGGGATTTCTGTAAAAAAATAATTAGATGAACACAGAATACTACTATATCTTTAAGCTTTTGTATATCGTGCCAACATAATATTGTGAACGTAAATTACCAAGCTTCAAAAAGAATTATGATCAACCGTCTGACCCGCTATTTATTATTCGATCGCTAGGAATTCGAACATATTGAATAAAACCAGTGCGGGACCAACTTTTTCTGCGACAAATCTCAAAAGTATTTGATATTACTACATAAAATTTTACCCAGTTTTAGCAAAATTCGTCCACATTTGCACCATCGTCCTTGAAACGGTCAATTCCGGTGATTCGCCGTCTAGCCTGTAGTTGAGGCGTGAGAAATAGAACAGGTATCCCAGCTCGTCGCCATGGCATGCTCCTGGGTGCGTAATACCTAGCATGCGTTTAAAGAGCCCTAGAGCTCCGTCAAACGCAAAGCGGTACATGTATGTAGGGCTCTTTGTCGTGTTAACCCGTAAACGGGCCGTTTCCAACGCAGGTCGCAAGAACATTATGTCCGTAAAGAGCTGTAAAATTAGATAATTATGAAATTTTGTAAACCTAGTACGTGAGATATTTTCTAAGGAAATATAATGGCGCAGCTTGGCGTCTAATGCGACATACTGATTGGCCTAGGTTAGAGGGATTTTAAACTTTGATAGATTGCAAACACAGTTCAAACAGTAAATGGAATATTTAAAATTACTTACATCAATCAGACTGTCGATATTTCTCATATCCACCGGTCGCTTTTGAAAGTAAAAGGCCCGTACTTGGTTCACTATACTCGCTACTGAGTCTGGTCCACCTGTTGTCAGTTCTGGAGGAATCACTCGTTGAAATTCAACATCCAGCTCGTTGAGTAACTTGGGGTGGCGTTGAAGTCCTAAAATAAGACGAAATACTATCATTGTTCCCATAGTAAGTAATTGAATATACGTAATAGTCAATTGCCGTTTAAGATAACAATTTAATATTATTCGCGATTCATCATATCATAATTGCATATCCAACTTGAACATGTTTGCTTCTTTAAATAAACATATTTAGACCTTCGACATAAATTCGTAGTAATGCCGTATAGAGTGTCAGCAGGCGTTTTCGTTGTTTGCGTTTTAAATACGTAAATATTAATATGTTCAACATGAGGCATTAAACAAATGTTAAGGGCTTCTGTTATGGAAGTGAATATTCGCATTTGCGTATTAAATTTCAAAGAAACTGTAAAAAGTAGAGAACTTTCTAGCATTCAAATTGAGGTCACATGCCCATATACACTAACTGTAAAGTCCAATAACCACCGTTGGTTAAAATAACCTACTATCATTTTAATTTTAACGTTAGCCATTTGGATTTTCCAACTTTACATAATTATTATTCAGCATTCCTAATGCCGAAAATGATTCCTAAGCCAATCTAAGTTTTGTTTAGTTTTGAATTCATTATAAATAAACAAAATATAAAATAAAAAAAACATTTTTCTTTGCTTCTTACAATCGTTAGAGAAACATGCAACGTATAACATAAGATAAGTTGGTACATTATTTGGGGCATTTTCAATTTCTCTACGGACATCTGTTATCTAACAATAGTTGCAAAACGCGTGTGACAATATACCAAATGAGATGGCATAACTGCATCACTATTTCATGGGTCAACGAGTACGAATATTGTCCGTAATTATTACTAAGTTCTTTAGATCCCATATAAGATCCGATTAACATACATACACAACCCGGATCTGTGTGGTCCACACTGAAATATATACGGAATCGATTGATTACATAGCAAATGACGGTTGAAAAGGCTCTACATGCGTTTACATGCGTTTGCGTTTAAACTGGTAGTAGTTAAACTGATATTCAACGGTAGTTTTTATAATTAAAAAACCCGTGAGTAGAGGCAGGAGTAATTGATATAATTTAAGGCAAGGAGGTGAGTCTTCTGTGTCTCCTTACATGAAACATTATCGCCGGAAAGCGGACTCAGAACTATACGCGATATGAGTTGGCGATAAAACGATGGAGGCGGTTATACTCCAAATATAACCTTCTAATTTACTTCTATTTTAGAACAACCAAATAGGATACGTCCAAAAAGCTAGGCCCGAAGAAAGTTTCCCAAATAAGCAGCCGTCATGCAAACTAGTCTAACGTAAATTCTTACGATTGCTGGAATTTGCCGGAACCGATACTCAGATGGAAATAGAGGTTCTTCTCGTAATTTCCCAACATCTTAACAGAAATGAGTGATTGAGGCGGCCTTGTCGTTTATTTACATTGAGTAATTGCGGTATTGCGGTTTCTTACAAATAAATTTTTATTTAACGGTGAGCGATTTAAGTTAGCAGTGACTACAAGTATAATTAGGATAGTATAACCTTACACCTACGGGATATCATTATAAAGCTTAGGGTTTGTTGGCTATTGAAAAACATCAAAAAAGCGGAGCATAATAATGCTGTTGAAACGAAATTCCTGTTCGCACGATGTGTACCTAAGGGTATTTTAAAAGCTAATAACATATGTTGTATGTAAACGTGAAGTCTTTAATAATGGCGAATAAAGAATACACTTACGGCGTAAGAGAAGAATTCCCTCCTGTGCATTATATCCCGTGAGAAACGGTACATCAGCGCCTGGCAGATAGGCCTTCGGCTCATCAGTGAAGAATGCTCCTGGTATGTCGGGTTCGACGCTGGGCAAGAAAGGCAGAGCGACTGTGCTGTGCAGGTCGGCGGTTTTGCCGGCAACTCCAAAGATTCTTGCAGCAGCTTTCACGAGTAACTCGCTGGGTGTTGCACGAAGGTATCCTAAAAAAATCCGAAAATGTATTCCTTTAAATATATATTTTGTAATTTTCTTCATAAATATTACACACTGTTTTAATGTAAGCAGATGTTATTCCAAAGGACCGAATTTAGTTTCACCGCAATACAATGTTGAGATTGGCTGGCTAATACAAACATCCTGTTTTTTATTAATGTATGTTTTTCTGCAAATAATGATGAAGTAGCTCATTTAAATTAACGTATGATGTTCTTGTTTTTCTAAAAGCTGTTGAATATTTTTTTATCGTTTTGTTAAAACGGCGTAACAATTTTGCGGTGTGCAAAAAATGACATAGGAGTATGTTATTATGGCGAAACTTGTTTCCTGCTTTAAGATCACTCATTGTATTATTCAAACTCGGAGACAATGAATGTTCAAATGTTTGTATGTACCTACGCAATTTTAGATGAAACTAGTTTTATAGAAGGCAATTTACATGGGTATTTTCGTTGCTGACGTGAGTTGTTTATTAAGGCTTGTTCGCGCATTTGCGTGAGGAGGCGAGTGGCCCTCAAAAACATAAAAACACTCAAAATAAAAAATGTGCTAGAAAACGTAGTTAAACTATTTTAATGTTTTTTTTTTTCCTGCGGTCTAGTTTTAGCATAATTTATTCAAAATAAAAAACCAATTGTTAAATTATTCATATGTTATTCATTAAAGTTCGTTGTAGTCACAAACCCTTGAAATTGTTTCTCAAAACACCAATGTAGGCACGCTTTATGTATTCAGTAAAAATATTGGAATAAATAATTGGGAATTAATTCCTGGGAAATTCCAACTTAACTCGAAAAAAGACTGACCCGAAATACGAAATTTCTTTTTACTTCTATGGACTGTGAGTAATTTGATACATGTTTTAGAATACATTATCATTCCTTTAGGTATATATATGGTTTGAACACCCACTCGGATCCTCTTTATATACCAATAATTTTGCAAGCGTTTTCGTTGGAAAATAAAAGAAGATTAATACGCCAAGGCTATTTAATAAAAAATGATTGTATAATGGTTAATGGTTAATCTTTGAAATGTATGCATAAGCATTTTTGTTAACGAGAATAAAAACTAGTCTTAAAATTTTATGGTAATCACAAAGGCTTGTAATGATACCAATTATGGAACTTCGGACAAAACAAAATTACAATTTAATATTTTTTGTGATGAAACATTAACTTGACATCGAACAAATTAACTTTACATAATTGTATTAACTAACTAAGTATACATAACAGTCAATAGACAGTTGAACTATAAGTTATATTAATGGCATGTTTTTGTCATTTTACGTCCATGATTTCGTGCCAAAAATAAAAATTATTTAAAAGTTGTAGACAAAAACTGACAAATTAATGTTATATATTGCGAAATAACATACCTAAGGTTGCCAAAATCGAAAGATAAATGTAGCGAAGGTAATCAAAATAAATAAGAAAAGTAATTAGTATCCAAGTGGGTAAGTATCGTCTTACCTAACAATTCGGCCGTGTTGTTTGTGTCAATACCAAGTTCTCGGCCCAGTTCAAAGGCGCGCTCCTTGGGCTTCTTGGCGAGAGCCCATGGCGATATCGCTGAGCCACTCTGCGCTATCGCTCCGTGGAAGAGGCCCTATCGATAATATTCTTAATGAAATAGATGCAAAAAGTAAGAGAGAAATAAGATGCTTCATAAAAAATAGCTTAGTTAGCTTATAACGTTTAAATGATTACCGAACTTATGAAAAGTCATCGTCCGCGTTAATTCATCAACTTTAATACTTCACTTGGGTAACATTGAATCAGTAGTAAAAGCTAAAACAATCGTAAAAGCCTATAAGATATACTCTTTCAGGAAAACTCTTAAAGGTAGTTGTATACAATATTTCGACTCACCCTAGAGGCTGGAGATAGCATATGCATATGAACAGATGCAGCTCCGGCTGACTCTCCGAATATAGTAACTCTATTTGGATCGCCTCCAAAGAATTCAATGTTATCCTGGACCCACTTTAGTGCCATTACTTGGTCCTGTACATAAAAAGGTGTAACTGCATTTGTACAATATTGCTGTAAGAGATGTTGTATCACAAGCGATGATTTACCTTTAAGCCCATATTGCCAGACACCTCTTCGTTTTCCAAACTCAGGAATCCAAGAGCTCCGAGCCTGTAGTTCAGAGTGACCAGCACCACTCCGGCACCAACGAGGTGATCTGGTCCATACAAAAATGCATTTCCTGATCCCACCGCAAATGCGCCTCCATGGATCCACACCATTACAGGGAGTTGAGGATTGTACCTAGTTTTAGACATATGATAAATTAGTTTTAACTACGGAGATTTGGAGAAGGCCTTTATCAAGAGACAAGAAATAGTAATAATACTTATAAATGAAGGAAGAACAAAAATTAGGTAACCGTATATTCCAAGTGTGTTTTAAAGAAACCGCAAGAAAGACGTTTTTATTTTTGTTTTATTATAAAATATAAGCAAGCAAGAAGCATCTGATCCGTTCATACAAGTGACACTCGTTTTTCTTACCCAATTTGAATCATAAAAATTTGAATCAATATCCAGAACAATGTATAAAACGTTAAATAAGGGTTCCATATAAGTAAAGGTACATTACAATGCAATTAAATTACGTAAGAATCGCTCTCTAATGTCATATTGTGCGGAAGTAACCACATTATACTTCCTTGCCAATATTATGCCGCCTAGTTTAACTGCCATGTCATCCAAAACGTAACAGAATGTAATAATGTAATAGGACTGAGGTCTATTATTTGGACGTTCACATAATTACGAAGTTGAATTCTATCTTGTAAGTACCACATAGTTTAAGACTGATAGCAGTTAGTGCAATTAGAAAATTGCTTACCCCGACATCAGATCCGGCAATGCTGGTGTATAAACATTTAGGAAGAGGCAATCTTCATCGCCCTTATAGGTATCAAACAGCATAAACCTATGAGGGCAGACGGAACCTTCTTCCAGAGCATCTCGGATTCCTGACCAGGGCTCCAGTGGGGCTGGAGGGCGAAACCTTAGCGAACCGCGCGGTGGCTCTGCATATCTGTCGTGTAAAAATACAGTTTTCGGACGAATAACTTTTACATATAGTAAAAATCATTGATTGTACAAACCATACAATCAATGATTTAATGTACCTTATCCCTTTGAAACTATAATAGGGTGTTTGCAGAGTTGTCCGAGCCACAACTCTGCGCCCGCGCAGCGATCCAAGCCGTGTACTGACCAATGGCCCGCCGCCCACTCGCATGCGATCTACTAATGCATGAACCAGCCGAACTGCTCTCTGGGGCACGTTCTGCAACCTCCGCAGAGCGTGCTTCAGACCTTCCGATTCACTCACGGTACTTGAGAGGCGCCTCCATGCCCCCGTTACCTGATGATGATAGTTTAACATTCATTATCAATGATCTTGCTCCCTCAGTAGAAATTTTCCAGAATATTAAAAATAAAATAGATATTAAAGTATATTCAAATGTTATTAATTACCTCGACCCATTAATATAAATTCATATGTAAATTAATTATTAGTTTATTGTAAAGTATACCAAGGTTTTTACTTTGAAAATATTATATTATTTTAATTATGAACGATTTGTTGCTAATTTTTATTGAATTTGTCACTGTCCTAAACCCTATGTTATTGTTCGTTTATATGTTTATAGTCCGAAAAATATATAATGCATAGTAGAAAGTTTTATAATTAAAGCGGAGAACAATTTAACCATAGAATTAGAAACGCAATTAGGCTTTTTAAATGCGTTTGTGTATTTACGTATAACAACAGTCTGTTTCATTTGAAAAGCTTATCTCAAAAACTGCCTGACTTTAAGAACACCATTGCACTGACTGAATTATTCTTTAATTTTCAATACGACTTACAGTTAACTTCTTTTGATAATCTGTTACATAAATGATTATCATGTGAAACTTTAATCCGTATACAAAAGAGTGCCTACATTGCCCAACCAGGCAAATCGTATTGCTCTATGGAAGCGTGCCCTCGGCTCTATCGCAATTCCACGTGGTCTACTTATAAATGTTCCCGTAATTCTTCCGATGCTCAAGAAAAATCGTGAGAAAAATACCGCATTGCTTAAACGAAACTTTTGTAACCTTCGCAATTGAAATTCAGGATTAGCGCTCTTTGTCTTGATCGTACAGAGTAGGATTAAATCATAACATTTGACAACAAGCAGAGCTAAAGACGTACGTTATTGGAAATACTCCATGAAAATTATGTTAAATCAACGATACGCCTTCGTTGAAATTAATAAATGTAAATGTTAAAATGTTTACTCAACTCACGTATGTCCTCCATATAATAAAACATCAATAAAAATAAATCAAAATAAAATCGAATACAAAAATATGGTAATTTACAGAATATTGTATTTAAATAAACTACACTTTTAGCCCAACCTCAGTTGGATATGATAAACATTAATAATGCAGGAATCTTCTGTTTCGAAGTCCAAGATCAACTTTTAAATAAAAACTTAATATCTAACACTCTAAACTATAATATCGTTTGGATTATTTTTAAAACATAAGTTAATAGTTAAATCACGGTTCTGGAGTTTACAGTTCTTTAGGGTTTTTAGAGAAAATCTCCTTAATGAGCACTTACCTTCATGGAGTTAAGGCTGCTGGCTGCATTAGCGACGACGTCACCAAGGGCGGCTGGTGGCAAAGCTCCACTCCTCTCCACCACGGTCAATAGACACAAGAATACACAACACAAAAGCGGACGCATTATTATCACTGTTCGATTAATACAAATACTGAACAAAGTTTATTACATGTTGCTCAAGTATCCCCAAGTTTTCACACAATTTTCAACGCGTTCTGCTATCAACTGTGCAGAAACTCCTAGAAAGAAATATGAAAGACTTTAGTCTTAATGATTTTATGATTATCTTAATGATTTTAAATCAAGTAATAAATCCGACCTGTAATACATGTGCATGAAGTTCCTAAAGCTTCGGTACAATTATAGTGTTTAAATCACCCAAATCCATTTATATAATATGCAAATACGCCAAAATATATAAATAATATACATATTATATGTAGTAAGTAAAAGTAATAATATAAATAGCAGCAATAACAGCATATATTATTATTAGGGAATCAGTTCATGTGCGTGCGTTTGAAGTAAATTATCAATTTTTATTGTAGTTTTAGTTTGGGTAAATGACCTACCCATAAGATATAAATGCTTATATACTGTCACATATAAAAATACTTTTATATGTGACTGTGTGACTTTTGTAAAATAAACGTCTCCGGTATACATTACATAGATGTAACTCTAGCAGTTTAGGCAGCGCACTGAAGATTAGCTCACAGATGGTAGATTTCTTTCTATTTCGGACAATTCACATCATTCTTTACAAATTTCATGAGAGTTGTTCAGCCGTATTATTGTAAAGTTTTATTAAAATACATTAACAATGCTATCACGTTTATAATATTTATAGGATATTTACAGAAAGAAAATGTGAGACATTTTTGTGCAAGTTGGCTACTATTTTTAGTGGTAGTTTAAACTTTTAAAATGTCTTTAATCCTAAATCGTTGCGTAGAACGTCAAATTTAATGTTCTTAAAAAGTTACTTAAAGAAACGTCAAATCAGGGCGTGGGCACAAAATATCATTGCACAAAGCGACATTAGTGCTGATGCGTCCTTAGTTTAAAATGTTTGGGTAATATTAATACCTCGTAAAGCGTGATCACTAGCCCTACAAAAACCGTGTAAACCTGTGTTTTTGATTAAATTATCAAGCCATTAATCATTTTCTGATTTAGAAAACAATAATGAAGCTAGAAAAGACAGAACAAATTTATTCTAAAAACATGAAGTTTCTTCGTTTATAACCGGACTCTATAAGAAATGAAACATGAAACAGTTATTAGTTTTTCTAAGATTTTTTATATTTTCAACGGAATATTTTCAGCAGGTATTACGTAAAAATATTAGAATGCATGCGTACATTTCCTTTATTTTAAAAACAGTAAGCTGGTTTTCTAATTTGATGTAAGTGAAAATGAAATTTGGGCATTTTTGTAAAAACTATCAATTTCAATCTCTCATGTTAAGGAACTTCAAATTCTGCTTAAGATGGTTTCTGACTTTAAATTAATAAACTTTTACCTTTAAACTTCATTTTTTATTAATTCAAGTTAGTTGGCAGTGTGACCGATTTTAAGTGCACATGCACTTTCTTAAAACACAAGAGACTATGTTTTATGAAAGTTAGCCTTAAGATCAAATGAGCGTTTAATCTTAATCGATCAATTTATTGTATAGTTCACGTCCAGGAAGTTTTGATCAGGCTATATACATTGTATCAGCACAATGTTTACATAACCACAGAACTCTATAGAACTGTAGCAAAGCGGCTCGTTCTCAATTCAAAACTCACTTTCACTCTCATTTGTGCATTTGTGATTCACTGTTTACATGTAATCTGTACTTGAGTCCTCATTCAATATCTGAGGTATATTTTACACCCAACTTATAAGACTTACTACGATTAGCAAAGTAGTGTAGCTTTTACTAATATCTTAAAGATCCGGAGTTATTGCATGTATTAACTACAAACATTCAAATACATACTATCAATATTTCGTATTCTTAACGTCGATGTTTATATATATTAGACTTCAACGCGCTCACTTTACCACTTTTATTATTTAAGATTACATAATTTTGTAATAAAGGTTAACACAGATTTAAATCTTAATTAAATCATCGTTTTATATAACAGGTAACCTTATTACTTATATCTATCAAATGTTTATCAAAACCCTAAAATAATTTGCTCAATTATTTTGGTATCTAACTTGGTATCTGTATAAATATTGAATTTTTAAAAAGCAAAGATATTGTTTAATATACCATAAATAGGATTAGTAAAAGACAACGTTGTGTTTGTTAGTTAAAAAGGGTTATTTTATACATGTAATATGAGTAGCTTTTAATTGTTTATTTAACATTAAGGTACGCTTAATATATTTTTACCTATATTTATTTTAAATGCTTAATCTGATTATGGATTTGTACCTGCTTTTACATACTTTAATTGTAGAGACACATATTGTAAAAGCCTGCAAGGTGCAACCTTGAATTGATTATTAATGATGATAGGCAAATTCACAGCTACACAAATGAAACCGACTATAAATATATCTTCCCGGCCCAAACATCAAAAGATTCGTAGGGCTGATAGACAAAGAAGGGAAAATTTTCGATGTAGAATATTAAATAGCAAACTCTGATAAATATTTAAAAATAATTTTAAAATTCATAAGGAAGGCTAAATAAACGAAACTAAGTTATTAAGCTACTACAAGTTGCACTATGACTACTTAAAAATAAAAATCTGCGAACAGTTACAGAATTTAACCCACATTTCTAATTACATAATTTATTTGTAAATAAAGGGGCACCTACGTTACTGTGTGACTCCAGTGAACACTTGGACCGATAAATAGTAATACGTATGAAAAAACACAAAATCACCCTTGTCTATTTCAAAGAGAACTTCGTTCTTTCGGCTGCTTTGAAAGTTCGAGCGACAAGCGTACGCGCCTCTTGCCGAATGCTTGACTGCCGCATTGGACGGGTTGCCGTTACTCAACACCACCCACCACAAACCAGACTATTATCCAATACAATTCAATATCTCGAATAATTTATCAGCAGCGTCTTGTGTTTCGCGACTTCAAAACTTCCGGGTTGGGTGCTCAATATGAAATTGTAGGAATGTTACCTTTTTTTAATTAAAATAATTAATTTGATATTTTGTTGGTTTGTATAAATCCTATTGTGGACGTATGTAAATTGATCTTCATGAAATCAACAAAAATCTTTTTGAAGTACAGAAACTTAAGTACCTACCCGTAACTCGGGTAAGATAGTTAAGAGTTTAGAGTATTAAGACAGAAACATTGCTTTATGCTATTGAAACGGCGCTTCTTCTTTTGTACTTCTTACAGTGTATTTACCGGTTTTGTAAGGCTTTGGATTTACCGGTTGCCCATCGAAATATGCATTTCCATACTGAAATGTATTAAATTATACATAGCACCTAATAATTAACATCAAGATTCGGATGAGACTATTGTGCGTTTACACCGTTTAACCCGTGTTCTACAAAAAAAGATAACATGTACATTACATATTGTCTAAAACATAACGTCAGATGTCATACATTTTTACATCAAACCATTGGCCAATAGCCATTGCTGTCAATTCCGAAAGTTTTACAATATATTTACTTTTTTTTGGTTTAACATTACAAAATATTTTGTAAAAAGTGAAGTGTTAAATGCGTATACTTTTTTACTAGCTTTTAAATATTGTTTAAATTCAGAAGTTTTTTACAGGTTTTAACTATAAAAACAAACTTTATTTACGTAACGTATTAACAACAACATGGCCACTAATGACCCAAGTGTAAATAGTATTCCATCAGCCCCAAATGATTTGCCTCCTCCGTATTCAGCCGTCGTAGGCAACCCTCCTTATGGTTTTGTAGCGCCTATGGGTGACAGTTACCCTCCACCGGGCCCTGAACCTCCCAAATATTTCACGCCTCCTGGCGTTTACCCCCATCCTACTCCAAACACTGTCAACATTTCTCAACCTCAAGCGGGAGATAGTGCTGCAGCTTCGAGTATGACAGTTCCTGTTGGTGTCGTCTTACCGGCTGCTGTGGGATCTGAACCCACAACAGTAACTTGCTATAATTGTGGGAAAGTTGTTACCACTCGAGTTACCTATACAACAGCCTGGCACACACATTTGGTTGCTGGTTCATTATGCATCATCACCATGTAAGACTTTGATGTTCTGTTCTGTTTTTTATAATTAATAGAATCAGGCGTTACTTTGCAGAAGTCCATAGTAGAAAATCCCAATAGACCAATATACAAGGAATACTCCGCGAAAAACCCACAACCATAGCACAAGCAGAAAAAGTATTGCTTGTATATTGGTCTATTGGGATTTTCTGTTTTTTATATTTTCATAACAAGTTTTTTATCTCAATTATTTAATGGCAATGAAATAACTTAGAATTGGAAAATTTTCTTTATGTTACGCATGTGTTACTTAATTAATGGTTATGATTTATTTTTGAGAATAGGTAGGAATTTTATAATTGTAGAAAGCTTAACAGTTAATGAAAATAAAGCTTCTTGTTACAGGGCCTGTTCTTTATGCTGTCTTGGGTTGGTCCCATATTGCTTTGACACATTTAAGGATGCAGAGCATTACTGCCCAAACTGCAGCACCTTTATTGGAAAAAGCAATAAGTGCTAATCACTAATTCCTTAGTCTTTCTTATATGGATTGACACAATGTACAATATTAGGTAAATGTCAATAGTCCAGAGACGCAAAGTTTGTGCCATGTAAATATTAAAACATACATTTTAGTTTGTATGATTCCTAATGGCTATGGGTACTCATGTCGAGATTTTATGTGGATTGTGTTAGCAACACCACAGCTTCGAGAAAACACCTACCTAAACAATAATCAAAGTCTTGTGATGTCTTAGCACCATTATACAGACACATCCATTTAAAGGACCTTCTCATATTAATTATTTAGAGTTATTTATATATCAAAACTAGAGGTGTTAGAAATCATCATATTTATGCATTCCTCTTTACAATTTTTAAATTATTTAAATAAAATCATTATAATATTACTATTAATAAGTAAACTGTGATAATATTCAATGGGACATCAACTACGCTGCCTAATATAAACAACAAACTGCTCATGGTGTCAGATGGGTTTTTGTTAAATTTGAATTAAATAAGGAAATCAAATAAAGTTAATAATTTTATTTGTGGTAGATTTTACAAAATTGCATGTTTATTTGAAAACAATATTTACTTCAACTTAAAAACTTTACAACAACTTAAAAGCTGTCTGCAAAGCAAAATTTAAGTCAATTTATGTGTGAAAATAATATGTTTCGACTTCTAAGTTAAATAAAATACCAAAAACTTTCATGTTGTTTACTTTCAAGAAACAAATAATTTCATATTACAAAAAATATATTTATCAAATCTCACTTTCTGAGAAATTTGTTACAATTTAATTTATTGTATTATGTAGTAGTAATTTTATCAGAATATGTTTTTATGTATATATTAAAATCAAATATAACTTAATCAGAGTATTAAAGTTTACATTTTCACATGATACTTTAGAAATAAAGATTTAAATGAAATGCTGTCTTTTTGTTATCTAATTTCACTGCTGCTCAATATTATCTGGTATTTGTATATCAATGTTGATAAGATAAGGACTCATGTCTAACTCAGAACCCATAATAAACAGGGTCTGTTACGAGGCATTGATAAGTTATAAGTCATTCAGTGCAATGAATAGCCAAATTGGTTCAGAAAGAACCATTCATAGCGACTTAGGTATACAAACTCGTAGTGAATTCATAGATCCCCCACCACCTTACACACCAGTAGATGAATTACATGTGCCAAGTGTTATTACTAATCAACCAGTTGTACATCAGACTATACTAATACAACAAAGGTTAAAGGACGAACCAATCCTCATAGATTGTCCCAGCTGTCATAAAAGGTGCATGACTAAAGTGGATTATGCAAATTCACAGAAAACACACATGATAGCTGGTTTTATTTGTGGATTAACAGTGTAAGTATTATTTGAAATATCCACTTCAACAGAATTCCCTATAACATGTAACAATTTAAGGTGGATAATTTGCTAAGAGACTGAACTTTTACAGGTGGTGCTCTCTTTGTTGTTTTGCCGCCTTGCCTTATATATTACGCACATTCAAAACTCCAGAACACTATTGTTCTAAGTGTAACTACTACTTTGGATCATCTTAATCATTTAAAATGGAGGGCAAACTGATAATTAAGCTGACATTTACTCTAGACACATAAGTTGTAACTAAATATTGACTTTGAAATAAATAAATAATAACTTTTTCGTTCTTTATTTTATATTTAAGAAGTCACTAACTACTGTAAGGAACTTGTAATCTATAACAATCACTAGCTATTTTCCATTTTCCTTCTACTGCCACAATAATAAATGTTTGTTGGAAAGGTTTTCTTACTTCTTCATTTTGAAATGTTACATCACCACAAGCTTGAATAAGGTATGTCAAATTATTTGACATTAAATTCTCTGAAATAGGTTGAGCATCAATGGTCTTCACATAATGGTTACTGGGTGGCAAATCAAGTAAAAACTTCTGTATCTTAGCATTGCCATTTACTCCATTACCATTCCAAACTAGTAAACTAGACTCGAGATAAAGCTTCGAGGTGAGATGTCTGCTATTGTCAAGGTGTTTGTAAAATAACCTCGTAAACTCTTCTGCCGTTTCACATGCATTGTCCACGTTCTTTAAAGCTGATTCAGTGGCCATATCTTGTTTTAGGTTTATTTCTTGCTTAATAATTTCTAGTATCTTCGCTCAGAAGCAAAATTAAAGAGCTTACTGTCTGTGTGTGAGCGTAACTAATAAAAATGTTCTCATTATTTAAACAAGCCGTTACCTACTTATAAGTTTTTATTTTTATTATTAATAACAAGACTCCATGTATTGTTTTAAACTTGCAAATTAAATATTTTTAATTATAGGAAGGTTATAGCGTTCTAGTTGATAAACAAATAAAAAAATAAGACTTTTTCTTTATTTGTTGAGTTAGAGTTTTTTTTAAATGACAACTGTCAACAGCAAAGTTACAATAAGTGTTTTCCACAGATATTTTCTAGAAACCCAGTTGTTTCAAAAAATATACTCAATAAACTTTTTTATAAACTTTTTCAATGAAAACTAAGAATGGTGTTAAACTTACATACACATATATATATATATATATATATATATATATTTATCTATCTATAGATATATTATTATATAGTTATACATTTTGAGCTATATTAAGTTTTATCAATATGATTATATTTTGACGAAATTTCAACATCTCTCTTTTTCGTCTTTTATCATTTATCTTTAACCGTTATCAAATAGTATAATCGCACCAGAAAAGATGAGTCTGATGAGGCTAGTTTGGTGGCCTTGGTGCAGTGCTTGAGGAGAGGTTCTGTATACCAGATCTCATAGTTGCTCGTGCGTATAAAATTGAAGTTTTATAGTATATCTAATATGCAATAACCAAATGAAATTGGTATTGCCCAATAAACCTCTTGGTTACCAGCAAAACGTGTATGATAATGATTATTTTTAGGTATAACTTACTGTATTAAATATGTATACCTCCGATAATTATATACGTTTGTGTTGATTTAATAAATATTTTTCAGAAGACATAGTTTTATTAGGGATCTCCTGATGTCAATTGCGTCTTACTTTGTGTACCGATAGTGCAATTCCGGTCGGACCAAACTTTTTAAAAGAAAAATACATTCGATGAACGTTTTATGCTGACTTCCATAAATTCTAAGACCAGATTTTCATTAAAAAATGGTAAATCCTAAATAAACTAGCTATTCACCACTACTCGCCCAAATTACCAATGTAGTCTTTTTCGATAGAAATTGAAACACAAATTTCATTGTCAATTCAGTAATTCCTAAGATCAGTCTGGTCAACCAAACAAATTCCTTAGCTTAGTATTGGAATATATTCCTTTTTTTGAATTTTTGTGTGCAATTTCATCTGATTCATACTTTTTATCTTCAAATGGTTAACGTTGTATAGATATAAAACATTTTTATTTAAAGCTCCATAAAAACTGACGCACTTTTAAATTGTGTTGAAAAGAAACAGATGAAAACTTTCGTAAAACGGTATAATTAGAGCAATTTATACAATTTCATTAGGAAAAATATCCGCGAAAAAAACCCTCAAATACTCGAAGCAAGCTTCGTTCCGAAACCGCATCCTGATGTTCCTCTACGAAAAGCGTTCTTTGACTACTCAACATGCGACGATTGTTTAAGGGTTTTTGACGTGACAGTAAAAAAAATTTTTTGCGGGGGCCCCACCCAAAAAAAAGGCGTCCCCCCCCCCCCCCCCTTTCCCCCCACAAAAAAGGGGGGGGAAGGGCCCCCCCCCCCCCCCCCGGGCAAGGTTTCCCCCCCCAAAAGGGAGAGAAACAAACAAAAAAAGTGAAAGGCACGCGTACAAAGGCACAAATATAAATTCAGTGGAATATTTGTAATAAATGAAATAAAAAATTTTTCCCCCCCCCCCCCACGGGAGGAAAAAATATTCCAATAAAAATTTTTTTCCCCCCCAAAGGCGTTTTCCCGAAAAACTTTTGCCCGAAAACCGACTTATTTTTCTCGGAATATTGCTAATAAAAGGTCTTTTATAATTGTATACTATGAACGTTCGCGAAGAAACTGTAATTAATTTCTATCTACAAATCAAAGAACCGTTAAAAGAAAGAAAGAAATCAACCCAAAAAATTAAGTTTCTATTAATCTTATCATAATAAATTACATTACATCCAAATCAAATATGCTATTGTTTCCAACGACAAAGAATGCCCCTGCCAATGAAGTGTGTAACCAAAAGAAACAAAGTAGGAATTGAAATAAAAGATATATTTGTAGAAATATTTTATATGATTATATTTTCATCTAAAAATTACGAGTTTTATAATTATGGTACTTATTAATAAATCACTATTATGTATATTAATTTTCTGGACATTTGACACACGGAATATAAATCAAACATACAAAGGATAATGAAAAATTCATTTAAATAATCAAATTACTCTGAATTGTTGCCAAGAAGAATATTGGTACAAATAATTTAATAAAAAGTCACCCTAAAACTTATGGTTAACATGCATTATCAATTGAAAACCTTATTTGTGGAAAATAAACAGTCGGCATATCAAAGTCAAATATTATTCTAAGGCACTGAAAAATGATTATGTTCTAGTACAAAAGCTAATAAATAAACCTTTATAAATAAAATAACACTCCCTAAAATTGTCCAAGTAGGTTTAAATTCGGAGAAACCTAAAACTAGAATGTAACCAATTCAATTGCTTTTATTTAAAATTAATTTCTCATTATAATGTATTATTGCAAAAAATTATAGCACAAAATAGATTAGTAAGGTAGCTTTATATATACTAAAGCATACTAACTACTATCATTAAACATTAAGTTGATCTTGTTGCTTTCACAACAAATGTGGCATCCAAATAATTTAATATTAAACACTAGGAATTTCTGTAACCAACCGAGTTTGTTAAAAAGTAAAATAATTTTAATTAAAATCACAGTTCTTTATCCATCAAATATGGAGTCAAAGTGAACATAAATTCGAACAATTCACCCTAAAATTTATTTAATTAAACTGGAAAAATGTCTTTTGTATCAATTCACACTAAACAAAGTTCTACTTAAAATAGTTTTCGAAGAACATAGTTTTTTTCAACTTACTTTCCCATTCATCACCATATCATTTTACTGATCAACTTTTAGAACCCAAAGAAAGTAATTGCAAATCAGTTTTCCTTACAAATAAATGGTTTTATGTACAGATTCTATGATACAAAACTACCACTGATATCCATTACATGCGAAGGAACTGAAAATATTAAATGAGCCAATCTTATTTTATTAGGACTTAATACTATTTCGCGAGAAATAAAAACAAAATGGCAGCGGCAGTGTAGTTGCCAAGAGTCGTGGACGTTATCTGCATTCGCTTGATCTCCGAGTGCGAGAAGCGATCACTCTAGTTCTTCCACTTGAGACCTTTTGTTATTTCTCAGCTAGATTTGCCTGTAACGTGTCAGCGTTGTTATACAAAAGCAATTACAATCAAAATCGGCCAACATTAAATCCAACCAACCTGTAGTGGGCCATTGTGAACGTCGCCGAGTCCTCTCGAGAAATTGGACATCAGCTTTTCCTGCAAATTAATCAATTAAGCCGCCTTATAAGGCAAATGCGAATTAACCTTCTCCCTGGCGCTCACCTCTGTCAGTCTTTCCGCCTCAGCGAAGCTGGCGCTCTGGTTCTTCGCTAGCGCTTTCTCCAGCTGCTCTTGTAACTCGTCAATTTTGTTCTGCATCTGGAAAATATTGCGAAGGTTTAATTCGCAAGGCGAGGGAATCTCCTTGGATCGGCACGAGTATTGTTTCCAATAGACAACAACATAGACCAGCACCGCGACTGAACAGGCCGAGTGAGAGAAAGACACAAAAGGAAAGGGAACGGCACAGCGTCAGCGCAAACCTCCAATACCAAGTACCTCCTCAATGATGGTGGACAACGATTTCTCTATGCAGGAATACGCAAAGGCCACCGGCTCCTATGCAAAAATCTCAAACAACTCTGAG
This sequence comes from Pontia daplidice, assembly GCA_963693355.1. NCBI lineage: Eukaryota > Metazoa > Arthropoda > Insecta > Lepidoptera > Pieridae > Pontia > Pontia daplidice. The sequence goes on along the minus strand of CAVNZL010000138.1, from coordinate 10,695,635 downwards.
CACCTCGCATTGTCAGTTCCTACTTGGCCAAGAGCCAGTGGCGCCTCACCTGCTGGACGGTCCTTTGCCGCAGCTCGTCCAGCTCGCGCTGCTGCTCGGCGAGCTGCCGCGCCCAGCGCGCCTCTTCCACTGACACGTTCTGCTGCAGCTGGCTGAGGACGCCCTCCTGCAATTCAAAAAGGGACATACACATGTGTGCTCGTGTGCAGACGGAACGGAGAGGCCGACAACCATTACCGTGACGTGGATGACCTTCTTGTACTTCTCCACGGAGGCCTGTAATTGTTGGTTCTGCGCCACGAGCTCTTCCACCCGCGAGCTGTCCACCGGCGATTCGTTCAACTCACTCTCGACTTGCTTCTTTACGATCTCACTCTCCTCTATCTTCCTCTGTAGCTCCCTCTCCAGCTTCTTCTTCTCGTTTTCCTTGTCCAGCAGCTGCTTCTCCAGTTTCTTTTGTTCGCTCTCTCTTTCTTGGAGTTTCTTTACCAGCTGGCTCTCGACCTTTTTCACTTCGTTTTCCTTTTCAGCTAGCTTCTCAGCGAGGGATGTATGGGCCGCTTTCTCCGTCTCCACGTCGTGGAGGTGACTTCTCACGTTGTCCGCGAACGTCTTGATCCAGTCGAGACCTGCTGCCTTGTTTGGTGCTGCACTCGGACACACCGAACGCAGCACGTCTATTACATCCTTGTACTCCTGCACTTTCGATGCTTCCTGGGGACAATTTTTGATACCAACTTTAGGTCCACCGTGGAGCCATTGCACGCGACAACGATTGCCAGAAAAATACATTTTACGACGGGTGCTGGATATCTTTCCTATTCTGTTGTGGCACAAGACTACGTACTAGCTATGGGAGGCACCAAGCGAAGCCGGCCAAAGAGCTCATAGCGTTAAGGGTGCGTAAATAAGTTGTCTGCACTTACAGAGGTCCCTTGGGCCGGCGCTTTATTCTGGAGAGACCTTTCCGCGCTTTGTAAGGCTTCCATTACTTTCCAGTTTTTAGTTCGCAACTCCTGAGTGATGGAGTCAAGCGATTAGTTTGGGTTAAACAAGAGAGAAAATATAGAGAAACAGATTTCATACATTGTTTTTCTCGCGGTACTGGTCGAGCTGTTGCCGCAGCTGCGTGAGCTGCGTCTGCTGCTCTTCGCTGTCAGCTCGCGCCGAAGACAACTCCGCCTTCAGGGCTTCCACCACGCTCTCCACTTTGGACAACTCGCTCGCCTGCTTTGCATGTTTTACTTTTATAGGCTAACAAATGTCTTGATTTCTACCCGACAACTGGTTGATCTTTATATGAACGATTTTTATATTTCTATTTTATTTCATATTTTTGTAGATAAGCCAATGGGCTGACTGGGTCTATTTATTTTTGAATACGTTTGTATCTGTATGTAAGTCGCCCAACCTTAAGTTTGTCCGGGACCTCGGCAGGAGACAGCCCGTTGTGCGCAGGCGCCGCCTTCATGAGCTTCGCTTCGGCCAGTTCTGCGTCGCGCGCCGACAGCTGTTCTCGGAGGGAGTTCAGCTCTCTGTTCAGCTGCAACCGAGAAAAGTGTTTTATTTTCAACTCAAGCACTCGACTAAAACGCAAAGGCCACTGGAAGGTACCCACCTCTTGCTTCTGTTTGTCGATTTCTTCCTTCAATTTGTCCAAAGCGGCCTCCGCCGTCTGCGCCCGGGCGCTCATCTTCTGCGCCTCGCTCTGCAGCTCCGCCAGACCTGCGACATGAGCCCATTGGAATCACGCAATCAACAGCCGAGTAGAGGACTTCGCTACACGAACCGGAGAGCCTCTGCTGCGCCTGGCGAAGGTCGTCCCTGGCCAGCTGCTCGGCGTGCACGGCGCACTGCCTCTGGGCCTCCAGCTCGGCGTAGAGCCGGTTCGCTTCCTGCACACGCACGGGATTAGTGGGGGGGCTGGGGGGAGGCGTTGCTTGGGGAGAGGCTTCCCACCTGCAGCTGCAGCGCCAGGTCGGCGGCGTGCTGCTGCGCCATGAGCGCCGAGTCCTGCGCCGCGGCAGCCTCGCAGCGCGCCTGCCCCGCCTCCACGGCCCGCCCGCTGGCCTCCGCCTGCAGCGCCGACAGCTGCTGCAGCAGAGCCGCCTCCGACTGCAACGCGCATTCCACTGCTGTAGCGCGGGGCTCTTCCGACGTTTCACGTTGGAAGAAGGAGAAACTTACCTCGGACAGCCTCTGAATGTGCATCTCCATTTGAACGCGCTGAGCTTGCGCCTCGTTGCCTTCGGCCAACTGTGCCTGAAGCTGCAATTTTATCCCCATTAACTCCTCATTAGTTCGGACGTGACACCGAGCCAATATGTCAGTGACAGGAAGACACGTACGAGCAGTTTGTCCTGCGCCAGGGCGTGGTTGTCGTCCAGCAGCCGCTGCATCCTGGTCTGCAGCGTGTGCAGCTCGGCCCTGGAGGCAGCCGCCGTCTGCTCTGCCGCTCGCGTGGCGCTCGACGCCCGACCGCGCTCGGCGTTCAGCAGGCCCCTGACACAATACTTCCCTTACAAGAACTACACCAACTCACGAGTGTGTCTGCCCAATTGTAGCAATTTAAAATTATATGAAATTATTAAGTGTGATGTCCATTAATATGTAAATTGTTTGTTTGTGTTAATTATAAAATTCTTGTATTACATTTGTATCAAATTAGTCACATTTATTTTGTAAGTTAGCCAACTCAATTAGTAATTTTTAGTAGATTTATAAGATACATTTAATGAATTTACAATTCCAATAACTTGCAATAAATCAGTATGTGATATATTAAAACTATGATAAGAGGTCAGACAATGTTGCAGTGCCAACATTATATCACTTGATCACTCCCAAAGCATTGTCTCAAACCATGATAAGCCAAATGAACATGTTTCAGAAAAGTCATTTCAATCTGTATTACTTAAAAAAATATCATTTGAAACTAAAATTTAACAATACCTGAGTTCCTTCAACTTAGCATGGAGTGCTTGAGACGCCTCAACCTCATCTGCGAGTGCCTTTTCCTTATCAGCCAGTTGCTTCTTCAACTTTTGCATGGGATCATTGGGGCCCTGCAATTATTTTGCATTATTCATCAATTATATGTCTAACTTTCAAAATAACTATGTCCCTAATATTAGAATAATGGCTATATAGCCAAGCATTAAACTACCTCGGTCCATTCTGAGTGTTCCGGTAGCGGGTCGTGTTGCTTGTTGAGCAGTGCATCCGTGAGAATTTGGATCTCTGTGCGCGAGAGAGACGCTTCCTTCACCACTCGCACTAGCTCGCTCACCGAGACTCCGCCGCTGTCGCCCGCTGAAGCAAGAGACTGGCTTAGTACAGTAACATGCAATTTCAACACACCAAAAACACTAGCTAAATTTTCCAACCAACCAATAAGCGAGAGCACATTGGGCTCAGCTTTCTTCTTCTTGCTCTTCGTGGGCGGCGGCGAATGCGCTGGTGCCGAAGCCATGGCTTGTTTCAACAGCTTGTCAGTGGTCAGCTCACTGGGCTGGGGTGCATTCAAGGGAGGTACCACTTCTTCTTCACTTGGTGCTTCTTCTACTGTTTTCTTCTCAGGCTTTTTAGCTTTGAATTTTTGCATTATTAAGTGAACTTTAAATTAATTTAATTAATTATTGTAACTTTAGTTATCTACTCTGTATGCAACATACCTTTCCGTTGTTCTTTTGGTGCTTCAGCACTGTTGTTGCGTTCATGAGGCACCTCCTTCACAACATCAGCTGGTTTTACTGGTGCCTTAGTGACGCCTTTTGCTGGCTTCGACTTCTCCTTTTTTTCAATAGTATCTTGTTTTATCTCCGCAATCTATTAAGTATTTCAAAATTATCATTCACCATTAATTACTCTTCTTCAAAACTACAATATACTATAGATTTTATACCATTTAATACACAAGCTACACAAAGTATTAGTATTACAAATTTAATAAAGATTGGTATTTCTTTTGATGTTACACTGATGAATCTTTACCAGATGAGAGCATGATTTTAAAGCATCTGCTGCTGTATTAGTAATAGTTGTATAAAGTAGTAGAATGAGTAACCTAGGACCAGATTTCCACAACACAACAAATTTTATGCAAACAAAAGTAAAGGGTTAAGTGAGAAACTCACTTTATCCCCCACATGTGAAGAGTGTAATAACTCGAACTCATCCTTAGGTTGCAATTCTTCAAAATGATTGACAAGTGGAGCTGAAGCATCCGCGGAGCTCAGATCACTAACGCAACTTGGATCCTCTTTATTTACAAGTATTGGCTTTACTTTAGAATCCTTGCCACGTTTGCGAATCTGTACAGGAGGTATTCAACTCCTTAGTTGTATTAAATGCCTTTAGAATGTATATGTTTATGTGCTAAGAGAATATTGATGTCTTATTTTATTTTATGTCTTATGTTATTCTCCTTGATATGCATCATATTTACATAAAAATGACATTTCCTTAAAAAATCTCTATATATCATCTCTCATAGATAATTTTATAAAGTATTATTTGCAGCTGTTAATGACAAATGATTATTTCATATATTTTTCCACATTAAATTATAAAATGTTTGATGCATGTAATAGTATATATAAAATCAATGAATTTGCAAACATGCATATACCTTATCTTATTTGCTTTCCTGAATTTTATATTGTTTTCAACATTCAATGAATTCCCACTTAAAAATGTTTTAGTAATGTGTATTATAGATTAGATAAATTTATAATTATTACCTTTATGGGAGTGTCATTAGGTAATTCAACAACAACAGGTGGTTTAAAGTCAACATGCGGTTTTCCTGTGGACTCTTCGTCAGCACCACTTTCAGCTGGTGCCTCACTTTCAGGCTCACTGCCTGTCATAGCAGCTGCATTCTCCTTATTCTTTTCTTTCTTTGCTATCTGTAAGAAAGCCAACTTCAATTCCAGACTTTTGTATTCAACTTTTTATATTTAACTTAAGAATGTTTCCCTTAAAACTTGTTTCAAAAAAATATTCATGAAGAAGAGGTATAGTTAGTAGATGTGAAATGCTATTTTAATTATTAAGTAGACAATGTGAGAGTACCTTTTTGTTAGCTTTTTTATTGGTCTTCTTATTCTTAGTCTTATTGTCTGCAAGAGCTAGTAATTCACTTGTAGCTTTTCTTTGTTGGGCGATTGCTTCTTCATAGCTTGTTCCGGAGGCAGAGAAGAGTCCCATTAGTAGAACTATGGCTACAACCACTACACCCACTCCACCTAGTACAAGTAATGCCTGCAGCTCCATTGGACCTGCTACACCAAAAGCCTGAAGAAAGAAAAAGACGAAGTAATTTTTTTATTATAATAACCAATATATGTAACAGTGACCAATAATGAAAATTAATTAAGTTACTATTTCTGATAAGATTTAGAATTTTTGTTTTACAAATATAAAAAAAATACGTATATACGACATAATACAAACATAAGTGTATATTTTTTGGATGAACTGATTTTTTTCTGAAAAGGACTACATGGATCTCCCAATGTGTATCCCGGACAATTAGCAAATCTACGAATACTGACACGTAAGCAGTGACACATGTCATAGGTTATTGACAGTGAACTATCTCTAACTACTAACTCAAAGAATAGTATTTATGTATGATTATATTGTACTAAACCTATAAATACTAAATTTTAAAAGGTTGTTCTTATATCCAGAACCTCATAACACATTATACTTATTTAACTGATATGGTTATCAAACATTTTAATATTTACCAATTAGCCGGGGAAATTAATATAATGTGAGGTAAACACTTCAAAACTAAGGATTATTCCATAAAGTCATGTACTAAAATAAAATAAAAAACCACTTAAAATTCAAGAAACATTAATTGGATGAATGCCGTCCACCAAAGCTATGAAATAGTAAAATAAAAGTGACAGTTGAGTGATGATACTTAAGTCACAGATTTATATAAAAATTCTATGCTATATAGATAATATTATAACTTTGTTTTTTTTTTCAATAGACTCAAAACATGGAGACTACTTAGTACTTACATTCGAAAAATTATTAGCTTATGTGAACTTACGTTTTATAGTAAAAAGGAGCCTGTGGGTTTAGAGTTGTCAATGTTAAGTTAACGAAATTCACATGAACACACTGATTCACATGAAAAAACACAATGAATCCATATAGGTGAAGAATATACCATTAATTTAAAGAAAAAAAGCTGCTGTACAGCTTTGTTAAGCAGAAAATCACGCGAAACGTCGGAAGAAAAAGAATTTTTTTTTTTTAAATAATGTAATTATATTTAAATTTTGCAAAAATACATAACATAAATCCGTTAAAACGTGTTTTTCTTTAAATGAGTAACAGTTATGTTAATAAAAGACAATATTATGTACAATTAATTTATTTTTTTAATTTGAAGAATGTATTTTATTTATTAAATAAAATTATAGTAATATAAAAATGAATCGCGAAATTTCTTGGTAAACGCTAATCTTGAGAACAGCAAATTCTTATTAAAATTTCGAATTTAGTTCTTTTCTTTTATCCATGCTTAGATACTGAAAGTCTTTGATACAACCTTTTAGTTACCATAAACAACTACGATATAAAGATTATTAAACGATAACTTTGTCAGTATTAATATATTACTAATGTCTGAAGATGTGTTTTACTGTTATTAAATTGGCGACGAGGAAAAGAAGTTAATTGATATGAACGAACAGTTTATTCAATTTATGGCTGTCCAACAAGCCCAACAACAACAAATAATAGAAATCTTAGAACTGCTATCGCGTTCACTTACACAACGTCCAACGGAATGTGTAACAACGTCACATACACCAGAACAAACATTTTTCAAAACTTTTTCATGTGACAAATTCAATCCTGAAAACTGAGAGTTGAAGAATTTATAGAATACTTTGAAGAAAAATGTAAAATACACAACATTATAGAGGACAACACAAAAAGAAGTTTTCTTTTTTCCAATGTTTCACCGGAGACATATAATGAACTTAAGGTAGCACTCATACCAAAATTTGATACATCCACTTATACAGATGTACGCAATAAGTTATTAGACCTTTACAGGATTAAAAAAAACTAGATACAGAGCTCTTACTGAATTTTGGACATGTATTAGAAACAACAATGAAACTATGGAACACTATGCAAATAGATTAAAGAAAATTATCAAAGATTGTGGGTACAGTAACGAACTTTTGGAACGGCAGCTGCGTGACCTGTTTGCTACGGGATTAAACCACCAACATTTAGAAACAGACTTAAAACAAAAGTGGCCTGAATTACAAGAAAATATCGACGGAAGTATGAGAGAAGTCACATTTTCCGAAATTTTTGCAGTCGCATTTTGCAGTCGCCCCGCGAACAAGCTGAAAAAGATACTACTGGTAACACGCCAACAACATCGTCTTACATTAACAAGGTTAAAAGAGACAAACATAACCTTATTCAGAACTCACATAGACCCAGGAAGCTATACGTACATCAATGTTTTCGCTGTGGAAATAACACCAAACACGATAATCCCTAACCGATGTTACCGTTGAGGTGGAAGGACAGACTAAAATACTACCCGTTGTTGTTATGAAAAATGCAAACCCTATGCTTTTTGGTTTACAGTGGAGTGAGATGTTTGATATGCAATTTCCTAAGCCTGTTTACTCGATTAGGAATGAGAATACTAATTCTCTTGAAGAAATATTGATAAAGTACTCTGATCTTTTCGATGGGAAATTAGGTAAGGTTAGAGATTATGAAGTCAATATACACGTCAAGGCTGATGCCGTACCAGTTCATGTTGCAGCACGCCCCATTAAATTCAACTTAAAAAAGAATATAGAAGTTGAACTTGAACGTCTAATCGCAGATGGTATAATACAGGAAATCGATCCGAATACAACTGCGGTAGAATGGTCCACGCCGACTGTGAATGTTATTAAACCGACGGGTCAAGTTAGGATTTGCGGAGATTTCAGCTGTACACTGAATCTAGTTTTGATAAAACATCTCCACCGGGTTCCTATCTTTGACCAACTGCGTTAAACGCTTTCAAACGGTGTCATTTTCTCTAAAATTGATCTCAAAGATGCATACCAATAGCACCAGAGTCACGAAAGTATCTTACAATATCTACACATGAAGGATCAATATAACAGAATGCCATTCGGCATATCTACTGCCCCATCAATTATCCAACATTACCTTGATAAACTTTTGGGAAATATTCCCGGAGTAGCCATATATTTCGACGATATCGCCGTTACTGGAAAAATCATAAAAGATCACTTACATACCTTGTCAATTGTTTTCCAACGCTTAAAAGACGCGGGACTAAAGGTTAATCTAAAAAAATGTACCTTTTTACAAAAGGAAGTTGAATACTTGGACCATATAATTAGTGGAAAGGGTATATCACCTTCGCCATCCAAAATAGAGGCAATCACCAAGGTTCCCGAGCCAACAAATATTACGGAATTGAGGTCGTACCTTGGCTTAATCAATTACTACGAACGTTTTATGTCGCATCTGCATAGTATTTGCGCAGATTTACACAAATTAACAAGTAAAAACCATCGCCAAATGGTCAAAACATGAAAGCAGAATTTTCAAAAAAAACAAAAGCGTGTATTTTAAAGTCACAACCACTGATTGCATTTGATCAAGAAAGACATCTATTCCTTGCTTGTGACGCTTCAGAGAAAGGGTTAGGAGCTGTAATATATCATAAGAAAGGATCTTAGAATTCGACACTACCTCAGTTAATTACTACTACACCTACCACGTCGATTTCTACACCAGCATCACATACCTCGCACTCAACGGAAACTCAGCCTTGGCGTAGTATTCGAATAAGAAAAGCGCGAAAGAAATTCACTATTCTAACTCAGAATTTCTAAATTTAGTTTTAGATCTGTCAAACATGCATGACGTATTCTATATATTTCTAAATTGACAACATAGAGATTTTAGTTTAGAGTGTAACTCAGAATCGATATCACTGTCTGTGGTGAGTTGGACCCAAATTATTTGTTGATCATTAATCTGTGTAACTAACTACTAGCTGTGTATTGTATAGAGTAAATATTTTATTCTAAGGTGTGTACTCTTTGGAGTGTACTATTCAGTAAATAGAATGTATTTTACATAATTACTTTGTGTATTCTAGCACCGTGGTTACTGTGCAGTGTGCACTGTGGACTATAAAAGAATAGATATCTGTGTATGATGTGTACCTACTACCCTAGTCAATCAGGAATTAACTGTTTATTGTCAACAGCTGCTTTAATAAAAAAATCGTAAAAAAATTATATATCTTCTTAACTAAAGCAGTCGATACAGCAATTCATTAGTGTTTCATAACAATTGTCTCCTGTGATAATTGGTAATGTAAAAATTTACCATAGACGTTTCACAAATCAAAAATCTTGTACAGAAATTTTAGATCAAAAATGTCGATACCTCCATTGGTGTGCAGTACTCCTCCTCCGCCAGACCAATGTGAAGACGATAAACACATTGATGAATTTGATTTACAGTACAGATGTAAGTAACAATAACTTAAATTTGAAAAATGATTTTTTCATTTCACTTAATTTATCTACTTCCTATATAAATTGTTGTGAACATTCACAGGCAGTTAAATAAAGAATAAATTATATCTAGTAAATTATGACTATATATAACATGATTGGGCAATATAAGTTATATTGTACAAAACTACTGCTCTCTCATATTATTTGATATCATGCATCTATTTCAGTGTCACCAGATGATGATGATGATGAAAATGATGAGTATAATTATGGCAATTTTTCTAATTTTAATCATTTCAACCACCCGGAGGCAAATAATGAAGACTCTGAGCAACATTATGAAACAGTTACAAAAAAGACTGATCATAACATAATTGAAAATATTACTAAACATCCAGAAAGCAGTCCAAATGAAGAAAATTTCATAGATAAAGTAAATTTTGAAGATGTGGCAATTGAAGATTTAAATCTTAAGGTAGAACAAGAAAATGAACTTGTAGATCAGGTTCTAAGTCATGATAGTAATGAACTTTCAGACAATTATGGAATAACATGTTTTCCTCCCCATATAGAATCCCCTGATAAAAGGACTATATCTGCACCCAATCTAGTCACTGAAGATGATAAAGTAGAAAACACAATACAGGAATCAAATGATGTCTCTACATTTTCTTTAATAGGGGTAAAATCAGAAATTGACCATATAGAGCAGTCTGGTGGTGATACTGGGGAAAATGAAATTCTCACACAAAATAAATCTCCATGTGAGGAATCTGAACCAGAAATAAAAACATGTGATGATTTTGATGACTTTGAAGATTTTAAATTTACAACCAATAATAATTATAGCCCTATAGAAAACACTGCAAATCCTTGGGAAAGTTGTGAAGCAGAAGATGCAACCTTTGGGGATTTCAAGGCTAATTTTGATGGAACTGAACATGAAGATATACATAATGAGGATTCAAATAAAGAGACAATTCATCATCAAGTTGATTTAGAAAATAATCAAGATGAAGAGTTTGGTGATTTTGATGATTTTAAGTCCTCATATAATAAAGATTCTGGAGAACTTGTTTCCCCCAAGGTCACAGTTTTAAATCTTCAGAGTAATGACAATGAGGGTCAAATAATAGAAAGCATCAACAACATTTTATTTAATATTTTTACTGATGATTTACCAGATTCTGGTACAACATTTGAGGGTAATATTGAAACTTTGCTAGGTGAAACATGGCATTATTTAAAAGAAGTTGATATAAGACAGCCTTACATTGTGTATTGGAATAATTCGCTTGGACAAAAAACCCTTTTAAAAGCCCTATGCATTGATTCAAGAAATATTGTAAGTTTATTAATATTAGCTTTATTTAATGTTGTTGCAAAACGAGTAATATATCAATATGTTTTCAGTTATTTGGCCCTAAGTGGAATTCCTTAATGCCAAAATATGCAACAACCCTAAGTGGGGCACCTCTAAAACCGCAGAAACCTACAACACCTACGTCACCGCTGAAACCAGACAGCAGTGTTGAACAAAGCAAAGACAACAACAATTTGACATGGACAGATCCTTTTACTTCGTCCGGACAAGAATGTAAGTTATTAATGTTTTAATAAACAATTTGGTGGCTAAGTAATGCTAGGGCTGTGTTATTTCAAGATAATTCTAAGGTTGTGGATTAACACCATTGAAATAACTTGAAGACACAGTCAAATTTAACTAATAAATGACATTTATTTCCACTATAAACTTTTTTGCATGTCTTGCACATGGATATACACTAAACACCTTTGCTTCATACTAAATGCCATTCAATAGACACTTATGCTGAAGCTCTACTCCTAGATTTAGAACACCTCATGACCACTTTAGATCAAATGGCTCACAAACAGTCTACGCTAAAAATATCAGAATTACTTTCAACTGGTAAGTTTTGACTGAAGTAATTTGCATAAAATTTTATTATCATATAATCCACTTAAAAACAATGCTGTAAGAACAAAGAATTAAAATTCTATAAAATGATTATCTATGAAAGGTGGTATGTTAAATTTAAATATTTTGATGCAAGGGACATTAATATCATTCATATATAAATAAATTCTTTAAAAAAAGAGTTAAACTGTGAAAGAAAACCTACAGTATTTATGTCAATAAAAAAATACCATATTAACATATTACAAATATAGGAATCAATTTCATCACATAATTTACCATTTCAGCCAACAATTTGGACAGAGAAAAGACCTCAAAAGACTCAAGACATGAAGATTTGGATGTTTTTGGAAATTCAAATATAGAATCAAAATTAGATAAGATCTATTCAAGTACACTCAGTGTGCAACCTCTGAGACATATCAATTTGCCTGATACACATATATTTACACCCACTGACTCTGAAACTCCAAGGTCAAAAACAATACACTATGACAGGCCACTACCACAATCAATGGAGGATGAGGGCAGCACCCCAGAAACTTCTGCTTCACAAAACACCAACATAGAAAATAGTGATGATTACTGGGAATTTCAAGATTTTAAAGGAACAACAGAGAGTGCCCAGCCAGAAGAAACCAGAGCGAGCACTGTAAATAGTATACCAAAAAATGTGGGAGTTACTCTTCAAAGCCAATTGCTGCAACCAGTCAAAGTAGAACCAATAATGCCCACATTAAATTGGCCAGATCCCGGAGAGGTGAAAGAGACATTTGATGATTTTTCTGACTTTATATCTAGTACTAATTGGAATAATGACAGTTCAAGCAATACAGATGCTAAAGGTGATCAACCAAGTTCTAATATTACTCAAACACTACATTCTGTTAATGGAGAGGATGAATTTGAAACATTCCAATCGGCACCAGTGCCTGCATTCAATCATATCAAATTAGATGCAGAATCTTTATCACCTAAAATGACGCAAGTTAGTGATCAGGCTTCATATAATATTCCATTGAATACATTAAATTACAAGACAGATGAAATCTTTCCACCAAATAATATGCAGAATCATAACAATGTTGTGAAAAATATTCCCATGAATGTACCATCTAAAGCCAGTTCAGTGAATACTTCTATTTTAAAACCAATAAATGCTAGCCCAAGTGTTGCTCGACCGCAACAATTTGGACAAATCTTACAACCACTTTCATTGGAAAGTTATTCACAGATAAATTGGCCCAAACCTGGTATAGATTTGCAAAACCTCTCGAGTTTCAATCCTCTGGAAAGCCTCGAAACATTAAAAACTGATTCCGGCTCGAGTGGAACCAGCAAAGGCGCGTCGCCAGTGCATAAAGTGAGCTCTAACATTGCCAATGAAACGTTCGATGACGAAATTTGGGGCGACTTCGTTTCAAGCAAACCCAATCAAGCAGTGCCAAAGAAATCACAGATATTGCCAGATGATGATGAATGGACAGACTTTGTGTCGAGTCCAAGCTTGTCACAGAACAGCCTAAAAACTATAAGCTTTAATGTAGAAACCAATTCGAATATGCAAAAAAAGTCGAATCAAACCATTTCTAAAAATAGTCAAATAGCATTAGACATTCCAGTTCTCAATTATGTGACTCCAAAATCGAATAGCCGTGGCATGTGTGTGGATAAACATTTTCAAAATTTATAACGACTTTGTATTATATTTTTATATGTTAATTACTTAATACTTTAACATATCTATTATCTGTGTAAATATAATACTGTGGTGAAGGTATTAAATTGATTGTTATTACTGTAGTTATAAATCAATAGCAGTGTGCTTCAGAAATAGTATGTTCTTCGAAAGCATTTCAGCCAATGTGACTGTTTTATTTGTTGATCTCCTATTCTGTATTTTTCTATAATTTATATTTGAATAAAATTTAACATATGATTATTTATTAGCTGAGTTATATGTCGTTTTTACTCATTTGTAAATATTGTCATCTGCCTATACATGAAGTTAATTTGTGCCTGTACAAATTTGTATTTTTCTCATTGTAAAAGAATATTGTCCAATTAAACTGTGTAGTGTCAGATATAAGGTGTCTTAGTTATGTATCATAATTTGTAAGCAGTGTTAATATGTTAAATTTAAAAAGCAATATTTGTAAATTGGAACATAGTGTAAATATTGAAAATGTGTATATAATGAAAAGTATTTTCTTGAGAGTGATATTGTCTAATTTCCGTAAATGATGATATATCTTTCTTCCACTGCAAGGAACAAAATTATACATGAATATTCATATAGAGTTAATTTTAAAAATGAGCATTTGTAAACAATGTTATGTAATTATTCTAAATTTGTTACCAATTATATTATTTTGTCAATTATTTATTTTAGCAGTATTATGTTAGAATCAATCAAAAACACACTAGCCTATAATGAAGTACTTATTTAGTACCTATATTTTAATATTTAAATGGCTGAATTGTAGAATTTGTTGATTTTAAAATAAAGGAGATTTTGTCTTTAGATCATCTTTTATTGTAGTTAAATAAATATAAACTTTATTCAATATGTAGTGTACAGAATTTTTCATAATTTTTGTTTTTCAGAATTGTTGCTAAGCAGGGAATAATTGTTTCCTCAAACGTGTTATGTAAACGAGAATATTGATTAACGGTTCAAATCGCAGAGAGCAGAAATTAAATAAATGGTTCAAAACAATTAATTTAATATTTATGTTTATTCTTGTTCACTTTCTGAATCAGACTGTTCTAAATCGTCGAGGTGTGAGTCCGCATGACTTTCGTTACCTAAATGAGCTGCAATGTTTGGTAAACTGTTCTCAACGGTTGCTCGAAATGGACAATGTTCAAACTCCGGCCATGATACAAATCTAAAATAAGTATTAATTAGTCTTAATCTCTTTTAAAACAGATGACGCTTAAGATATTAATATAGATAACATAAAAAGTTCAACACTAACAAGGTAAAGAATATATTGAAGGCTGTTCAAGTTGTACCTTAAGAAAACTATTATTTTAAGTCCATTTAGAGAAACAATAAATAGTTGTCTGTAACATAATATAGCCATACCGTTTGAATACAGTTATTTTTTGTTGTAAGGTGAGGTCTCCAAATTCAGTGAAGATGGTCATGTGAGGTAGTGGAGCATCTGTCTCATTTGGCGCTACTTCTTTGTTTACATCAGGTGGATCCTGACCCGTGATCAGCCATACACCACAACCAGGAATCCATTGTCTTAAAATATAATGGAATTATTAAGAATCATGTTATATGCTCACTTAATTTAATAAATCAATTCAATGTTTAATTATTTTTCATTTGTTCAGTGGTTTTTAAAGGTTACATTAATATTAGTTTACAAATAAAAAACCATCAGCAGAATGTGCATTATTATAAATAAATTTAGTTTATGGATTTGTAAATAGTAATTGAAATATACTTACTCCAGCATAGGGATAACTCTTGTTGACTTGGAAAAAGTTTGAGGTTTGAAGAAATACCACATTAATGGTAAGTAAGCTGGGTGGCACGGTAGAGCTTCCTTCTGTGTTATATTCACTAAATACAAAAAATGCTCATCTATCTGAAAAATATCACAACAACCTATTTGACATAATGCCAATGTGGTCAAAAACCCAAAGAGGTCTGTCTGAAATTAATTACTTGTTATACTGATTTATGTAAGTAATAACTTTTGAATGCTCACCACTGATGTTTTTTTATAAGAAGGTGGATATGTCCAGGGCAAAAAGTGAGCTTTTGGTACTTTATGAAGGACCCTGTATTGAAAAAGTGATTGAAATAGTGAAGGCACCGACTTATGTTTACCAGACTGGACATTTAGATCTGTAAGAAACTATAGTATCATAATTAGTATTTTATGTAGTATAATAACCTCACAATCAATAATATAAATACCTCATAATGATGTGTTGGTAGAATAATAAATAAGTCTGGTCTACCAAGTTGATTTGTTATATTGTGAAAGACAATTGTGTTAATAAGGTGTTTCACAAATGATAGACCAGGCATAGCTCCAACTATTTGTAACTTTCTGCCTTAAAATACAATAAATTGTTATTATTAAAACACTATACATTTTAGATAACCTTTGTAAAGACTAAAGATAATACCTTTATTGTCTGTAGCTAAGTCTCCTAATAGTTCTTTAATTCTATTGCCTTGATCAATTTTATCCTTAAAAGCAAGTTTCCACATACCAAAAAAATCTGCTATTTTATATATGACTCTGTTGGGATATCTGTCATGCAACTCCTGTAAATAAGATTTATTAAATATTATATGCACACTAAACAGTTACGTTAGATTACTAGTAATTGATGTACCTAATGAAAGTGCTTTTTACTTTTTTTCAATATATAATTGATTGTTTAAAGGTGAACAACACTTACCTGTAAAGACTTCTGAAAGAATTTTGTACTCTCATACAAATATACTGGGTTGCTTTGATTTTTCAGAATTTCTTCAGTTAGAATTCCTAGTCCAGGATTTACTTCAACTATTGGAGCTCCATTCTCAAAATTACTTGTAATTATAGTCGAGATATCCTTTGCAGTTTTCTGGTTTATTAAATACATAGTCTCAGGAGTTTTATATTTCTTTAAGAGCATTTTTGGAAGATTTGGTAAAACATCATTATATTCCTTGTTGTTACTTAAATAATTCATAAGGTCTTGTGCAATCTTTGTGATTTTCTTCTGGTTCCTCATTTTGATTATTTATTTTGTGTCGTAGTCTCATCAAGAGCACTTTTACATTAGTTTTTCGTAATCTCAGATTATTTGCCAGCATGTTTTCTTCTAACTGAATATAATAATTAAATAATATCAATACAATTTTGGTTATATGTAAGTTTATGTTATAAAAAATTTAAAATGTAACATATTTGATTGAATGGTAAGTCTAATAATAATGTTCTGTGATTTTTCAGTAATGTACGTTATTCATATTCAGCAAAAAAAAAGTAATATTTAATGCTACACACCGATTCGAAATCAAAATAAACATTCAATCATTATCCACCAATGAAAAGTCATGAATAGTGAATGAACTTTATACTACACGTCAGTCAATATTCTTTTGATTAGATTGACGGTCACAGACAACTGCAATCCGCATTCAATTGACACTTGGCAGTAGTCAGTCACATCCTCTTGTTTTCAAGCAATATCATTTGATAAATTTTATAGTATTTTTAGTATTTTACGACTATTTTAAACCCTTAACTGGTATATAAATTATTATTTTGCATAATATGAATTCAGTTAGTTACTAAGTTAAATTTATCATCAAAAAAAAATCTAATTGATTTTAGATTTAAAGGGATATTAATTTTTAGAATTTTTTAAAACTTCCTTGGCTTACAACCATTTTTTGGAATCATTTTTAAATAAAAATAATTGTGACATTCTCTATGTCCCCTTAAAAATTTATTCGAAGAATATACCCTATACATTCGGGTTATTCCTTAGTAATTTATTTTCAATGCCTAAATAAATATGTTATGTCCCCTTATAGCTATATTGTTCCTTGTACGTAATGAAGTTTATAGTGCTTGGAATAGTGTATTATAGTGCTATGGAAACCACATCGACAGCCATATTGTCGCCTTTTGCCTTTACAAACTCAACGAAAATAAATGACGTTTTCGCTTACTTAATCGAGTGCTTCCTAGCGGATTAAGAACAGTTGTTTTTCGGGTACACAAAAGATTTAATTTGACATTTTCACAAACTGACGAATTCTGACGGAAATACTACGTCGACGTGGGTTACGGAATTTTTACGGAATATGGAAACATTTGTGGACTGCAGAACATGATGCATATTCTTCATGAACCGATTTTCGATAACGTGGGATTCTCGCAAGGAAGTCTTTCAAACCTTCATGAGAAATGTGTATTCCATTTCAAAACCCATCGACAAAGGCAAAGTGCATAAGATCGCTCATAACAATACGATCATTAACGACCAAAACACATTGATATCAGGCATCATTTTATACATGACATACACACCAAAGTCATAACATATATTGTATTACATACAATCGGAAATAAGATTTTTTAAATTAAAATTAGAAACACAATAAACACACATTAATACTATTTAAGTTTTAAATACAATTCACACCTGCATGAAGCTGTGGAGCATGGTTAAGAGACGCTTTTGCGTGTTTGAAGCATTTCAAATGTCTCGAGTCTTGTAGGTTTCAGTAAGATTGTAAAGTATGTTAGGTTGCTAAGTAATTGTAAATACCTATGTAGGTACATGCATACCTAATAAATTTTGTATGTATCTAGGACCTGGTGTCTTTTAATGTTTTTATAGGGTTTGTAATGCGGTGGTGTTTTAAAATATATTGTTTACAATCCTTACTGTTAGAATCAAATTTAAAATTATAAATACTGTGGCATACTGTCTACCTTTAAAAATCACCCTGCAAAATGTTATAATATTAATAATATACATTTTAATTTATTTTATTTCCACTGATATAAGCATTCGTTTGTATGTTTCGCAAAAAAAAACCTTATTTTATTCGACATAAATCCGCGCGTAGGTACGCAATACGGCAGCAATATGTCCTCTACTTATAATTAAAAGGATTATAAATACACCTACGTACGGATTAGTGGCTATAATGCACTGCCAGAATTGCCTTATCTTCTGCGATAGGTAATCGGCTGTTTCCAGTTTGGTATATTAAAGAACACGGTGAAGAATAGCTTTTATGCTTTCTATAATTTACGAATGTTCGTAGTTTGTTTGCTATTATATTTTTGTTCCTTGACCCGCGCCTCCGTAATCTTCGAGGATTGCGGTAAGTAGCACAATTTTTTTGTTTTCTTAAATTAAATCAATTAATGTTGCCTAAGCCAGCGTGAATTGAATTGAATTACTTATTGTAATGGACTGATTAGTACAGAAACTAAAATCTTAGGATTACAATAAGTGTAAGGATTATTTTCTATATTTCCTCATTAGAAAGATTTTTTCATATTGAAGATAAGTCGGGAGACTTCCTGTTAGATATTTTTTCCATCAATCAGACCGGACTAAATGTAAATGCGTGATAAAACAATTAGTCTCATCATTAGATTTACAGAAAACTTAATACTAAAACGAAGTTATAATGTACCAATACATCCAGTGTTAGCTTCACAGATTGTTTCTAATGCTCTTTTCACATGTAAGTGTTAAAAATTGTCGAGACCACCTTGGGTGCGATACTTTAATTGAAGTACGACGTACTTTGAATGTCTGAAAATTCACAAGCTAAAATAAACGTGAAAACGTTCAAATTGTTATCGGATAAATTGTTTAGTTATTATTTAAATGTAGTTGCAAATATATTTTTAATGTAATGCAGACTTGTGTGTGGCTCCAAACGAACGACTCCGTTGCATTTTTTCATTAAGTAGCTCCATATAGAAGAGATATTTACTAACAATAGAATTATTTAACAGTCAGATAATCAAAGTAAAGACAAGTATTGTATTTTCTGTATTATTCATATAAATAATATTATAATGAACAGTTTTATGTTACGTTTACTACGCTCTAATCTCACAACTACAAATGAAAATTTGAAAATTAGTGCTGGATTATGGATGTCACTATCTAGTTTAATTTAGTTTGGGCCTGGCAAACGTTCCTCTTCTATAAATTCGATATTCATGCGACATAATAAAAAAATGGTCAGCATTTCATTTTATTAAATAAAACAACACTTTAGTACACGATACCTGAAATCACTAATATCACGTCTTATAGTTGTAGTTCATAGGAATATGTTCGTATTATCAACTTGCCTAATCTGATCGGGTAATATTTATTAAATAGCGAGGATCAGCTGGTAAATAGTAAATCCATTTCTGATTTTTTATCCATTCTAATGCGAGTATCTGTAATGATGTGATTTACAGTTTTTCTGTAGCCTAATACCAAGTTTAAATGTGGATAAGATAATGTGGATAACTAATCATTAATCAATTATAGAAAGGAGCTGCTAGTACGTTAATCCTCTGATAAATAATAATTATATTGTGAAGTCTTTATTGTAATAAAGTCTCGATTGAGAAATTCATCACTACTCACACAAAACGTTAGGTAATACAATGTACTATGGGCTTCTCATTTATCCAATAACTTGCTTTTAAGGGACACCTAGCCAGAAAGTAAACTGTGGCTACTAATATATAGATAACTGAAAGACATATAATTTCGATAAATACTTATATACAAATTGCAATTTTTACTGAACAAACGATCAATTAAAGTGTCAGCGTCTACTAGTCTCCAATTTAGTGGTCAAGTTTTTTGTTTTTTTTTTTAGTATTTAAAGTATACAGATACCTAGATTTGAGGTGCCTGGAGCGGCAGCTTGCAGGTCCTTAGTAAATAATTAGTGAAATAATGTCAAATTACATAAATACATAAGAAATTATTAATGCCCGGTTGAGACAGGGATTTTTATTGTTAGATACGCAGTATCATCGTGGTTTTATATTAAAGAAGTGTATACTAAACAACATGGCAGTTAAAATATCCACCAAATATCTACGACGACGAGAGGTTTTGCTCTACGAACAGCGTTAATTGAGTCAAGTAGCTACTCAACTTTAAATAGAAGCTGGTGATCAACGAAATACTCGTAAAGCTCCCCGTAAATATCCTGGCTTAGTACTTCTTCCAATATTAACGCTATTATAGGTTTATAATAATCTTATTTAAGGGTCTGAATATGACTTGGTAACAGTGAACATAGATGGATGTGATCGAAGACCACCATGCTACGTCACGCTTGGGGAACGAATTCCAGTTAATGTGCGATTCTATGCAGGTAGGTTTCACATATATTCATCTACTAATCAATATTTAAGAACCACGCGTAAGAGCACGGTTCAAGTGAAAAATAAATACAAAAATGCAATTATTAAGAGTCAAATGCCCCTAACTATTTGGTTTGTAGGCAACTACGTATGATAATCTTCTTTTCCTTAGGAATTTTCGAGATCTTGGACAGTTTAAAACACATTGATCTTATCGGATTAACGTTGAGTAATTAAGACGTGACTAATAAACAATTTATAATCTGAGCCATAAAGCATTTTTGCATTAATACGTTTTAAGATAACATTATTTATAATTAACTAAGGATGCTTGGTATATAGATAACATATTGATCTTAATTAACTACAAAATAGTCTTTTGGCTTTCAGATTTCGCATCTTTGCAACTCGATCAAGATGTTGTCATTAAGCTTAACTTCGTCGATGCCAGAGCGCCCGTAACACCAGGTCAGTTATTTCTCTTACATAGGAGAAAGTTTTACGACGGTGGTAAATTATGAAAGGATCTTATTATTGATAAACAGATTCAATTTGCTGCCACTCCATGGTCGTCTTAATATCTCAATAATATATAAATAATTTACATGACAACCGATGCTTTTTTCGCCAAGAAATACATTCTTAAAAAATGAAACTGTTTCTCAATCAAAACGTTGTATTTATTTATGATTGATAATTTATTAATGACTTGCACAAGTTCTTATCAAAACAAAAATTCTAGGACTTTGCAAGCGATTGCCTATGCGCTGGCTCATTCGGGTTTGATTTCCGGGGGATTGGGCAATCTGAGATTTCAAAACAACTTAAACTTGTTTGTTTTAGAACCGTGTGATATCCTTCTATGCCCCGTGCAGACTGATGCCCTTACGTCATTCACTAGTGTAATGTCGGTGCCGACGAATATGGCATTGGTGAGAATTCATCATTTTAGGATTATGATTTTTGGCATTCTCAATAAAATATTACATTTCTCCACTTACAACACTCAAATTACGTCGGGCAATATTTACCTGTAAGCTCATTTGACGAGTAAACACTCGCCTCGACTGGTAAGCGCTGGTCGCTGATACATAGTGGATACTTAATATATGTAAAGGTTAAATCCCTCATATTTAACATTTTCATATAATATAAGTCTAGCAATTTTGGCGTTCTGTTGCACTGGCCACTTTGGTCTGAATTTTTTTCCTGTGGTTAGGAATTCGAATTTCAAATTTCGACAGCTATGGTTGCTTCACTTAGTTTGCAAAATGGAAACCTTGAAATATTACGCGTCATTTAAGAGTAAGAGTTCCACCGTGGCACTAACTGTAACTTCAACTGATACTCATTTTTTTTCGAAATTTGGAATTTGCGAATTTGAACTGGCAAGGGAAAAAATTCAACTCTAATGGGGACAGTGCAAAACGCTTTCAAAGATTTTATTGATTCCCGTCCGAATGGTTTATTTATTGAAGGGATATTTATCAATAAAAAATAGAAGCTCACATGTTTGCCGCCCATGTCTGTCAATAATTAGATATATACTTTATGATTGTAGAAATAAAATGCAATAAGATTAAGGTAAAAGGAAAACACCACTTAAACAAAGGACGATAAACTATTAAGATGAAGTACGGAAATATAAGAATAATTGTGAGTGTAGAATATAAAATGGACATTATCTACAGTCATAATATGTTATGATACAAGGAAAACCATTTACTCGAGCATTTACCAAATCGTTTTGTTGAACACAGAATCAACGCGGCTATCTTCAATGGCGAGTTTACAATGAGCAAAACCGGGTGGTGCTATGCTACTCCGTGCTGGTACAGACGCAGACGTATGTCCAAAAGATGTTGAGACGGGCAGCTCTCACCAAGGCGCTCAAAGACAACAAGGCGCAAGTTCAGTATCCGCTGGGTCACCCGCTCAACCGAGTTGGCAACTTACCGAACGTCACCTTTGAATTTTACGACTAATGAGGTTGTATATCATACCTGCCGCCGATACAGAAAGATAAATCCAAGCGATGTCTATAAATTACACATTTTTTATCAAAAATCAAATATAATCTTAAATCTTATTTTTTCTATTGTGGAACGTAATCCGAAGATAAACCTATCCCTCAATACTGCTATAAATAAATGATATAGATAAACTTTGATGCTCTTTTTATTTTACGATTTAAGCAATACTGTTTCGAGTGGTATTCTTAAGTGTTTACCATTTCGTCCTCATGTGAAATATTTATTCAAAGGGTAATCAAAGTACAAACACGATAACATACCTACTTAGATAGAGGGCTGGTAGAAAGAATTCGTAAAATAATGTATTTCGTATTAGACTTCGCCTAAAACGTTTGGCGAGTTCGACACAAAAAGATGGAATGGATAATTCGTTTTTTCCTCAGCAACCAATCAACCTGCTACCTGCGATGTCAGTAGCCAGCCAGGTTTTTTGTATGCCAAACGAATTTGAAACGTGTAATGTATTTATAATTGATACCTCAATTTAAAAAAAAAAAACACAATAACCTTTACAACTTCTCCAATTATTATGTCATTATACTAAATAAATTGCCTAATAACAAATTTTCAACCTATTTTGTTTAAAGTATATTTTTAATATTTAAAATACAATGATTTTTAATGGGTTTACAACCGAACCGTTTACTTTCTTTACAGGAAGAAATTTACCTAATTACTATATGATAATAAATTTAATTGCTATATATTATCTTAAATACGCAATTTCTGGTAAACATATCTGATGAGGCCTCTTATGTCAGTTTTGCTTGAAGCAACGACCTAGGATACAGGAAGTGGTGAGTGAATACGATACGCGAGGCGAACTTGTTACGTCTAGAATTATAGACGAACTGCATAATTTGAACTTAGTGGTGTAGTGTTTTTACAATCAATGTCGGAGTTTTAGCATTCTGTAAATTTATCTTTTATCAACTCTGAATAAAGCTACCAGTTGCATATTTTTAGTTATATGTACGAATGTCTTTATTCCTAAGTGCGAACGCCGAAAAGTGGTCACTGGGTGTGGGCGAGGCGTCTAAATTGAGTGAATTGGACCGAATCAAAATCTGCCATATCACGCAATTTATCAAGCAAGTACGAGAAACGATAAAAAAAACACCTTATAACAAAGTACAAATAAAACTGCACAAATAATTAACACGAGCAAAACACTTGACAATAGCAATATAAAGTGATCTCAACTCAACGCTAATGTCTTGCTCTCGGTTGCCGCCAGGTACCTCGTCAGACATAATCATGTTTTCAAAGTGTGTACTTGTGTGGTGCTTGCTAGCGTTCGCCGATGCCACTGATGTCTTACAATGTCCTGGTATGTAGCGCTTTTCAACACTAACCCGACCCGCTTTCTCATTTTACTTTCTTCACAACAGATACACAACGTTTAAGATTTTAAGAAATCATTCACTCGACAGATAGAAATTACTATTTGGCTACAAAGCAAAGTATTCTGGTGGTTAGTAAATAAGGTTTTATAAATTAAGTTGTATCAGTGAGTTTATAAATGACGCTTAGGATTCATTTCTATCTACTGTATGTACTTAAACTTGAAGAAAGAGTGTAGACATTTTTTTAATATAATTACAAAGCAGTTTACACTGATCAATGTTTGAAGACGGTTTCTAAAGGTCGAGGTCTTTTAGAATCAAAATATTTTTGCTTCTGTGTTTTTGCCTATTTGTGCAAGCAAAAACCGACAAGGACGTTGAGATAAATCCGGACAGATGCGAGTCTGACTTGTAAACTAGTGTTCCGGACACACTTAATTTACGCTTAATATACTTTATATAACTTACACTTAATATAATTAACTTAATTACGAATATATAGTTTTAGACTCTATCGGGCGTATATTTTTTTTAAGTTTAAACAAAATTTAAACAAATTATAAATAGAGACAAAGGGTCATCACAGACGTTACGTTCGTCGCCGAACTATAAAATTTTAGTTTTCCCTTTTGAGGTACCTTAAAAATGACTAAAAGAGACGAGTTTTTTACTGCTGCAAATGCATATTATATTTATTTTTTGCTATTGTTGAATAAGCACGGTAAAAAATACTGTTTATATATTTAAATATAAGATTCTGCATTTGTTATAATAATTATAAGCTTATGAAATATGCATACATTCTTACACAATCAAATGTATGGTTTTAGAGCTGTTCTAATTGCGTCCACATGTAAATTAAATATGATCAAATGACAATTTTTACTGACACGCTTAGGTATTATTTATGGCGAAGTTGCTGCCACGTGACATAGCATAGCAAAACGTGAGCTGCAGACCTGTAATTAAATTCAGGTCACTGCTGCGATGATCATGGTACAAAACATCAACCGGTAGTTACCTCGCCGCATCACAAGTACATATTCAAAGATCAATGTAGACTTACCTCGTCTAGCCTGTCTGATTTATTAATTAGCTTCTATGTTAATTTACTAAGAACGTCCTTAAATACGCTTCTCTCTAACAATTGTCTCGTATAAGAGCGCTGTCGTATTGAGCTATTACGGAGCTGGCTTTGAAAAGTAAACATTTTGTTTGGTTTTCTTAATAAGGGGAACGAGATCGTGAATTGCCATTGGTTCTTATAAATTGTTCGCCCCAAAAAATCTGCTTTAGAATAATGCACGGAATTCATCGTGGATTTGTAAACTGATACAATAAATTAATACACTTAACGAACAACTTGTGTTAGAGGTTCTGTAAAGCATTGACTACTTACAATATTACAATAATTATGATTCAATTGTTATAACGTAAACGTGTCATTTACCGCTTACGTCATTCGTTAACCTTTGCATCGTATCTTCCGATAAAAATACAGACTGCGGCACGTTCCTCCAAGAAATGCACATTTTTATATATTGAATCAAATAAGCCAATATTTAGCCTATACGCCCAGTTTTTCTCAATCTACACCGACAAAGTTGAAAGCACCAGCAGTGTTTTTGTACTTCGCCCAACGATCGTTCAAACGGATATTTAACATAGCCTATCAAGTCACAAGTAATTAGTCTAATAGACTGATATATAGAATCAATTCTTGTACTAGTTCTATCTATAGTAAGAAGGAAACAAATACAATCACGAAGGAATCAACACGATAAATAATCGATAGTTACGTTATTTTCAGGTAGAAATACAGACAATCTAAAGGAAAACGTTCAACTCTCGCCATGCAAGAAAACGCCGTGCAAATTAAAAAAAGGAACCGACCAGCACATCACCATTAACTTTACTCCATGTAAGTGCTTCATTTTATTGGATACGCTTCGTACGTTCGGCGAATATGCGCTTAAACTTTAAATGGTACAATTTAATGTTGCAGCCGAAGACATTGAGGAGTTAAAAAACCGAGTTGTGGCGGATGTGTTCGGGGTGGAGTTGCCATTTGTAGGCGTAGATGGGAACAGCGTTTGCGATAAGATATTTACAGCGGACGGTGAGAAGACGTCGTGTCCCCTCAAAGCCGGAGTGAAGTACACATACAAAGACTCTTTTCCCGTCCTTGAGTTCTATCCCAACATTGAAGTGAAAGTACACTGGGCCTTAATCAGTCAGAAGAGCGAGGTTATCTGTTTCGAAACGCCTGTGAAAATAGTCCCTAAGAAGTAGGATAGCGCTCGTTTGATATGTTCACGGGGTTATATATTTTCTATGCATTAATTCATATTCAGATTATATAAATAAATTGTAATTTTCTTATTGGTTTGTTTATCTGTAATGGGTCTTCTCGATCCATTTCTCGACTTCTTACCGAACATGCAGCATTTACGAATGTTGATTTGCAAAAGCAGAGTCTACATTGCGATTTTAAGTTCCAATGTACTAATAATAATCAAAAAAACTTGACATGTAAACTAAACACTGTTTTTATGTTCTTGAATTATT
The DNA here is from genome assembly GCA_963693355.1 of Pontia daplidice. Lineage (NCBI taxonomy): Eukaryota > Metazoa > Arthropoda > Insecta > Lepidoptera > Pieridae > Pontia > Pontia daplidice. Next base: position 10,669,319 of record CAVNZL010000138.1, on the reverse strand, counting down.
TGCAAATATTTATTATGTTAATTATGTTAACAAAAAGAGTTAACTACGCAGTTTGAATTCAATGTGAGCCTTTGTGTTTTTTGGTCGTATTGCAACCTTCTGATTTCGGTAAAAAACCTGGCAAGTGCGTGTCGGACGCACGGACTAAGAGTTCCGTATCATTATTTTATGAAAAAAATCACGTCACGTCAATTCTGTTAAATGTATTGTTATGGCGGCAACAGAAATACATCATCTCTGAAAATGTCAACTATATTAACTGTCACGGTTCATGAGACGGTGACGAACCAGCGAGTATAGACGGACAGCGAAGTGTCAGTAATAAGGTTCCCGGTTTTAACCCATTGGGAACCTTAAAACAAATATAACATTCACAATTCACACAGAGCGCTCATAAAACCTGCAGCCATATACTATATTACATTATTTAGTATTTTCAAACCACTCTTTAGTCATTTATAGAAAATCTCCTCGATTCTATAACAATTTAAACACTCTTGAAACTTTTTTCGTTAATTCGCTAAACTGACGTGAAAGGAAAAATAAGCATTCATTGTAATTGTGATTACGTTACCTTTATTCATTCACATGGATATCATTCAAAGGTTGGGAAAATGTTTACGCTGAAATTACTCAACGCGTTGAGAAGTTCCCGTACGATGACAACAATAGAACGGAAATCAATTAAGGCTTCTTTTTACCTGCCGTGATGACTGCGGGAACTTCGAAACAGATAACATCACGTTTTCCATCATTTAGCGCCCAATGGACGCGAAGGTTGACCTGCGGATAGAAGGACTCGATGGGGAAAGCATTCGTGTAGATGTACTCCTGGTCCGGCTGAAGAGGGCACGGCGCTGGGGAACCATCGTCAGCCCGCTTGACGCTGGTGCAGGCATCGGAACCAGTCACCCCGAGGAACGGCAAGGGCAGACCTGAGATGTCCGCGTAAACGTCGTTTGTCAGAGATTTCACGACAGTTTCTGGAACATTTGACGATCAGACTGTTATTAAAGTAGGTTTAGGTGAAAACGAATCTCTCCGGCACGACATTTATGTGCTTTTGTATAGACTTTTAAGACAAGTCCAATCCTACAAACTGATGGCAAGACGGGTCTGGATCTCAAATTTCGGCGTCAAGTAAATTTCTTGAAAGGCTCGCCAACGTAAAGTGATTATTATCTTTAGCTTATGTGTATTCGATTAAGGATTTACGATCTGGCTAAATAATTGTATTTTTCTACCCACTGCCTTAAGTTTGCAATTGCATTTACAGATTCTCAGAGAGAACTCTGCAACAAATTTTCCGAAAACAGTTGTTAGAAATTTGATAATACGACAGTTTTCTTCCGAGTAAAAATGGTGGTCACAACCACATTCTGTTCAAATTGGATCTCAGATAGGCTGAGCATTTTCTCTTATAATTAACTCAATCGCGATTGTTATTTTAGCTCCATTATTATTTTATAACACTATGTAAAATGAAACTCTCAGAATGATTGTGCTAATTTGACATATTCGTTTATTAATTGCTAATTGTAAATGAATAGGCGCGTGATATTTGAACACGACAAACCCACACTTCGACTACTTACTTGGTTTAAACTTAAATGTTATGGTGGTAGTGGTGCCTTTTGTCAGTTTGCATCTCGACTTCCCGCACGGGGTGATTTGAATTCTCTCCTGCAAGTTCTCGAACTCTTGACCTGTAAAGTTGAAACACACAGTCACCAGCTACGCGAGACTTTGACAGTCCATCCCAACAGGCCCCTTCGTAGTCATAAATCTGATAAGGCAATTAAAAAACGGTGTCCACGCTCGAACAGAGGCCTTCAAAACGTGTTTATTCATATATTCTCAATTTACATTTACTGCCAGTTCACAAATCTAGGACGTTGTTGGGACGAGAAGAACTAGCACGGAACCCTCCACCATTCACTTAATACTCAGTAGTCATGTTGCATCAGGTACGATCAAAACCCCTTAATACCCCTTGGGGTGTATAGGTAAATTAGAGATATTTTTAAAAAAATCTAATAGTTACAAAAAAAAACAAATTTATTCGATTCCTTCCCAACATCTGATGTCAACTGAAAATATCGATAGGATTATTTACCACTATAATTCGTTCAGTTATTTTGTAATATTTTCCATAACAAGAAAAACTCAAAGGCTGATCGTATGTTCCAATTTTATAAAAAACGATTAATAGCTAATTTTGTACGAATCAATTCAATATCATGTAATCATTCTTTGTGGTGACATAGGCACATAAATGTAATATTATAGACTAAAGTTGTCTGTAGCAACAGGTATACAGCAACAAATACAAAATCTTCATATTGAAGATAATCATATAAGAAGATAATAGATAATTTGTATTTGTTAACACGTTCACTTTCGGCTTTCTTAAATGAATAAACCTGAGATTTAATTACCTGCTACCTTTATAATATTATAATTTTAGTGATAGCAGGAGCAATTTATAAACTTGAAAATTCTTACCAACACACTGCACTGCCGGTGTTTCGCAGGATATACAGGTCGCCCACAAAAGGACACAGAAAAGGATGGGAGTCTTCATTTCAACAAGACACAACCGATTCTCATTGCAGGTGCTCAACGATTGAGCAATGCGAAGGAATCCGCGGTACTAAAACTAGTTCCGAAGGTCTCATTTTTAACTTTATTTTATTATTCATTTTAACGAGGCGGGAGGGAATTTAAAACAACACACTGTGACACTAATAAAACAAACAATATATCAAATCGTTTATTAAATAAAATTCAATGAGTACAACAATAATTACATAATATGTGCAAAAATGAGGCAGATTACAATACTTTTGTCTACAATTAAATGTCACCTTACCTACATTAGGATTAAAATAAGCAAACAGTAACGTATAATATAGCTGTAATAAATTAAAACTTTCCATTGTTTAGTCAATAATACTATGGATCATCTTTGACAATCTAAAAAATATATAATACCACATTTATATTGTTTTAGACTCGCACAACGTCGAGGCGAACGTACTCGAAAAAAATATCATAAAATACTTTTTCGAATCGCGTATCATTTTATTCATACTAAAATTTCTTGCATAAATATCGACAACAGTTACCTTGTAAGCATCGCCTAACTATATATATTACCAAAATACATTCAACATTAAAAGTCCTTGTATTAACGACGTTAAAAAATTTAATTACTAAAAATACAAATAACTGTGAGATATTTTCGTTATCATCATCAAGAGTATCCATTTCAAGAGTATAAAAAATTATTTAAATTGAAAACATTGTAATTTTAATGTTGTGATATTGCACACAAAGCATTTAATTTACTTTGTTTTGTGTTAATCGCATACGTCGAGTAACCTATTAACAACAATAAAACCTAGTTCGCGTGCGCACGACATTTATAAATATTAATAAAAATTAAAAAAAACGTGAAACGGAACGCACTCAGCGTTTCGCTAATTCTGCAAATTTAATCTTCGAATATATAAATTAAGAAACACGGAGAATCAGAAGAATTTAAAAATAAATCCATTGGTAACTATCAGATCGAAGTCCGTCTCCAAATAAAAGACACAAATACTGAGAAAGGATCAATCCTAAGACACCGTATAATTTATTATCAATCGTAAATAACGTCTTTACGAGGCCAAAGATATTCTTGTCGTATATAAACATTACAATAAAATTTGTGAGTTATTATATTATGAGATTCAATATTCAGCATTGGCTAATCCAATATAGATTTTTGGCGCTATGCGGTAGTACACGTCTCGATTACACATATCAGAAAGGTAGGAAGCGAAGCAAGTTATCTGTTTGGTTTCGCGTACATTCTACTCAATATGCGTCTCGGCATTTTGAGTAGGCCATTTTTCAAGTTCCCGCAATTCGACTCTGGCGCCGCGTCTAGATACTCTTCCATACGGCTCAGTACCTCTCTGGGATCACCACCGATTTTATATTCGTCTATTGCTCTATAAATAGCCTGCAAGACACATTTCAATGGATTACTGATTCTTATACTAAGGGAAGTCCTGTGTCAGACCTGCTAATAAAAATAATGGGCAGTGTTGCTTATACCGGCTTCCTTAAAAACCAGGGGGCATACCGTCCACTTCATGAGAAATATAATGAATTGAGCCGTACTTAGCAAAAATAAAGTTAGGTAAAGTAGACGACGCTAGTAGTTGCAATCGTCAATTCAGTGGCCAATCATCCACAATCATCATTATCCACTTGCTCTGCCCCCAATTATTGAGTGGTGTCGGAGCCATTGTGTGTTTTATCCCTTTCACACTTCAATTTACCATTTATCAAAATACATCACTCCAGCTGTGTGCCGCTTCGGCCGCGTTAATTAAAAAAACCCCATCACGTCCTATCGCGCATATAAACAATTTTCACATTTGAAAGTAATACCTTCCTAAATGAAAGTATTACATTAATATTATCATAATTATCCCTGAAATTAGAGGCTTCAACCAAACACACCTTCTAAGAGAAGGATTCTTCAGCTGGCCACAAAACTGTGGCAGCTATTCGACCTGTGCTATATGATTGGACTACTCGAAAAGCTGGTGCCCATACATTTTATCAGGCCTGGGTTTTACACACTGGAGGAGGCCAAGGTGGTCGTAGTTCCGTAGTGGGACATGACCTTACCCTAACTTGTTTAGTTCACGAAATCAACTGTAATGATTAAGGACTTCGAGGAATGTCAGGCCAATGCAGGGGAAGGGAATCTCCTACCCGCACCGTAAACATATTGCTGGTTGCCAGAATCCAGAATCAAAACACAAAACAATATTTATTAGGGTGGGACGGTCCAGAGGCGTATTTTATTGGGTATTGCACACCCGGCTCTCCCACCTATCTCCATAACTGCATGGAATACGTAAATTGCATTTCCGCCTGAATTATCAAAGAAAGGTGTATCCTATTCTAACAAACTGTACGCGATGACGTTATTTCATTAAATCCTCTCAAAAGAAATCAGGCACTTATACAAATTTATTCAAATAATGTTTATATCCTTTACCTCAAATGCAGGCTGCTTGTGATTGTGGAAAGCGCCCCGACTACCGTGCAAAATGAACGCACCCCGCTTTGTTGCGTCGGCGCATGCGTCGCCATACATACACTGGTCGGTCCGGTAGTTGTATCGACATGACAAGAGATACACCGCCTTTTCGTGATAGTGGAATATTATATTAATTATATCCTGAAAAACCACATCATATATTCAGTAAAAACTCGGTCCACGTGAAATGCTGTCGTATTTTCTAAATCATCGATTTGAATGACCATTTTGCATCGACCTTGAGAAAATCAGACATGAGAGCAAGAAGATTAATGTAACTAAACTTGTTCAATAGTCTCCTATAATTAATAATAGAATAAAAATTACATTATACAATGGATACGGATAAGTTTATAAAGTTTACAATCACGTGTTTTATACTATACAATATAATATGCAGATACAGCAAATCCATTTTCAAAAAAAATAGGTATTTAAAACTAAACTTGAAGTGTTTATTGATTCAAGCCATTTACCTGATCACCCCAAGGAATATAAAGCTTATATTTCAACATAATTGGTGTCACGTAATCTACCCACCCGAATTCTCGCATTCTTGTCAAATTCATCAACATAACACCAGAGTTAAGGCCTAAAACATGTAACATAAACAATAAACATGTATTCCAATGCATGCAAAATGCATAAATTTGTCCTTACGGAGATACATAGTTTGCACTAAAAAATTTTGGAATGCCACTTCCATAAACAATAAAAATAAATTACAACATTTGAAAATGGAACGATAGAAATAAGAACGTAAAAAAACCTAGTATGTTCCATCTGACTGTCAACTGTAGTTACATTTTGGCGCCATTATAAAAATTGTGTTTCTACATGATTTTACCGCGGGAATATTTTCGTATTATGATTGTCTGCGATTTAATGTGCAATTTGAAAGCCCAACATAGCATCGCTCGACTATTTAAGCATCATGTTGGTTGATTCTCCCCCATCCATCGCTGTGGATGAGATTCGCACATACTTAGTATGTATTCATTATGGTCACTGCCATGTTTATCAGATTCAACTAAAGTGCCTCAAATTTATGTGCCTTTACCATGTCAACACTTGACGAAACTTGGACTTATTCCATAGGGTCCCAAAAGAAAGAGCAATACTATGGATCTTCAAAATTCAGACGACAACAACCAAAGCGGTGCGCATCTTAGCGTTATGATGGCTTCTATTTTAAATAAACGGAAAACAATGGCTACTGTGCTTTAGAGTTTAGAGAATCGTCGTACCGTGAGTAGTGAATGGTATACGACCATTTGAGAAAATTATGAAGAACTCCGTATCAAATAATCTAATACCGGTATAAGTCTTGCACCACGGCAATTCTAAAGCATGTTACACATTCAGAGACAAATACTTGCCACCTTGTTACTTTAGTTTCCCAAAAATTTACAACCGCGGTCTTTCACCAAATATAATAAATTCTTCAATTTAATATGACTCAACATGAAATGTAACCTCATTTCATTTTGAAATTTCCAAATTAAACCATGCTATTTATTGTTTATATTAATTCTTATCCAAATAAATTATCTTATGGTCAGACCAATTAACTACCTATACAATAGTTTTTCAATTATCTATATTTGACTTTCCATTCAAAAGAGATTATAATTAGAAATTCAAACAGTAAACAAAACCGCCATAGCGATGTTTGGACGTATAAAGCATCTTCAAGGAAAAACATCGTTTGCCGGGTCATCTGAGTTGCGAATCATTTGAGAAAGAATAATATCAAAAAATAATACCAAAAGTTTTGATTCTTTTAGGCGCCGGAAACTTTTGATAATATTGTCATCACCAAACTTTAATAATGTCATAAACATGAATAACATTATTAAATTTATATTTTTGGAATTACTTTATTAAATTATCCACAAATTATTGTATAGTGCAGTTTCATACCATGATTTTCCATAATGGGTGTTTAGCCGAGGATACCAAGAGATGCCTGGATTATCATCTTCAAGAGACCTGATATCTGAGTTGCATCAAAAGTGTGAAAACACTCCCACTACTGTTCTTGCCCAAAAATTGTATCAATGTCAACAATATAACATTCCGTCGATGTGTGGAATGAGTTGATCTCTAGCAAGATGGTATGTGCAGTTAATATATTCCCATTTATCAAAAGAAGCCTATATTTACCCAAATTAAAATACTCCTTGTTCTTAAAGATAAAACAATAAACATTCCTCCATCAAAAAAAGTGTTGCCTGAGATTAACAAGTTCAGTTAAACTTTTGTTTTTATATTAGGAAAGATTATTTGAATCATAAATACTAAACTTACAGGTATAAACAGTCTTTGAGCTGCACATTTACTAAATAAATTCATCCATTCTTCTCTGTGTTCTTCAGGAAAAACAATCCTCTGAATCTCAAATTCTAAGTTGTCACCAAGTATTTTCTTCCAATCATTTAATGTTTTACTGAAGTTATTTCTTAATTTATCTTCAGAAAATATTATAAAGTACAACGGTGCCCTTGAGAATAGTATACTTGATTTTACTAAATTTAATGATTCATTAAACCTTGAATCACAAACAACAAATGATATTATCACTCTATCAATCTGTTTCTTTACAGAATGGATATCATCCCTGAAACAAAAAAACTTATTCTGAACTTTTAGTTTTACAAACTTAAATAAGTTGTGCGTTCAAATTTGGAATCATGAAAGTAAAAATAATGTAATTTCAAATCACCTGTAGTTGGAAGCGAGAGTCGTATTATTCTTATAGGCTGTGAAAGTGTATTTAGATAAACGTGTAGCATAAAAAATTAAGAACAAACAACACAAACATAGAAATAAAAATAGTTTTGTATAAAGTTTTCTCATATTGTAAAATTACTAAAAACCACAATGTTATAAAAAATCCATAATAATAAATTTTAGTAATTGTTTATTTAGTTTTGGTTTAGCTTAATTTAATAATTATAGTTTCTAAATAGGTTTTTTACTTCTAACGTAAATTAGTTGTATCTTGTAAATAAACGTTGCTATGATTACAGAAGTTGGAAATACATTATTCTTCTGCGGTCTGTGGATCACAGGAGCATATCTGTGCTTCGATGTTGCAAGTTGAAAAAGCTAAATCAAAACAATTTGTGTTAATTTTTTTTGTATTTACGATTTCGAACAGGTTATTTTATATTTATAAGAACTTTTAGTGGGTTGGTTTTTCTTTATAAGAAGATGACTGAAAAAAAAACAGATGATGTATCTGAACAAATCCTTAATGCTGTTAAGAAGATTCCTAAGGGTATTTCAGCTACAGATATGGCTGCAGCAGTCCCAGATTTATCTTCTACAGAACTTGTTGGAGCAATAAATAAACTATTGCAGCAAGGATATTTGGATATATACAAACAGGATGGTACCCTAATTTATAAGTAGGTGTTTTTTTAAAAGATTGCTGAATTTATTTCCCATCATACTTAATAAGTAAACTTTTATGTAGGCTAAAAAATCAGTCTTCTAAGCAAGTAGTAAAAGGAGCAGATAATGAAGAAAAGGTTGTATATAATTTGATAGAAGAAGCTGCAAATAAAGGAATTTGGATTAGAGAAATACGAAATCAATCTAACCTTAGTAATCCACAACTTACAAAAATATTGAAGAATTTGGAAAGTAAAAAGCTAATAAAAGCTGTTAAATGTGTAAATGTAAGTGCAACACTGAATCTTTACTATTTGAAAATGCAATATTTTTCTTTAAAACATAAAAAAATTAATTAATTATTAGGTGTTTTTTAGGCATCAAAGAAGAAAGTATATATGCTTTACAACTTGGAGCCAGACAGATCAATTTCAGGAGGAGCATGGTATCAAGACCAAGATTTTGAATCTGAGTTTGTTGATATCCTTAACAGGCAATGTTTAAGATTCCTTCAGCAAAGAGCTGATAAAATAAAAAATAATCCTCGAGGGCCCATTGTGGGTCGAACACAATCATATGCTACAGCTGTTGAAGTACAGAAATATATCACAGATTTAGGTATAAGTAAAGTAAGTATTTTCTTTAAAATATTCTACTATAAGATTATGCTAACAATGTTATTTTTATTTAACTATTTTAAATAGTTTATAAAACCCTGCAATAATTCATTTTTCTAAATAATTTCAGGTAAAGCTTGAAGTAGAAGATGTTGTTACCATTCTAAATACTTTAATTTATGATGGAAAAGCTGAAAGTACTGTGTATCCTGATGGTAGTAAAGTGTATAGGGCTATAGAATCACTTATACCACCACCAGGCCTAGTGCAGGTACCCTGTGGCATCTGCCCATTGATTCACAAATGTTCTTCTACCGGTCTTGTTACACCACAGGACTGTAAATATATGAAAGAATGGCTTGAACAATAAACATAATTTATGTACCCTTATTAAATTATTCTGGTAAAATACATGTTGAACTGAAAGAGCAAATAGATTTGTGTTCTATATTTTAATCCACTAAACTCTTCAAATCATATAACATGCACCAATATTGGGTATTCTTAATTTGTTTTATAGTAAACAACAATTTGAAAGCTATAAATACATTTACAAAGGAAAGCTTATGTAGGGTATTCCTAGAGTTAATTCCTTTACAAAATTTTAAACAATAGTTACTTAAATACTAAAGACTTGGTTTTTAATCAATTTATTAATTCTCAGGGTGTTTTAAATTAGTGTTCTTAAAGTCAACTGACTTATTAATTGGAAAATGCAATTAATACCTTTTATCACATAATCTAAATAAGTATTCCATACACTTACTATACATAATCCTTGCTTATTCAATAAAGAACAATTACAACTACAAACCCATAAGTAACAGGTACTTTCAAAACAAACTCCTAAAATTATTTTCTAAATTGTGAAGGGCTTCTGAGAGTACAGCCTGCTCTCTTCTATACACTTTATTAATGCCCTTTGATTTAACATCTTGCTCACTTTTATCTGACTGAACAAAGAATGAACTCAAAACATCCATTTGTATATAGTTTAAGGACTGTAAGATAACTCCATTGTTGGGGTATGGGGTGCCAGAGTTACTATTTTGCTGAACATAAGAGTTGCTCAGATTTTCTGCTTTTGATGGTGGAACGGTGAATGTCACTTTTGGTTTAGGTAACTCAGATTTTGGTGGTGTCTTCCCCGATGGTTTGTTACCACTTGGGCTTTTTGGTTTGTTATCTAAAAATCATATATCCTCATGATGCAATTACAAAATAAATTAATAATGGCCAAGGGTAATAGTATGTGTAACATACCAAGATCGTGAATGAGTCTCTCCATCTCTCGAAGCTGTGTTTGTTGTTGTTGAACAGTAAAGTAGAGATCAGTAATTGTCCCAGTAATATGTTTCATTTCTGCTTCTCTTTTTGCTTCTTTAGCTGCCTCTTTTTTACTTTGTCTATAAGATAGAAATACTAATATAATATCCATCTGACAAGCATTACTTTATATTGAAAGAATATGAAACCTTACCGATTATATTCAATGATTAATAATCCAGCACCAATAACAAATATTACTGTCTCTCCTAAAAGATTAGCACCAAGCTCAATAGCCATGTCTTGGCTGAGTACTGGTATGTTAACTGGTTTACCAAGATTTAAGATCCACATTTTAGCCTTTACTTCACACCAATTGTAAACTAAAATTTCATAGTAAAAAATAATAAAATGCAGACAGTTCAACTATAAAAAAAATTACTACTACTTACATTGTGCTGGAGCATTGTACAGACATATGTTCTAAAAAATGGATTATTTTTGGCCCTTTCTTTACATATATTTGCAATGGGCTTGCTAATTTGCTTTATTAATAGCACAGATAATTTGGCTATAGGAAAAGCTCCAACAACCATGATTGATTATTTCAAAGTCTTAAAAATGCCTTTTTTAGCAATATTCGACTGTTTATTAATTTGCTATTCTGTCATAATTCAACTTCAATTTTAAATTTATATTGAAATAAAATTATCTAACATTTTTACAAAGATTACAGATACTTCAAACTACTGCTGTCTGGTGCGCAATCCATAGAGTAGCGTGTTGAATGTTCTGTAGCATTAACAGAACATTTAAGTTTTGACACAACCCAAAAAACTCAAATAACAAATTGCTCAAAGCTGTCCGCTGGGCTCTCCAGTGTTCTATGTGCTTGTGTTATTTAAATTTTAAAACGAAAGTATACAGCTGTAATTATTCGAGTAAACTCTTTGATAGTTAATAATAATTAGGACCCTCTCGTTAAATCATGCTCTCAATAAGTGAAAGCAAACCTATGCCTTATAAAGTTTATTCGGCAATTGTTGAAGATTTTAACAAACTTACGTCTTTTAGTCGAAAAGCCGAAAATATGATTAGAAAGAAATATAAAGAGTACGTGTCTATTACAATCATCGAATAATATAATTATAATATAACTATGCAAACTAATATTTGATCCCTATATTCCAGCATTCCACCAACAACCATAGGAAGTATTATTTCTTTGTTTGTACAGAGATCAATGAAACAAAGTTATAGAAAGTCACCTGTTATTTCCAGTAGATACTATGATTTATATGAAAATTTAATAAAAAAAGAAGATAAAAATGAAGTTATTATACAGTATGTAAAACAATACTTTCTTATAATTTTATTTTTTATTTAGTCTTTAACATTTCCTTTTTTCTTACAGATTGGCTGATAGTCAAGGTATAAGCCCTGCCCTTTTTGTGAGATCGCTTCTACAGAATGTATATCCCGACTCAACAATGGTCAAAAAATGTTTAAAAGATTCAACAATTATTGAAAATAAAGATTTAGCATATCAAGTGTTTTTGGTATGTCCATATTTTATTATTAATTTAATTTTCACTATTTTGGAACTAAACTGAATATGTTTTTCTCTACAGGGTATTATGCATGATAATCAATATGGTCCTTATGCTGATATTATTAAACAGTAGGTATCCAGAACTTATAATTAAGCTGTAGTATTTTGCCATAAGATTTCACATAGAAATATAAAATTTCAGGTCCATCGGACTTGAATATGAACTACGATTAGAACAAGAGTTAAAAACAATGAATATAACATTTTCTGATGAAAGCATCCTTCGACTAAGAGGCTATGACAAAACACCAGATTTTAAATTAGATGTACCTATTGCTGTAGATGGATTTGTTGTCAATTGGATTGAAAGCAAAGCTTTATTTGGTGATGAAGAAAATCATTTAGGATATGTCAAAGAACAACTCATTTGTTACTGGAATAGATTTGGCCCAGGACTCGTAATATATTGGTTTGGATATTTAGAGACTCTTGAAAATACTCCTGAAGTGAATAGTATGTTCATTCTGAGAACTAAATTTCCAAGCAAAGATTCTATTACTCAATATAAAATTGATACCTAGAATATAATCTATAGAATAAATTAGACAGACTATTATAAGTTTCAAATGTATTTACAAGTAAAAATATGGAAACCAATATTTGGTATTATTCTCTTCTATTTTTATTAATATAAAATTGTGTATTCCAAGTAAATACAGTTCACAAGGCTGGATTCTTTCCTTAGGCTGGTTTTACATCACAAGCGCCGTTGGAGGGGTTTGAACAGGGTGCACCAAAAACGACAGAGGAGGTTTGGGGGAAGTGGTACAAACAGATACAAAATGAACGGAAGGGTTAGGTACTGGTATTTATTTTTATGGAAAAAAAGAAAAAAAGAAAAGAGTGATCCTTAAAGACAAAAGAGAAAAAATCTTATAAAAAATATTAAAATTTAAAAATTGTCGAGTTTCGACGAATTACTGTGCAAGTTAGAGTTTTTTTACGAAGATCCACATACTCGCTCCCCATAGCTCCAGTGGAAAAATTGGTATCGATGTGATTCATTTTGTACACAACAGTACCTAACGGCTCTAATAATAAACGAAATCAGACAAAAAGAGTAAAATAAATTTAAAAAATACCAATAAATATACTCTTCCTCCATTTAAACGTGCTAGTTAGGCAGTGTTTATTGTTATTCAAATTACTATACTGAGGTCTCCTTTATTAATTATTAATAGACGTACGTATAATCGAGTGCGAGATTATCTGTGAACTCGTATGATACCAATAGCTTGCCAGTTTCCTATATAAAAACAAATATATCAACAGTACTCCTCGAAGAGACCGGGCCTCTTAAGTAATCTGTAAAAATTGTATGTTTGCCGATGGTTGTATTGACACATTCAATTATCACGATTGAGGCAGTTTTCAATTCATTAATATTTTTTTGTTCGCGTGATTTTGTTAATTATCTACCCTCAAGTCGCAAACGAAGTGTTATATGCATAAAAGACTGATTTTACGATTTCGAGAAAATACTTATTTCGTTTTAAATAATCGTAATAATTTAAAAGTATATGTTCATTTAATAAGGCCAAGTGTGAAATCAAATATATAAATAGTTTAAGAGCTAAACTTAAGAGGGCGTGACAAGCAGTTTTAGCCAAGAGGTTATATCCTCACATGAAACTGAATGACATATGATCACTATGTAATTTTGTATTTACAAACATGACTGATGAAAGTTTGAAAATATCAGCTAAGACTTGGGCTAGAACTGCGGATTCTATTCATAAGGTTAATATTATTAGTAAAATTAACCTTTTATTAAAACATAACATATAATTCTTGTTTGTGATTCATTGAGATTTGAATATAATACTTGTCCTTGTTACTTGAAGGTCCGATTTTCGGATGGAATAATTGATGGGGAGAAAAGTACTTTCCAAGCAAGTTTTGACATGGGCTATGAAGAGGGATTTTGCTTTGGATATAATATAAGTTCGCAAAATGTGTATGTATGTCAGATCCATAAATTAAGATTAATTAAGAATGTGGTAGTTACTTTTTATTGTTTAATTTTAGGTCACAGGATGCATTACAGGATAATTGTATAATATGTTTTGATAATGAAAATTTAAAGGACAATGTGATGAATTTATACAATCTCCAAAAGGACAGAAACAAGACTGTAATTGAAGATAAAAATATTAACCACAAAATCAAAACCTGAATACCATTTTTGATTTGAACTAAAAGTTAATTGAATGATTAAATATTCCTTGGCTTTTTTTCTGGTGGTGGCTTCATGTTCTCCTGCTTAATCTCCTGTTTAATTTCCATATGACCTTGCATGTTTCCATTTGTCATTTCAGGGTGAATTGAATCTATTGGCTCTTGTTTTATTGTAATATTGTTCATGTTATTACCATCCCCTGCTTTATCACCTTTATCATTGATGTTTTCAGATTTTACTGAAACCCCATTTGCCTACAAACAAAATAATTATTTTATATTTTTACATCAGATGGATTTCATTACAGTAATCATAATAAATTTTATAATGTAAAAAAGGGAGTTTTAAAAATTATAGTAAAAATTACCTATGTAAAAACAATTTTTAAACAAACCAAATACTATATTATAGCCACATTACACACTCTGTTTGTTAGCCCCAAGCTATTTACAGTTAAGTGTAAAGTGGTAAGGCAACTGATAAACACAAGTTTACATATATGGGTATGCTTTATAATTTATATAATAATATATTTAATAATTTATATTATGACAACTCGATGATAGCAAACATATACTAAACACACAAGATAATGTGTTTATTTTTATCCTGTGCATGTATTTATTGCATAAATATTGGTGGAACAGATGGTATAATATAATTGTTAAATAAGAGACTCACTTGATTAGCTGTAGAAGTTATAGTTGGTAGAGGGAACTGCCTCACTAACTCGGCCAATAACATATCAACTCTTTGTCTTTGAAATAATGTTGATGGTTCTTCTTTAGGTGTGTTAGAAACTTCTTTAGGTGCAGAGTGTCCTGAATTGAAAGGGCTGACTCCTATGTATATTTTAATGTTAATATTAGTAATAAGTTTTTTATTACACATACCATGTTACACATTTATATTACCAAGTTACACATTCACCCTAACATTGTATTGCCTAGCAATTTACATCAAGTTTTGACTCAGCAATTTACTTTGCAAAACCACTTATTTGTTGTTTTCTGGAGTTTGACTAAATAAATAAAACAATTTTAGTTATCATCAAGGGTTGGTGTTTCGGCTCATACATTTTTGTAGTCCTTCAAACCAGATTATAATTAAGTATTAATTCAGTGAAAGATTTTAAAAAATACATTACCTGGTTTATTTGCTTTAAAATCCCACCAATACCCTTTACTTGGGTGATATTTGGAATAAGACATTGTTTCTTCAAAAGAACATTGAAGATGGTGGACTGCCGAGAGCTAGTTGAAATAATAAGTTCAAAATTACAGGTGAGCAATGTAGGGAATGTTGACATTAAACTTTAAATTTCACCTTACCAATCGTGAGTTTAAAACACTTGCTAAGTCAGGAGCTTGGTACACAATTCCAGCAATGATATAATAATCTGCTAATGGAATTGTTTGCATAGGACTGTGTCTATGTTGCTTTCTTATAACATACAGAATTGGCTCTTGAACATGGAGTAAAATATATTCCAAACCAGTCATATTTCTAAAAATATAAATTTTATCAATACATTTTTTAATTTATTAATACATTTTATGAATAGACTGGAAATACATACTGAAGTTGATCCATACTAAGTCGTTGCATTTTTACCACTTCATTGTTGCAGGTGCGATCAAAAAAGGGATTCGATCTTTCAGAAAAGTAATCCATGATATTTGATGGATTTAAAGACGGTATCCAAGCAGAATCATGCCATGATAAACCGAGCGGATTCTCATTTGCTATTGGAAGGTGTCCGCTTATCCTTGCTGGCATCATATTTGTTCTTGTTCATATAAAAACAATAACCATAAAAATTCAAATACTTGCACCCTTTACCCTTAACACTTACACCCTTTACACTTAAGAATGAATTCGTAATCACAGTTCGTAATGAAAGTTTATTATATGTTATGTATTTGTTTATTTGTATAATATGTTGTGTCAAACACAAGTGTCAACTCTTTACGCCACAAAAAATTAACCACAGACGCGATGTACCCGTCTGTATTACAATATTAAATTTTTCCTTTTTTTAGTATAGTACGATGAAATGTGAAATGTTAAACTGTCCAATAAAGTTAATAAATATTAGAAAGTCTTTTGCCTTTCTCATTACGAAAAAATTTGAGAGTAAAATATAATAATAATAATAAATATTAGAGTACTTACATTTAATTTTTATAATATAAAAAAAATCAGTTTAAAATACGAGTTCAAGTTAATAAGCAGCATGCGATAAATACTCAGGTATTCTTTAAGTTTTATAAATGTCAAAAGGATTTAAAAGTGTAAAACGAAGAAATCAAATACTAAAATGCAAGTTCAGGTATGCATGAAAGGAAGGTTTACCTGCAGCGACTATTAAACTTCTGTTTTTATGTTAACCGGCTTTGAGAGTTGTCCGAGAAATTGTTCAGAATGATAGAGGACCACCAAAAAACCCAGTACGCCTCGACTCCGCAAAAGTGTTCCAGCACGAGAAATAAGTACTCACCGGTGTGGCGCCAGTAATAGCATCTGCATAGCAATTAATTCAACCAAGTTACAATGTCTCATTGATTGGTACTTCATTTTAAATTTGAGACAGAAATTCATAGTAAAAGTTTAATAATTTCATTTTTAGGAAACTTATGGACTGCGACTAACTTAAACAAAAAACTCTGTTGCAGATTTAATATAAATTTAATATTAATTATCGACCCCATTCGGAATAGCTAATTTCTGACGAAGCATCGTTCGCAAATTCCACTCTGACAATAAAGGTCATGAGGGCTCATGACCTTTATTGTTAGCTACTTAAAGTAGCTGTCCGGAACATACAGGCGGAGTAAGGCTTGAAGCAACTCCGGTCCGGTATCTATTTGACCCTTAATAACACAAATTTAAACAAACATAGCTGTCTCCAGCCCTAGCGATTTATACCCCAAAGCCCCAATAAGTATGGGTACAATAGAGATTAAACACTTTTTCTACACTTTCTCTAACATTAGAGTGTATTTTTGCTCATAAGGCACCACACGACCTCATTGGACTCTAACACACTTCTAACTAGAGCTGCGTAGTGTCTTCGTTGCCTTGCCTAATAAGCAGTATTAGCCAATGCAGTAAAATGCTCACGAAATGTAAGGCTAGGCATGAAAACTATCCCTAGATCTTTGAATTTGTCAACTCTTCGAATCTTTCAATCCCCAATTTTGTAAATACTGAAATTGTTGGGCGATCAAGAAAACGATAGCCACTGGCACTTGCACACTTGAAGAAAAGCTTATTTTTAATATTCCAGTTGAATACACCCTCCAGATTTTAGAGATATAAGGTCCTTACTTGACAAACTGTTGCCGACCGTATAGATAAATAGTTAGAAAAAAGTTACAGCATGGTAAAAACCGCAGCCAATATTAGCTAATTTAAGAAAAAGAACATCATTATCAACTCTGTCAAAGGCTTTGCAGAAGTCCATATACTATATAGCAATAGTTTTCGATAATGTTACTTTTTGAGCTGTCTTCGTCTTGTGTTTCACTTTTGAGTATAGGCTACTGGTAACACTGGTTGTATTTAATTAAGAATTAGTCGCTAACTGTGGTAGCGAATTGCTCCTGAAAACTGTGTTAATTGTTTACAGTTCTGAGTGTTATTTTTGTTATAAACCTGAAAATTTATGTCTTCTTGTGAAGTTCACACAATCCCGTCTCGGGAACACAGAAATTATGAAATCAATAAATGTAAACTATTAAAATGGTACATTGGTAAATAATGAAAATGAATGGTTCTAACAATATAGCATCAGACAGCACTTTCTTTATGTCTTCTAATAATATTGAAACAAATTCAGAACCTAATATTGTAGCAACAACATCCAAAGAAAATGAACGCGAAAACTCTGAAGACTTCTCCGATCTTAAAGGAAAATTTGAATCACGATTATTATCGATGTGGAATAATATGAAATTTGGATGGACTGTGAAATTGAAAACAAATTTTTCGAAAGAATCACCAGTATGGCTTCTAGGAAGATGTTACCACCGAAAACTTAGTCCAAGTGGTTCATTAGAGTCTTCTACTGAAGTTGGAACAGAAGCCACTGCAAATGACCCTGTGGAACAAATTTATGGTGAAGGTATAGAAGGCTTCAAATCAGATTTTATAAGCAGAATTTGGATGACATACAGAAGGGAATTCCCAATTATGTCTGGATCATCATTTACAACTGACTGTGGTTGGGGTTGCATGTTAAGAAGTGGGCAGATGATGTTAGCACAAGCATTAGTTTGCCATTTTTTGGGGCGGTCATGGAGGTGGACACCTGAGAAACCTATTCAAAACGCTAGAGAATTTCAAGAGGATTGTCTTCATCGAATGATTATTAAATGGTTTGGTGATAAATCATCTGTAAATAGCCCTCTTTCAATACACCAAATGGTCATGTTAGGAGAAGCTTTGGGTAAGAAAGCTGGTGATTGGTATGGACCTGCTTCTGTAGCTCATTGTTTAAAAGCTGTTATTGGTGCTGCTTCTAGGGAAAATTATGAATTTGATAAATTAGATATTTATGTAGCTCAAGATTCAACTGTCTACATACAAGATGTATACTCATTATGTAAATTGCCTAATGGCTTATGGAAATCCCTTATTCTTTTGGTGCCAGTAAAGTTGGGATCTGAAAAATTTAACCCTATTTATGGTCCATGTTTAACTTCTCTACTTACTTTGGATTTTTGTATTGGGGTTATAGGTGGAAGACCAAAACATTCCCTTTATTTTGTTGGATATCAAGATGACAGGCTCATTCATTTGGATCCACATTACTGTCAGGAAATGGTTGATGTGTGGCAACCTAATTTTTCACTTCAAAGCTTTCATTGTAGATCTCCTAGGAAGATGCCATTAATAAAGATGGATCCTTCTTGCTGTATAGGATTTTATCTTCCTACTCGGAATGATTTTGAAACATTCATTAATATTATAGGATCCTTTTTAACACCACAATCTGTATCTACTAATAATGAATATCCAATATTTTCCCTTCATCATGGAACTCGTAGTAGTGTAATGAATCAACCTAATATCCGCTTTTCAATCTATGAAACTGAGAAAAATTGGGTGGCTCCTATTCAAGACAGTGATACTGACTTGGAATCGGAGGAATTTGTGTTAGTGTAAATGTAAATAAATAATAATTTATTGAGACATTATTTTTAAAAGGATATAGTTTATGTATAAATAAAATAGTTTGTAAATAATTATAATAAATTGTAGAAATCTGCTTAATTGTTGGGGTAGCCCTACATGACTGAAATGCACTGCCACTTAAGGCATCATAACAAAGAAAAATAATCTATAAGCTGTTCTTATAACAACA
Source organism: Pontia daplidice (assembly GCA_963693355.1). Taxonomy (NCBI): domain Eukaryota; kingdom Metazoa; phylum Arthropoda; class Insecta; order Lepidoptera; family Pieridae; genus Pontia; species Pontia daplidice. The sequence goes on along the minus strand of CAVNZL010000138.1, from coordinate 10,649,771 downwards.
TCAATCTTATTTAATTATATAAATAAATTTCTTTGTATTTATAATGTGCGGAAGATTCTGTTGAATAATAAATATGTCACACATTTATGTTTTTCTTACTAACATAGATCAGTAAACATAATTGTTAATATATAAGGCAAAACTGGTGTAGTGATAATGATAACTTCACAATTATTTACCTAGCATCATTTTCAATTTCTAAGTCAATTATAAATTAAATTAGAATTGAAGCATGTCTCTACAACTGAATAGACTATTTATTTTAATCCTTTAATACTTAATTTATCATACAATATGTACAAGTTTTTGGTGATTTAATTCTTGTAAAAGTTAATTATCATCTTGTAAAAGTTAATTATCATCTTTTACTGGAGGTGGATGCCTAATAAAGTAATGTACTGCATTATAAACCATGTGGGGTGCAATATTATGAAGAGGATGAACCCGATTCAATTCAGTATCAGATGCACCAATGACCATAGCTTCTCCAGCCCCAGTTCCATGCTGTGCTACTGAGAGTCCACTTAAAGTATAACATGTATGGTAAATGTCACGAGGTCTGAAAGGAAATAGAGTATTTTTATATTAGTGCAAAACATTCTTGAAACCTTGATAAGATTTATTCTACATTTATAAGTCCTAACAAGGTACTAAACAATTTCAATGTTCTGTGGTGACCTTATGAATAGTTATAGCTTGCTGTCCTTATAAATTAAAATTGCTATGTCAATACTAAAAGTCAATGTGGTTAAAGTATAAATGTACTGACTTTCCTGGCTTATCTATAAGTCCTCCTTCTGGTGACTGACAGCAAACTAATATGTACTCTTGTAAGGCACCTTGATTGAACAGTACAGTCTCAATTAATTCCCTGTTATCTGTAAATAAAAAATCATTTTTTAGCTAGGTTAACAATTTAAAACAAGCTCTTTAAATTTATAAAAATGTCACCTTTAGCTAAAATAGCACTTATGATTGGGAATATCCCTCCCTGCCAAAATGAGTAACATCCATCAACTAATTTATTAGTTCTTCCTTGAAAACCACCTTCCAGTCTCATCTGACGATTAACACTCCATCTTAATAATGCATCTATGTCACAGAGTTGTGTTCTATCTAGCAAAGCTAGACATGCTATTCCACAAAAAGCATATCCACCATGAGCTTCCATTCCTGGACAGCCAGCAAATCCACCCTCATATGTTTGACAACTAACAACCCATTCAGCAGTTTTGTCAAAGAGGGCATCTGTATATATGTTTGTTATTTTGGCCACACTTGCTGCACAATAAGCACCTCTTATATCTTGTTCACCCCCATTATGAAGAGCAAAAGAACCATCAACATCTCTGAGTGTCCATAAAAACTTTTGCAAAGAGCTTCTGTCTATTGAGTCATATGCTTCATCAGTCCCTATAATACTTAATGCATTCACAGCTGCATAAGTTGTACCTAGGTGTGGATGCTGTAGAGGGCCACCACCATAACCACCGTCTTTGTGCTGACATTTCTTTAGGAAGTTAACAACTTTTGATAATGTATCAGCATCTGGCAATTTTTTTAACAGCCATAGCGAATGTAGTATCCAATAAATAAGCCACGGTCTGCTTGCATCTAAGCAGGAGTAGTTTCCCGGTAATTGCATAAGCCAATGCTTCAAAACATTGCAATGGGCTTTCCTTATTAATTTAGGCAAACTGGGATCAATTGCCGCCTTGTGTTCAAATCGTCTGTATATGCTGCAAACAATGCCCTCGACACCAATCTAAAATATAACATATTTAAGGCTACTAGAACTTTATAAATCACGTAATTATTAACATATAAAATTAGAAATCCTTACTTGGTCTAATGATGTATTCGAAGGATTACCCTCATCATCATAAGTTTCGCTTGCAATGTCTCGAAATAACCTTAGAAAACTGGTCATTTTAAATTTAATCACAATTTTTTAGTCGTGGAGTGACAGAAATGCCAAATATACTGGTCTGTATTTTTCCTGCTTTACAATAACATTGAACTTGAAAATAAAATAACTAAAATAAATAATATACTTAATTCATATCTCATAACCTCGATGACCTCGGTCATCAATCGGTCATATTAAAACCCTAGTAGTTAGTAGTTAGTAGTTTGTTTCAGTGTCACTGTTCTAGACAGTGTCAGCACAGATTAGTTTGACTCCTGGACTTTTTCCAGGAGTATTTTCAGGGATTGACTTTATGGTTAACTTAACACTACGATTTGAAGCATCCACAATCGTTTCATTTCCTCTTTGAAATCTGTGTATTTCCTTAATTTTTATTATTTTTAAACCAATAAAGAAAAATGATTTTAATTAATAGATTTGCAATGATTAACTTTTAGTAGTCAAATTAAAATTATTATAAATTATAACAATAATAAACTTTGATAAGTGTTCTGATTGAGTGTCAACTGTCGTTCGTGTTGTCAAACGAGTCTCATGCTATGGCACACGCCGTACAACAACACATGTGATTTTTCAGTCTTTTGAACATAATATATTTAAAGTGAAATGTGTTTTTTATTGTATTACAAAATAATGAATGATTGTAATACAATATAAGTAATATAAACCATTTTCTCATACATTTGTTGATTAATATTTTAATTGGCATTTTTATGCTCTTCTTCAAATAACAGCGCAAAAGTGGTATTGGACACTCCATTAACATAAAATACTTTTCGATATCATTGAATTAAGTAACAATTATCCAGATATAATTTGGAGCTACTCTTAAAAATATATTGATTAACAATGGGTAACCATAAAAAGTTTTTGAATAAAAAACGAAAGGGTAACTTTAAACCTGGATCAAAACGAAAAAGAAAAGACAAGAAAGATGATGAAGTAATAAATAAAAAAGCCAAATTTAATAGGTATAAGGATAAGCAAAAGATTGAAGAAATTATGGCAAAAAAGAAGCAAATGGAGGAGAGGTTTAAAATGCAACATGAGTCATTTTCAGACAGTGAATCTGAAGACGATACTTATACACAGTTAGTGTCTTCTTTTATTAATACTAAAGTGAATAAGCTTATAGAAAGTGAAGAAGAATCTATGAGTGAAACTGATTTGGTTGAGACTTTTGATAAAAAGTCCACAAACCATGACCATTCCAATGGTAAAGATTTAAATAGTGAAAGTGATGAAAATGATGAAAGCAGAGTTCATGAACTGGTGATTTACTATTATTAATATTTTTCATCATTATTTTTCCTTTTAAATTTGTTCCTGCGTATAGGAACTTACTATTATTAATATTTTTCATCATTATTTTTCCTTTTAAATTTGTTCCTGCGTATAGGAGCTCAAGACATATATTAATTTTTAGGTATCTGGTTTGTTTTAGCAAAACACTTCAGCTACTTCTGTGTTCAGGATTTATGGCCTCAATTTACTTCATATATTACTACATAAATTTTCAATGCTACTTGTGGCATATTTTCTTTTACTTTTTTGTTAAAAGATTTGTTTAGCTGGAAGCAGATTATCATTAATACATCAAGTTTGTATTTACACTTTGCAGCACTAGTAGCAGATATTTAATTGATTTATAGCGAAGCACTCAAATTGAATTAGTTATTTTAATCAAAAACAGTACTGTAATTTTTTTTTACTTATTCAGGTAAAGGAAGATAATGACATTGAAGGAGATATTGAAACGACAAATGATCCTTTCACAAAACATCTACAGTATGAATTATCAGATGAATTACTAGTATCTCTATCAAACTCAGAATGTTATGAAAAACAAATCAGCAAAGAGTGGCCCACACTTGGAAATCTTCACATAAGTATACCACAGCCTATGGAAAATATTGCAAAAAAACCAAAGCCTAAGATATCCATACTTGAAGAGAAAACATATGCACCCCTGGGCTCCGTCCCACAACCAATGAAAACAGTTGATTTTGATGAATTATATATAAAATCACAAATTAAAGGTAATATAGCATCATCCAATAATAATAATCTTATTAAGCGAGATTTGGAAATAACAGAAGTATTTACTCCACTGCAGAAAGAGTTATTTTCTATTATGAACAACTATCAAGACTTGTATTATCCATACAGAACATTTACAAATGGTGATGAGATTAGATACACTTATTGTCTTCATGTTGCAAATCACATGTTAAAAACAAGGACAAAAATCTTACACCACAACGCTAAGTTATCAAAAAAAGCTGATATGTCAGATGAGTACAGGGACCAGGGCTTAGTCCGACCAAAGGTAATGCTATATTGTATCTTATTTGCACAATATTAAGAGTTCATAGTAGCATAATATTTACTTTTCACTTTAGGTAGTAATATTGGTGCCATTTAAAGATGCTGCTTATAGAGTGGTGAAGACATTAATAGAGATTGTAGTACCCAAGGAATCGGGACAAGTCGTAAATAAAAATAGATTCGAGGATGACTTTACTGGTGGGGAACTTTTAATGCCTACTAAGAATCCCAAACCTGAGGATTATGAACTTTTATTTAGTGGCAACACTGATGATACATTCAGACTCGGATTGACTCTTACTAAAAAAACTCTGAAAGTAAGTATTGAGACAAAATTTCTTGTTGGCTTTAAATGTAATTTTTTGGTTTCCCTACCCAAATAGTTAAAAAGGGGAAAAGTATTACTGAGAGTGTCATCAGGATATATCTTCTAAGCTGCCATATAACAACAGACAATAAGATACAGAACTCCTACTGTAATCGATACAATAGGTTAGGTTTAGAAGAAACCCAAAGTAACAGTATTAGTTACAATTCCTGGAATTGTAACTAATATATTGGTAATATACTGTAACTAATATACTAATATACTGTGTTAACATTATGTAGAACCACGCGTGGGTTCAGTACGATCATAATTTCTGTGGGGCTAACCTACTGTGTGTAAAAAATGTTCTGATATAATTTTCAGCTGTACACAGACTTCTATGCGTCAGATATTTTAATAGCATCTCCGCTGGGTCTGCGTATGATAGTTGGGGCAGAGGGTGAAGAAGACAGAGACTACGACTTTCTGGCGTCCATTGAATTGTTGATACTGGACCAGGCAGACGTGTTTCTGATGCAAAACTGGGACCACCTTCTCCATGTGTTGGACCACTTCCATCTTCAGCCGAAGAAGACTCACGGGACTGACTTCTCGAGAGTCCGATCCTGGGCTGTGAACGGCTGGTCTAAATATTACAGGTACGCCGACATCTTAAGACATTTCAACCGTCGCAAGTGCGTTGCCGGCCTTTCCAGTTCTCTTTTCTTGGAGACACCCTAAGTCATATTGCTATGATATGGCGAGCGTGATAAACTTATTTAAGGTCTTTTGATTACTACAATGTGATATGTTATATATGTTAAAATAGAACATTATGATACTAGTATGTGACATTGGTAATTACCGCCGAGGCGCCATTAAAACAGGTCTTAAGAGATCTGAGGACGGCAATCAGCAATACACATGTGTGTCAAACGATGTTTTTTAACAAACTTGTGAATAAAATAGCAACAAAAAATTTCAATAGTAATTTGTAATCGGCCACAGACGAAAAGTAATGATGTTTTTTTTATTTTCCGCGGTTTGCCATTGCTCCACGTACAAAATGGGGAATTTAAAGATTTCTTTCTAAATACAAACAAAATATTATATATTGAATGAAAGTTTTATTTATTAAGCACGTACGAGTTAAAGTTATCTATTTCAATAAGAAGTCGCATGGAATGAGCAAGCAATAGGCAATATTTATTTATTTGTTCTATTGAACAAAGACATTTTAAAAAACTGTTTTAAGAACAAATTCAACAAAAATTCTGTGGCTAATTGCGGTATAGAGCCAATTATAAGCAAGTGTGTTGAAAAATATATTTAAATGGACCGTAATGTGTTAAATAATTCAGATGAAGAGATTTCGTTATTAGGTGTGAGTGAAATAAAAATAATTGTTGTCTATAGAAAGATATCGAAGCGTGATGTATTCCAGGCAGACGTTGGTGTTCTCGTCGATCGCGGTGCCAGAGATAAGGGCGGTTATAAACAAGAAATGTCAAAATTATCGTGGTAGAGTGACAGTTAGCAATCCGCCGGAATTTGGCGCCATTCAACAGGTGTTAGTCCAAGTGCCACAGCTTTTCCACAGGTAAATGAAAAAAAGACCATATAATGTATACTGATTATATATAGAAATAATGAAAGTCTATAATAAATAAATTTGTTTTGGTCACACAGTAAATATTCCATTGAATACATTTTTATAGCCCCAATGACTGATAAATACAAACTTATATTTATAGTTATAAATGCAGTTATTGCTCACTACACAAATGTTGACGGACCGGGGATCGAACCCCCGACCTTCGGTTAACCATTGCGCCATTATAGAGTTGTCAATATAAATTTAAAAAGACATTGATATACTTTTTCTTTCGTTAATCATTCATAAGTAAATATCGAGGGCCGTTAAAAAAATTGATAATATTTTTTTTTAAATATTAAATGTGTATGTTTTCATCAAATTGTGCACGAAAGTCATCTGCCACTGAATTTAGTTAATATATACATTGAATACCTTTAGGTTCAACGCTACCAGTCCCCTGTCGTCAGTCGACGCGAGATTCGATTACTTCGTAAAAGAGATTTTGCCGAAACAAAGAGATCCGTTGATGAGCCACACCCTCATATACGTCCCGAGCTATTTCGATTATGTGCGGATAAGAAATTATTTCAAGAAGGAAGATATTAGCTTTGTGCAAATCTGCGAATATACAAAGGTGTGTTGTGTTTTGTTAAAATCGAATTTTCACGTAAACATACAACATGGCTGAAATGTAAACTTAGTTACCCTTGACACAAGACTATGCGTTGACGCGCCAAAAATGAGCTTAAACAAAAATGTCAATGAAATCGCCATTAACAGTCTCCATTGCTTCATAATCACTGAGAACATTATGGACGGTTCTAACGTGAGCGGTAATGTATTCGAAAGTTAGGTTGAAATTGCATGAGGTTTTTTTTTGAATTTAGAAACGATGTATGAATATAGTCAATTGTCAGGTTACAACTAGCGATGAACGGATTATAGCCGGATAGCCGGATATCCGGCCGCTACCATCAAATTTTGGTTTATGTTTATGTTCTGTTGGACATTTTGGGAGGTTTGTTACATTATTATTTCATAGGATGCCAAAATAGCCAGAGCCCGCGATATGTTCTTCCACACGGAGGCCCATTTCCTGCTCTATTCGGAGCGAGTGCATTTCTTCAGACGGCTGCGCATAAAGGGCATAAGGCATATAATATTCTATCAGCCGCCAACCTACCCTCACTTTTACTCCGAAATGCTCAATCTGATGCAGGTTTGTTTGCACCTTATAAATCCAATTATAAATGTATCAAAATTAAAAGCAAATTAACATGTGTGTACAAAGTTGTTAAATATTAAGAATATTTTTATTTTTTTAACTCTAATTCTGGATTTTTAATGTATTCTGTGACCCAACCTGCTCCATTAGTCATAAATGTTTACGTACCTTCACAGTCGACACAGGCGACGAGTAACAAAATATCGTTTACAGGAGAGCAATCAGAACAAATATGGCGGCAGTGAGTGTAACATGACATCCACGACTTTGTACTGTCGATACGACGCCGCGCGAGCAGCCGCGCTCTTAGGCGTCGACCGAATCACGCGCATGTGCAACGCCGACAAACCCTTACATATGTATTTGACTGGGGATAAATAAATTGTTTTCATACGTTGTTTTATTACAATCCACCAAATTTAATATATATTTGACCTGATGCTAAGTGAACATTGCCGTGGTTGGGAGAAATAAAATAGTAATTGTGTACACACTTTATTATACTAATTGACAAATGATAATTTTCATTACAATGCTTATGATTAACATGGACAGGGCATAGCACCGTTATTTATAAAAAGTATCAAATGCCTGCGAGCCGTGTTGAATGTGGACGGATAGATAAACTGAAAACAGATTTAGGCATACATTCATTGTCTATGGTATTACAAAACAAACTTACGAAACAAAATACTAATGAGATTGTTGTTCGGTTACGCAATTATGTATTAGTTGCGGTAACACATTGAAAACAACATAATATATAGTTCATTCTTTATTCTCATTATGAATGGATTTTTGTTAAAACAATGTTTGCACTTGTGTAGTTTGTTGATTATTAATTCATTAGTTTTACGTTCGCTTAAAAAACGATAGCTAGGTAAAAATCTTTTTATATGCTATCATATCTCTTTTATATCCCCTTGTAGTGGTGCTAAAAGATAAAGCTAAAGATATTCTAATCCTGCTACAATTGATTAAAGATTCAGTTAACTTTTTGAGCCATATATACACCTCAGTATATAGTTGTCATACGATCATAGTATTTGAATACACTGAATTCCATGGATGAAAATGTTTAGAGGCGAAGTGAGAATAGATCTCTATAGAGTTAAAATTACTTATGAACTATTATTAAGACTAGTTTCACATAATACCTAATGGTTTTGGTTCAAACAACAAAATACAGATATAAATCGGTTAAGGCAGTAATGTAGTAAATGTATATACAGTATGTCTCTATAAATACACTCAAACTTTCTCTCCGCTTTCACGAACGAAAGCTAAAAGTTTTTAAGTATAATTCAATTTCAAAAACAAAAAGCAATACCTACTTGTCCTAAAAAAACTTAAAACTACTTTTTACATCGTGTTGGATGCTAATTGATCTACCACCAGTCGAAAAATCACAAGTTGCTATTCTATGAGTATTTCGAGAAAGCCTTAAGAATAATATATAAACTCGTTGTTTTAACTAGGCCTTGCTAACTGAATATCTGCAGGCGCAATATACGTGCATCCTACTTAATAACATTGGTCTCCGACTAGATACGTACATAGTTTAGTATTCTATAGTAATTATTATTTATAGTCTGTACTATTTGCAACTGTCGAAAATATCTCGACTCGATCAGAGACCTGTGGGTCTTAAGTCCCTACGTCATCGTCATGTCACGCTGGTAATATTCTGTAGGGACTCGGTGTCGTATGTTGTTATATTGTCATGTATTTCCATTGCTGTGCTATTGGTAAACCAATCGTCGCTTGACAACGATTCATTTGTATTGATAAAACTGGTGATGTTTTCTATAATTGGTTGAGCGATAAACTCGTTCACTGAGGTATTGCTTCGTCCTGAAACAGAAATCTTAATGTTAACATAATTTGATTAATTACAGAGGCTGGGGATGAGGTAGTTTTAGTAAACAGAAACAGAGGGATTTAAAGCTGTGTTTTAGAAATAGTTTATTTTATCAATAAAATATAAATGTACTCTTTCTTTCTTTTATAGACGCATTGAATACCATAACTGGAACAGTCAATAACTAAAAAAAATGTTATCCCTACAGGTACTTGTATTATTTATAATCCATAACGGAATTTTTAGGCAAGAGATGATTATCGTTCGAAAACAAATATTTATGTACTCTAAAATATATATACTCATATAAGAAAGTCTTGTTTCAAACAAAAAAACTCCATAAAATGAACGGTCAAAGAATCCGACATTTATTTATGTTTCTGTTCGCTCGGAAAATACGAGGTCTTGTAAATATTTAGAAAAGCCAAATTCGCGCCGGCTCTTTAGCTAATCCGATTTATGAGAGAAAAATAAACTTACTAAACGGAACGTAGAGTAATAAGTATAGTAGTTATTATTAATAAAACATGCATAGCCATCTGTGATTAAAAATGGTTTTTTTCACTGCCTTCATTTATCCAAGTCTTCCATACAAGAAGGTTGCGAATGCATTCCCTAAACAATAGCTTACCAATTCACTAATACAAAAGACGTATCGATGTTTTCTTAACACATTTACATTATATAAAACTTTTCATAGAATCGATTCCCATCGATTCTCGTTTATTAAACGCTGCTATATGTAGAACATTCGTAATTCGTAAGTGATTTATATGCTATAAACATGATCAGTGAATGGCTGGCTATCGGTTATTGCAACTGCCGTTAGCTATTTTAAGAATTATTATGGATCTGAGTCCCGTACCTACAGCTTCTTGAAGTGCTCAAATGAACTTAGGCCAAAATTAAATCGTTGTGCAACGTAGCCAATTCTTTGTTGGAAGACCAATATATGATCGTCACGCTTATCTAAAAACAGATTTAAAATTGAAGATGAAGTCAAGATTTCAAGAACTAAGCGCATAAGTCTTTACTACTGAAATTATAATTCTGGTGTTCATAACTTATTCGTTGGAATATAAGAACTAGTTCACATAGGTCACCTATTATCTTAACGCCATGCAAATAGCATATCAGGTAAAACTGCTACTATAAAGTTCGATTCAATCTACTTTCTGTCCAGCATGTGAATTAAAATCATATTCCTTTGGCAAGCACAATGTAAAACGCGGACGGGTAGTCTCTGTTAGGACGTCATACTTAATGATTCGTCGTATTTTTTTGACAATTGTTTGGGCACAGGCATTGAGGCCGCATCTAATTATCGTAAACCAAAGTTAAGCCACCTAGAAAGCAGTTTATGACTTTAAAATAAGTAAATACATTATTTAAACTGATTTCTATTTACTTATGCCTCAAACTTACGTAACACTTAATTTGAACATTTCAACTTTTCCGGTTGCGTTTAGCATACGTAAACACTATAAACAATGTTCTTGTTATATTTCAGTTTTTGGCCTTTTTGTTTGAACTTGTTATCAAACACTGTTGAATGATTAAATATTGTAGAGAGTAAGGACTCTACCTATGAAATTTTGTTGCAAACAGACTTTAGAAAAAATGTTTTGGAATGCATAATCTAAACTCAGCTTACAAAGTTTTTTAAAAATGTGACATTAATGTATCATATTATGATGATTGATTAACGCTGTGTTTCGTTACAATCCCTCGTAGGTGCTTTACCTTTCCTTAAGCAAAACTTTCACGTCGTGGCATCAAACGCGGACAAAGTCTCGTACATCAAACTTTACGACATAATAAAAATTACAACCCGTTATTGGTTTGCACGGTTCAGTTCTGAAAGCACTAATGAGAACTCGTGTTTTTCGGAAACTTTGGTCAAAAATTGGCCTTAAAGGCATTGTGGAAGCCGATGAACCTCCTAATCTACGGTAAACTCAGCAGCTTCAAGCCACATTATTTGCGAAAGATTGCAAGACAACTTTATAGATTGCCCAACGAGCTTAACGTCTTCCAGAGAGACGCCCCGAGACTTTGCTTCAATAACTTTCTCAAAAACAAGGATTTTCAAGCGGATTAAATACTGCGAAAAAGATTACTCTTATAATGAAACTCTAAGCAAACCTTAATCTTCGTACCAAACATTGTGCAAAACAAAAAATGTCCTTATAAGTGATGTCCAGCCCCCTTGGTTTGGTGGTCTAGTGCTGGTGTGATTCAATAGCTTAAAGAAAACGAAAATGTGTTCTTTTATTTCCACCACTGAAAGTTGCATTATGTATTTTTTTGTTTAAGAACTAATATTCTAAAAAAACATAGATATATTATTGATTAATTGTTATGTAGTAGGTAGACCCCTAATATTAGTATATTTGGTTGTTTCTTATTTTGATTTAATTTTGTAGATTATATGGACTGGGCGGCTCCTACGACACAGGGAATCCTAGTGTGGTCAGTGCACTATTAACTATCATGTATATATTAATCTTAAGCCAAAAAATAACATTCTAAGGATCTTTCGGTTGTAAATGTAAATCTAAAATAAAAAACTAAATACAGTGTTAATTATCTTCTCCGATTGAAATGCACGCGTCTGCTTTTAACAATTCCGATAACAAATTATGCGATACAATCGCATGAATAAATAAATAAATTAAATTGGTACACTGTTGCGAAGCAATACATGAACGTACCTAGATGAAAAATATGAATAACAAAAAACCTTAACCTCATAATAATCGGCGCTCGTGATGCTGAGTGATTATGAGACCCCTTACACATTAATACGATACGAAAAATGTGAGTACATTTTTCGTACGTACATACCTAAGTACATTTAATTTATCTATACCGAACCGGAACTACGACGCTCAATAATGAGTTCATCATGAAAATCCAACACACCTGGAAGGATGTAGAACAATGAAAGCTGCAGTTCGTATTTATAAGATGCCATAAACTTCTTGTACACAATTTAAATTTAGCCGTAATGAATCAACTCGTTAGCCTGTAGTCAACTGTTTCTCTTTTAAAATGTTTGAGTTGCTCAAGCACCGTGACCTTATTTTTTACTCTTCTCTTGCAAACAATGTACATTCCGACTTCCAATATTAGTAAAAGAAGCGTCGAATAGCAAGAAATATTTATTCATTATACTAAATGCATCCTTTAATATTTTGGTTTAATGAATACCTTATTGAGAGCTGACGTAACGATTGCCGCGTAAACATCTACGATAACATAGCGACATGTATATTTTAAAAGAATATCATAAACTATTTATTTTTCTTAAATATTTTCGACAATACTACTTATAATAATGCGACATTCAATGAACAAAATAACCGTAAACGTCAGTTAGTTTTAATAGGAAAGATTATTTTTTAAATAAATAACTTAATCACCCAGCGTGCATTCGTGATGTCAAAAAAGATGGGTCTGACATGGGTAAAACCATGGAGTCAAAAGCTAGTCAAATATATAAAATTCTTGAAGCTTAATGTGAAACTGTTGCACTTAATGGCCAATCATGTCGTAAAGTTCACATCACTTTCGTAGAAACTGCTCTTAAATATTTAATTTTTTGTCATAAAATATTTATGGACTGCGTAACGGGCAGATTACGAGTTAGAAGACGCCACCCTATTTAGTTCTAACTAGTTTCCGCGTTAAATATATTAATCACTTCAGTTGGAGGGCTTCCTAATTTTATCTCGTCCCCGTTTCTCATTTCCAATATAGTCCTGTGCAATAAAAAAACTGTTGTCTCTAAAGCATTGAGTTGTTCGTGTAAGCCGCTTGCCATAAATTGCACAATAAAATAACAAAAACCTAAATTACTAATTGAAATATTTTCTACCAACAAGCTCTACTTTGCATATTTCTAATAAGCACATAATTTGTGAGAAGAGTTGCAACGGTGGACACAGATAGTGATAGTATTCATATTTCATCAGACAAAATATGTTTATTTTGCTTGTGATTTAGCATCAAAGTAGTAGGTATGTAAAGTACCAATTGATTGCACCAGAACTGTGGTTCATGGACAGAGTAAGGTAAAGCGTGTTGTCGGTGTGACCTACCAGTGTGGGTCATAAAGCATGTGGGCAAAGGTGTGGTGCTGGGTGGCTGCGTTACAGTGTTCGACACCTTGCGCTGCGCATAATGCGCGTCCTTGGGCTCCCAGAAGAACACGTAGTAGAGGGAGAGCATGATGGCGGCCAGGGACACGCAGAAGACGTATATGATGACGGTGAGCACGCGCACGCTCTTCTTGTCGCGCTTCCGCTCGTACAGCGCCTCCAGCACCACCTCGTGAGCCGAGGCGGCGCCAACTCCCAGCCTCACGGAGCCGCCGCACGAGCGCACGCTGCCCGACAAGTACGACCTGCCCGACATCGCCCCGGAATGCACTCGCGTCCTCACGGAAGCCGCTAACTAGGCCACACTTATCGATATGCCCCACTTCGGCCGATGCGCCTCGACCTGCCGCCGGGTCACGCGGCCCGTGTCTGAAGCTTGACACCTTCTGATGCCGACTGTTGTTCCATTATTGTGCCGTTCGCTTCAGTATTCATTTGTTTATCCTTTAATTTCACGCTCACGTTAATATGAGATCTATTCCAGTTACTGACGTAGAGCCGATCGCGTTACGTTTGTCAGGAGCCCTCGTTCGCAAAGCTATATTGTTTTTAAAGATTACTTTTGTGTTTATGTAATATTACGAATCTAAAGATAATTCAGCAGTAGCGAGGCTCGATGTGAGGAAGCGCGAGAGAGCGGCGACGGGCCGCCGGGCGTCGGAATTGCGTCGAAGCGTGTAACAATTTGCAAACAATGTTAATTTGGCAGAGGTCAACACGTTATTAATGCGAAATGTTGTCACAGCGGGTGACAGCCGCGTGACGTGTGACATTGCGTAGACGGGTGGTCGCAGTTGGGCGGATGGCAATGGGCGGGCGGCGCGCGCCTCCACCAAATTTGATCAATAACAAAATTCGCAATTTGCGTAATGTGTAAGTGGGCTCTCATTGCGAAGTAAATTAATGTATCTCTTACAAACCTTTTAAATTATCTTGTTTGTCTGACAAATTTCGTTTATGAAATTATTATTTCGTTAATGAAATAAAATTATTAATTTTTATACCATTTAATAAATGAAGTGAACTCTTAATTTTGCTAATTACATATATCGGGAAATTATCCCTCGGGTTCTGTATGCAATGCTTTGATCACGCGATGATAGTACATAATTTATTGTCTTGTGAGAGTTCCAAAAATTAACAACTATGTATTTCTTTATTCTAGAAATAAACGTTAGTGTCAACCTCATTTCGCGGTACTTTTTGTGAGCAACTATTTGACCGCTAAGCCGCGCATCAGGTACGGTCGACAGACGACAAATAAGACAGATAAATCACTTTCAGCTATTATAAGGTGTTAGTTCTAACTTTGAAATATATTTTTTCTAATTTTATATTTAGACCAGTACCATTTTATTAAATAGGTTATTTGAGAGTTGAAAACAAAACAACAGTGACATTGTTGTCAGAGCGGATCTAGTTTACGTCGCTTTAGTCAAAAGTTAGTAGAACTCTTCCTTAAACTTTATTACAAATCATACATAAACCCCTCGTATTTAAATATTTCTATTATTAGGTATGTTGTAAATGTCTACTGCATATACTAGACTGAATTGTTATTATTCTCAAATTGTATTGTATGTATAATATATGTGATTTTAAAATGTATTTCTTTTAGAAAGATATGCGCAGACAGAACTAATATTCGTTAAATATAAGTCCTAATACTGTATATTGAATGCGCGGTAAACAAACAATTAATTGCAAAGTCGTTAATTGTTGTTTAGTTCGACACAATTGGGTTAGGCAGTATCAATTGGATTACAGGAAACCCCACGAGGTAAGCCTTCGTACTCACCCACACCGCAACATCGGATAGTACCGAATTACCTTCTCACTTTATTATTGCAACTTTCCCACGGCTTGACATGCAGTAAATGCAATGGAAGGACATAGGGAAACCTAATATAAGCCAAAATAGAAGAGATTGACGTATCCAAAATAGACAAATTTGTCACTTAATGATTTTATTTGCTTAGTTAAGTTAATATTAGTTGATTTGGAACGTCAATCTGGGATATTTTAGTTCATATTAAGTGGAAAGTCTTCCAATCAGAATCGACGCTATTGTTATTCTTTTGATTAACATATAACCTAATCAAGTTTAGTATAACGACTAAAAATCGTTATTATTCATAAGATATACGTATCACCGTCATCATCTCATCTTGGGTTATCTTAAACCTACAAAGCAATTTACCACTTTAGAAATTGAAAAAGAGATAGGGCTCAGTGGAATGCTTATGAATGAGCGCCTTAACTACACGAAAGATAACTTAGTGCACGTTTTTCCGCTATCACTAAATGCATTTACCGAAAGGAATTTTCACTTAATCGAATGAACAAAAACCAAAAGATAACACAAGATCTAAATCGAATCTGATTGCATTCTATAATGAAATAATACTTTGAGCCTATTTTTAAGTAAGAAAAATATAAGTGGCGTTTTTAACAGCAACTCACCCGTGAAATTGAACGTCAGGTTGTCGCCCGTGAACGTTGGGCGAAAATCCAAATCATCAGCGCGCCTCGCGCTGGTCTGGCCCTGCGACTCGGTCAGCTCCGGTGACTTCCACACGCATATATAGTACACGGAAAGAAGAATCGCGGCAAAAGAAACGGAGAACAGATACGCCAGTACAGTGAGCACGCGGACAACGGTGCTTGCACTTTTCTCTCGATAGTCTTTCCCCGGAGCCGAGCCACTGACTCCGGCCAGGCCACCCACAACATGCTGCTCGACGACTCCGTCTTCCCCGTTCTGATGGTTTGTCATCTCTACCGATTCATGTCCGCTTCGGCACTAAAGTTACGCGCGGCAACTCCATAATATAGATTCAAAATATATGAGGTGGTGGCGTGTGGCGATTCGCGGATGATCAGAGCGAGTGCGGCGGCCGAGTGACCACATAACATTCAATGCGCGGTGCTGCCGATCTAAACCGATTAAGTATACACCACACGCGTCACGATTATAACGTTATACGTATGTATATTCTCAATTTTATATCCTACAGAAGAAGCCGGCAGTCATTTTCATTTCATTCATATCGCGGAAATATCGAAATAGAATGTAGTTTGAATTCTATTAAAGTTTTTATGTTTCGTTTGTTTACGTTAACAGCTTTATAAGTACTAAAATAAATATAACTACTAACACTTACACGGCACTATACTCTTCATGAATCTGTCAAATATTGGGAATCGATTAAAGAGACTCGCATGCATTTAAAATCCTACTAAATAATAAAATATTTTTTAATTATTATGATTTTCATATTTTTGGAAGCCTTTGACTATTCCCGACGCGTATTTGATCCAATTCTATACAAGTATAAGCCCTCCGCGTCACAATATTATTAGACTTAAATTGTATTACCGATATAAGGTGTTTATCTTTCAAGACTTGACAAATCCTGCAAGATGGAATCAGTTTCACAATAGCAAAATAAGTAGAAATTACATAACTATAGTGCAATGTAGTTATATACAGTGTAAGCAATAATTTTATCATTTAAACAAGATGAAAAATTCATAAGCAATGAACAGAGGGAACCGTGAAACCAGAACAAAAGCAACTATGCGATTTATCATCGAAAGTAAAAACTAAACGGAAGTCTGAATATAAGATGAAACTTTTGATTTGAAATGGATCCGCACATTGACCTATTTATTTTCTCCGCTTATTTTTTCAATCGAAGGTTAATGTGATTGAATATTGCGCGAATTAACGTTTCCTGAACTAAACGTAACAATTGAGGTGTCAAGTGAATGGTGGCGTGAAAATAATTTCATTAATGACATTTATTTAAAGACTTCAGTAATGAGTAAGATAGGCTAGAGTAGAACATACAATATTACAGAAAACAAATTATATTATTACCGTAACTTACTATTAGTATAGTGAAACAATAGTCTACGAAAGCTACGATTAATTGCGATAGATTAAACGTTTTCCAAATTCAATATGCAAATCTAATGAGCATTGGGAGTTGGGACGTAGGTCATCCATTATAGATAATTGGATCGCATTATCGGAATTGAAATACAAGTAGAAGGTACTGCCATGTTTATATTGTATGGTAATCAATCATGAAACCGGATAGTATGTGTACGCCAATAAGTGGATTTAAAATGAGAGCATCTACGTAAAAGCTGCGTGAAAGGTGATAAATCCATTAGGGACGAATCTTATTAACTCAATGAAATACTCGGGTTGTGCTTTAAATATATTCAATTCAAAAAGAGCTTTTATCCACTTGCGATTATTGCTATGTGCTGACTAACAACACTCCACGTACTGAACAATTAAAAAATTTCTGTAAGAGAGACTGAGAGACGGTTTTGGAGAGAATATTGATGTTGATCAGTAGAAATTGTGTTCATCATCTCACGAACCCTAAGCGTCCTGAGATCTCGCGACGCATACTGATAATTTAGTAGACCTCTATATTTAGAAAAGAAAATATTCTTAAATATAAAATAATCAATGAACGAAGGTAAATCATTTTCATTTAAGCATTGAATATATAAATTTGACGAGTTTCGCTATCCATGTTCCCGATATAGGTCCATAGCCGTATATTGTATGAGGAATTTAATCGCCTTTGTGTAAACGATTGTGCATCTGCAATCTATCAGTTGGCAGTCGTTAATCCTGTAAGTATTTAATGTACTTCTTGCTTTGTTAGGAAATTTCGACTTATTTAAATATACATTGGTGGTATTACTATACTCTATTGACAGATAAACTAACTGATAAACTAATTGTAATACCATTCAAAACCCTAATAGACCAATATACAAACAACACTCCGAGAAAAAACCAACAACCACTCGACGTACGTTCCGCCCGACACCGGAACATCCTCAGGATGCCTCTTCGCTCATCGAGTGGTTGTGGGTTCTTTCGGGGAGTATTGCTTGTAGATTGGTCTAATAGGGTTTTGTACTATGGACTTCCGCGAGGTAATGCCTGATTCTATTAATTATATAACACAATTATCTAGAACCACTAATATGATAATTATGTTATCTATTGTAGTTTTAATCTTTATTATTTGAATAAAATACGAACTTGAATCGCCTGTCCGACTTTCTTGACTGTTGAAGCGAAACATTATGTTGAAAATAAACACTTAATTGAATGTAAACTTAAGTATAAACTTTTGCATCATCAACTTCTTTTTTTATTATAAAAAAATAATAACGATGAAGAAAATGAGAAAAGGATTTCAAAAACATCCTCATAGTCGCTGGTGTTTAATTAAAGGTCTAGAATAATATTTATCCTTAATTTAAAAAGTTCAAATTCAAGGTGGTTCAAATTCAAAAAGAAAAAATTGATATACCAGTTAAGGGAGACAGTTAAGGTTAAAGAAGCGCTAACCCTGGATGGTGCATACAGGGTACCTACAGAACTTATGTGGTCCGCCGAAGTTGGAGGGAGGAGGGGTGCAGAAAGAGAACAAAATTGATGGACTAAAGACAATACATGGCACATTCGAGAGATAACAGGTCACCCAACTGGTTGTGGAAACCCACCAAGGAATTACCCCTAAAGGTTTTAGACCCGCCGCACCACAGACCATGATGGTCTTCCAAGAATATAATATAATATTATGAATGTAAAGAACAGAATACATACAATTCTCATTTATCAAATCTGCACAGACAACTGTAGTTATGATCATTGGAAGTCTGGTAACTTAGTATTCCCTAGCGCAAACTAGCTGTAGTAGTTAAACTAGCTGGCCATTCCACGTGCGAAAAAAGATGAACCCTTGTTAAAACGTACTAGAGGTTCGGTGCATTCATTTCCCCAAAGTGCAGGGTGCATCATAGCACTCCAGATACTATGATGGACCATATGCTTAGTAAACGCTGGCTTTGTAAGCCGGCCATCCTAAGTGCGAAAATGAACTATGCAAACCATGCTTGAAACAGCAACTCTCTATTTGCTTTGCAAGCCTACTATTCACCAAGATCCTTCTATTAAAAGGATAATATTATAAACAATAGCAACGGTTCGATCGGCTTCCCTAAAATGCTTACTTCCCATCCGGGTACTAGAGCCCACCATGTCAAGTATTGAACGCTCATTTCAAATGTAACTTTGTTAATTTATCGTGTGGAATAAAGCTAGCTTATTAAATGAATATTGAACTTTTGTTACTGACATCATAAAATAATTAGTTGAAATATTAACGTGATATGTTATATAGATAACATATTATATAGTGCCAATATATCTTGTGGTATATTAATACTTCATCATCACTTATAAAAATAATGTCGCATCGAATAATGTTTTGATAAAACTTAACTTATACTACTTCTCTAAAGTAGCAGATTGCCCCTTACGGTTATTATGCAAGGCATAGCCTAAGTTAGTAACAACTAGATTATTTTGTAGGGCTACGTATCTAGTGGCTGCATATCGATTCCGCACTTTATCTCGTGAGCGGTGAAGCCGTTAGGTATTAGCCACGGTTGTAGCGCTTCCTGAAGGTATAATAGTTGCGGTAACCAAACGTGTCCTCGAGGTTAAAGAATGTCCTTTTAGATTGACACACTGATCTAGTTTTACATGAGCAGTATGCAAGAGGAAATATCTATTCCGATAAACATCTGTTAAATGGTTAGTTAGGCTGTTCGAATGCAGACTTGTCGAATGGAGGAAAAAATTATTTTCGAAAAATAAAAACTTTTAAAGAAAAAAAAAGTCTTGTCTTGCCCGCTTTTGAAAGAAAAAAAGTCAGACCTCACTCAGGAATAGTTTTGCTTTCAAATTAATGGTGTAAGTAGGTACCTATAGAAATTCACATTCTAAAATACTACATTATCAAAGTACATTTTTCTGAATAATGAACATCGAAATTTTAACTTTAAAGTATCAGTTCTGATAACAGAGGTGTACTTTTTTAAATATGTGTGCTATGCACCTTCTTAAGTTCATATATACTTATTAAATACTAGGTATAATAATTATGATAGTATTTATGCTCATTAATATATCACAAGAATGAATAAGACGTTTATTTTCCTTCTACCTTGTATTTTGGTAATTATTAATTAGATCATATCTATATATGTATATTATAAATACAGAACATATTGTCTTAAGTTCTACTGACGATACATTGATTGTTGACTACCGGCATCCGGCTCGCCTTTACATAACCAAAAATACCTGAACGTACAAACGAGAAATAAGTCAAATTATTTAATTTAAAAATTAGACAGAATTGTTTTCATACTTTGTATTTATTTATTAATATAGTGTTGACACTCACTTATGTGTGCGTGTAGTTAATTCTTGTTTTGATCAATTTAATACTTATCTACCTAAATAATTATCAAATTATCAATCGTATCATAAGCTGAATTTCTAACCTCGATAAGAAGTACAGTATTTTACCATAAAATAATATTTAACCTAAACTATACATACTGAGGATTGTTCGTAAAGGAAAGCAAAAAAATGTCAATAACTGTGCATAAAAACATTGTGTCTGGGCCAGAAGAAGAACTCATACCAGCTCATCTTTCTTATGGACAGTTTCTATTTGATAAATTCAAAAGTGGCGGTGATAAAATAGCTCTAGTAAGCAATACATCCAATTATTTTATAGTTAGCAAGTCAATGTCCCTGCAAAATATTTAATTATTTTCTAGGTGTGTGGTGAGACTGATAGATCAATGACCTTCAGGGATATTCTGCAGAAAAGTCTCAATCTAGCTGTAGCACTACAAACACTTGGTCTAAAAAAGGGTGATGTTGTGTCTCTTAGTTGTGAAAACCGTTTCGAGTTCACAGCAACATCACTTGCTGTGATTTTCTGCGGTGGTGTGCTATCTACTCTTAATGTTACATATTCACCAGGTAACCCAAATTCTTCTGTAATTGTTGTGTTTTTTCCAAAAGAAATGCCTCAATTCTGTCATTAAGTAAAAGCAATGGAATATAGTCTATGAATACCTATGGTTTAATGTTAGCTAATATTAATAATGACATTCTTTTTCATTCTTTAATTGAATTAAAACATTGATAACCAATATTTTGTAAATTTAAAAATAGATTTAACAAATCTTTTCAGGTGAGATCACCCACATACTGGAAATAACAAAACCAAAGTTTATTTTTACTTCACCAATAACAGCACAAAATATATATGATTGTAGTAAGGACCTCAAATATGTCCAAAAGCTTATCCTATTTGGAGAATATGATGTCGTACCAGCACTGTTCTATGATGAACTAGTTAAAAACCATGTAAATATTGAAGACTTCACTCTAGTGGATGTTAATGGTGCTGAAGACACTGTGGCCATTATGTGTTCTTCTGGTACCACTGGCTTGCCCAAAGGTGTGATGCTGACACATGTTAATTTCCTAACACTATCATCTCACATGAGGTAAATATCTGATGTAATACCACTTCACAGTTCAGTTTTTTAGCTTTGGTATGTCTAACATCTACACTCAAACATTGCAAGAACTGAAAGTAGCAGCCAGACATATATCTATTTGAAATGTACCCTATCTTAACTCTTAAAATTAGACTGGATTTCTATAAATGAACATGAATGTATTTATAGCATGCTACCACCTTATTAAGTTGGTAGTTTGTTTAATATAATAAGTTAATAAAATCTTTTTGGGGGCTTTAAAATGTTGTATAAAAGTGAATTGAATTCATATAAAACATAATAAAGAATAAAATAAAAATATACCAAAATCTATTTCAGATACTATTTAAACACATGTCAAGAAAGAAAAGGCCACATTGTAAAGAGAGGCTTGTCATTAATACCATGGTTCCATGCTTATGGATTCATAACAACACTGGCCGTTCTAGCATTGCATGTTGAAGTGGTATTCTTGATGAGATTTGAAGAGGAACAATTTTTGGAAACTATACAGAAGTATAAGGTACTACAATATTGTGAAGTTTTTTGAGATATTGATATGTTCTCAGATTTTACAAAGACCAAGTGATAAGAGACTTGTATCAGCAATTTTCGTATACCTTGGCTTTACATTTTTTTTATAGAGATGCCAACACTTTTCTAATAATATGTTTAATAATGGACACTTTACCTAAGAAACAAAATCTTAAAATGGGTCCAGTGGTTTTATATACATTCTTCTGAACTATGTTTTCAGATAAACATGACAACTATAGTGCCACCATTAGCTGTGTTCTTAGCAAAGCATCCTCTGGTGGACAAGTATGATTTGACATCACTTAAGGAAGTGTGGTGTGGCGCTGCCCCACTTTCCAAAGAAATACAGATTGCTATCAGTGAAAGGTTTGATATACATATTTAATTACAAATGAATGTCTCCACATTTACATGTTTCCTATCATTGTTGTTTACAAAATACATTGCTTCACTCAATATGGAATGAAATATTGTAAAAAACATAAAAATAAAGCTATCAGCTGTAGACATGGTGAAAAAAGTGCACTTACATTATATAGGGAACTAAACACAAACTGATTTGTCTCAGATAAGGAAGTTAAACCATTGCATGTCATGAGATTATTTTAACAGGCGTCAAAAAATAATCCATATATATAGTAGAATAACAACGTTTGCTGCATTAATTAGTTATTTTTAATATTGTAGAACAGGAATAGACCTTATAAGACAAGGCTACGGTCTTACAGAAGTGACGATGGCGTGTTGTGTTGACGTCATAGGAAAAGCAAAGATCGGCTCGTGTGGGACGCCCGCGCCGGGGATGAAGATCAAGGTATTTTTTTTGTTCTATTTATTTTAAATTGACTTAGGTACTAACTGTCATTTTTTTACGCTAGATGGCGCTGCCTACAATTATACTCCGAGGACGTAATCTTTTTTTAAATCCTAATGTTTTATGTATTGTAATCCTATTGAGCCATCCAAATAAGATAATTAAGAGATGAAAGATACTTCACTTTCACTTTTTTCACAAATTTCATGTGTTACATCTGTGTCCAACAAACCTAACTTTATGAACACATCAAAAGATGAGTTCAGTGAGACTTAACAGTTGATGATAAAATTTATTTATCAAACTTCCAGGTAATAGATATAGATTCTGGGAAGCCCTTAGGTCCGAACAAAGAGGGTGAGGTCTGGATAAAATCTCCTCTACAAATGAAAGGTTATTTGGGAGACCCTGAGGCTGGTAACGCGTTGCTGGATGGAGAAGGCTTCATACGGACGGGAGACATAGGTTACTATGACGAGGAGGGCTATATCTATATTGTAGATAGACTAAAGGAACTAATTAAATACAAAGGATTTCAGGTACTGATTAATGTTGGTCAATATAACAATTATTATCAATTCATTATTTTTTTTATTTTATTTTTTATAAAACAGGGGGCAAACGAGCAGGAGGCTCACCTGATGTTAAGCGACACCGCCGCCCATGGACACTCGCGAAGCTAGAGGGCTCACCAGTGCGTTGCCGGCCTCTAACTTAGATATGTTTATACACTCTTTTTTTTTTCATTAATTTAAATAAAATAAATCAAGATTCTTATGAAATTTGAAATACTTGAGATAGGGTTAAAAATATAAAACGATCACTTGAAATGACGTATCGTGTTTTTTGGATTAGATATGCTGATTTTTTTCTAATTTTTAAACATTTTTTATTTAAAATGGATTTTTTCTCATAAAAAGGTAGCTCCAGCTGAGCTAGAGGCGTTGCTGCTTCGCCTTGAGGGAATAGCAGACTGTGGAGTTGTTGGTCTTCCGGACGAAGTAGCAGGAGAGCTACCCATAGCCTTTGTGGTATTACAAGCCGGAGCCAACCTTTCGGAAAACCAGATCACGCAATACGTCGCGTCCAAGGTACACCGAATGTGACTGTCTAAACACGTCATATACAAATTACAAATAGGTTCTATATAAACAAAGCGATTAGATTTTTTAAAGTGTTTTTCCTAAACTGGAAATTCACTGGACAACAACTATCACCAATTATTATCAAAAAATACGATTGAGGAGTGATAACAAAATATTTATGACATACACATTGTATGATATCTATATATCTTGATATTTTATCTTCACGATTTTATCGATTCCAAACATCGTCACGTTTTTTTTTCAAGGACTTGATAAATGCACTTAATAATATTACACTTGTAGGAAATTGAGTATGTAACAAAATATTGAATCAGCATGACAAACAATATATGGTTTGATCGAGTTTGTAAATGATTTTAGGTATCGCCGGCGAAACGTTTGCGCGGTGGAGTTCTATTCGTCGATGAAATACCCAAGAACCCATCTGGGAAGATATTGAGAAGAGAATTGAGGAAGCAATTATCGTCTTTTAAAAAGAGCAAATTATAACACTATGACCAATTGATTTTTATGATCAGAAACTAACTCATTCAACATTTACTTATTGAAATTAAAATATTGATACTCAATATAAAAATATTATATATTTCTTTCCAACAATTTATACAATAAATATTAAGCAGAAAGCTTATTTTTTAATTCTTCTGGTATTCTCTGAATTGCATAGTTATGTAAGTCATCATTGATGGCTGCAAGCACACCTGTTTTGTTGGGTCGAGCTTCACTTGCTCCGTATTTGTAGAAATTACCAAGTATGTCAGTTAACTTTCCCCCTGCCGCACTGAGCACAGCCTCAGGGGCACATGTATCCCATTTTTTACATCCCGGGCTAGCAAACACATAAATAGATGCCTTGCCTTCTAGCAGTTGTAACACCTGAAAAGCCATGATATTTAATTGATTGAAATGTATGAGAAAAGATTACCTTTAAATTTGGCCTTGAAGATGCAATTATTGAACTCACTGCAAAAATACAATTTGTGTCATGCTACAGACCATTTTAGTATTAATAAGCAAACATACCTTATATCCTGCTCCACCAACTCTAAGAATTTGTGCTGCTTTCATCACTTGGAGTGCATTTTCAACCACAGGATTTGAATGACTCCTTGTAGTTGTAATTACCAAAGATTCTGGAGGACTTCCTGGAGTAAATCCACCAACACCAACATCCTTTAGCCCCCAAATAGTGCGGCCCATTTTATTTTCATCCCCAACAGTCTTAAAATAAGGCTGATGAATAACACCAGCTACAGGTTTTTCATTCACCGAAATCCCAATCAGAACAGTAACATGCTCAAGAAAACCTAGAACAAATTAAAATACTTAAATATATACCAATATTCATCTTCACTGTGCATGCTACTTATTCATCATGCAAAGCCAGCCATGACAACCATACTATGTAGCTGTGATCATCCACCAAATAGATTAGCATTCCATTAGTATTTGTGATTGTTAATAAATTATTTAATAAAAATGAGGTATTATTTCATAAACTATATATGCATTCAACAATAAGAACCCATAAAAACACTACCTAGACTATTAAGTACACTGAATGCTTTTCCATTTACCATATTTTGATTGTAGTAAACTTATATACCATTTCATACTAATAAATGGATGTGTTAAGTACATTTTCCACCTTTCCCAAGGATCTCTCTTCAACATTAGCGCACCTAAAATTTATGTTTCAAGTATTTGTTAAACTAAACTGACTAAACTGATATCAACACCGTTTAATAACATTAATTTATAAGTGATTTTCAGCTATTGTCATAAAATTTTGCATTTATAACTGTTTAAAGAAGTTTACACTCATATATATATATTTGTATATAATATGACTTTTTGAAAAATTTGGTAAATATATTTTTATTATGTATTTCAAATATGCCTAAAAAGCAATTGAGGGCCAATTTCTTATGTAAGTACAAACCTTGAGTGTATTCAGCAGTTCCATCAAGAGGATCAACCCAAACTACAATATCTTCCTCCTTTATTCCTTTCAAACTGGCTGGACATTCCAAATTTAATATTTCCTTGTCAGCATCGGTTTCCAGAAATTCATGTGAAGTCTGGATCTGTAAAACAAAAATTTACCACAATTTTTTTTAATAATAAATAAAATCTTTGGACTTCATAATGTGATAGTGGTATGTGGATAGTCACCTCATTTCCATCTTCCTCGCCTATTATTTTCACTTTAGGATACTGAGCACTAAGTGAGGCAATAATACATCTTTGAGCTGAGCGGTCTGCCTCTGTTTGATAATCATCCTTTCCCTGAAGAAAGTATAATGAAAGTTTACCGATATTCGTTCTTTATAGACTAAAACACGTAACATATAATATACCTTTTCGACAATGCCAAGTTCACCTTTACTCATTATATCTCTAACAATTTTACCAGCTCTGTTGGCAACAGATACTGATGAAGCCAATAATCTCACTATGAGAGGAGCTGTTTGCGACATTTTTAACAGTAAACTAGACGAAAAATCTTTAAAAAGGTCAAAAAGGTTGCAAAGTACTAAACGAATTAAGAACTGTGAGAAGGCAAAAGTTTCACTAATAACTAAAATTTATTTTACTTGAGTCTACTGATATTTGTCGAGTTTCCCTACGCGATGTGTCATTGCCAAGTGCAAACAATCAATGTCATATTTGGGTTCAAAGATTAGTTCTTTTAATTAATGTTATGAATATTTCTCCTACGATGCACAAATACATAAGGATTTAGGCTATGATGCTTGATTTTGAAACATTGTTATATATATGATACAACCTTATACGTTTAAATACTTTTTAGTTACCATAAGCAACTACGATATATAGATTATTCTACGATGACTTAGTCAGTATTAATATATTACTAATGTCTAAACTCTAAAGATGTGTTTCACTGTTATTAAAATATATATATAAACATATAATACACCACATATATGCTTCTTTAAATTTTGCAGTATTTTTCCGTAAATAATTGCACTAAATACGCTGTTTTTCTAACGGCGAACGACATACGAACTTCGTGACGTCACAGCCAAATAATCTAAATATTTTTTGTCTGTTTCTGTTCCAATGAAACCTTAAGATATAAATTATAATCAGTGGGTCTCTTTCAGTCTCTTTGCAGTGGGTTCAGTTAGCTAGAAGAGAAGACATCGACAGCAATTTACTATTAAAAATGTTTTTACCTGAGAAAACACATCGTTTGAAGAAAAAGTATTTTAAATATAACATTTTCAAAACAAGAGATAATTTAAGATCTCCTTTTCAAATAAAAGTTAATTGTTTTTACTGATATCCCAATAATAACTAGTTTTATAAAACCGAATATTTGATCGTAGAAATAAAATTATCAGCTGTATTAAAAATTCTTTGGACATAGACATCCAAAAATCATCTAAGGCTTTTCATCAACCATTTGGATGGTCTGAATAGAAGAAAACTGTTGAAACTATTTATTTTCCTGCACACCAAATGGGTTGGCAAAGTTTGTGTCTCAAGGCTACGGTATTAGAACAAGTCATGTGGCAATAGTAGAAAATTGCAAGAATGCATTGTTTCTCTTTTTTGTTGTTTGTACTAGTACTAGATGTTTTAATATAATGAAGCACATCATCACCACATTCTCCCCCCCCGGGCAAAAGGCCCCCCCCAAGGAACGCCACAACACTCGGTCCTCGGCCTATTATTTCCTTCCTTTTGTATGAAGCACATACAAAATATAATTTTATATATCTCCTCCATAGTTAATACAAAAAATAAATAAATAATTCGAAATGTGACCATTCACCTTAGTGGTTGCCACAGTTGTTGGGAAGCATCCAAAACGACTGCAAAAAAATCTGTTATACATTATTTTGTTAAGTGTAACAGTAATATTAAAACGAGATGATTCCAAAATCAAATTTATTTCATGATAAAATCATATATATTTTAAAAAATTAATAAAACTGCTTTTTACAAACGTAATAAGCACGATACATTTATGGAATGAACAATCTATGCCACAAAGCACAGATAAAATAGATTCTAAAAAGTATACTTCAACTGTATTAAAACTAAGCTAAGGCACATTTCTGCATATTTCATAAAAAAAACCTAATTAAAATTTGATCAACACTTTATATACATTTTAAAAAGTATGACCTATAAAACATGCAACTTGTTTCACCTATCCAACTAATATAATTGCAACAATAGCCTAAAATTATTCCGCACCCTTAACACATATGTAATTAACAAATATAAAATGTTTAAATCCAATAGACAAATTAAGGAGCTGTTCCTATATGCTTTTCTCAGTTTTTCACTGAGCAACTCTCAGTACCCAAAAACTGCTTTATTAATAGGAAAAATTTACAATAACATTATCATCCTCTTTTACTATAAAAATATTGCAACCAGGAGCAAATTGCTTTTATTATACCCCATACATGTTCTGTACCACTACAAAGTCAACTTTACGTGTTGTCACTGACTTGTTGCAGTATGTGCATTATAACTTGATCAATGGTATGTGTGCCGAGCATTTTAGCGATATTCTTGTCTTCGACCACGTAGATAAACAAATGCTTCGTATTTTCCCGCAGGCACTGAACCCGGGACCACTTTTCGCGGTCAGCAGGTCTTGCGCCACAGTTCTCTATCACCTTCTCCAATATCTATAACAGTTCAATGTATTTTGATTAATCTTTTTATACATCTGAACCAACTTATTTTATGTATGTTTGTGACTCAGGTGGGCTTAAAAGGCTCAAATCTATGTTTCGGTTTTAGCAGCCATATTTATAAGGGCACACTCCCAACTACAGCACTTTGTGGGTCAAGTTGTTTTTCCTCTATGATTAAGTACTTTATTTTAAATGTATCTATAATTTAAATACATTTGTTTTTGTAAGTTTTAAGTGATAAATAATTGAATTTATATAAAAAAATACCTCTTCAATTGGCTGATCGGGCCATCCAAATTCCTCGAGCAGCTCTTGATCAATAAGTTTAGACAACAACTCTTTTAGGTTTTCTATTAATTCCTCTTCACTCAAAAGTGTATTTGGTTCATTCTGAAACATTTGGTTTGTATAATTTTCGCTTAACCCAGCAGATGTATTCTTAATAAAATCTACATAGGATCTCTTTCTTACCTTCGTAACTTCCATCTCTACCTGATCGCTCACCTCCTGCAGACCTCCATAAAGTACTCCAGTGCCATAGTCCTCGATAATGCGGTCTGACTCCGCGTCCAACATGTTCAGAATGGCGTCCAACTCCGACTTTGTCACTCGGGGCGTGGTCACGTGCGAGCCCTGGAGGATATTGAAAGACCACCATTTATAATAACTTCGATGGCAAATTCCAACCTTAAACAAATATTGTCTTCCCCAAACGAAACTAGCTACTACAGATAAACAGGATTTGATACTAATATTTAATGGCAACACATGGTATTTCATGTATAGGATTCTCTGCTCGTGGCCTAATCCTTAAGAGGAAAAAGCAGATATTAATATAATTAACAGTGAAAGTATTACTAATACTCACGAGCACACGTCGCACGTGCATGAGCCGCTGCGTGAACACGTCGGCGTGGTGTTTCCTGACGTGGCGGAGCAAGTGCTCGCCCCTGATGTACGCCCGTGCGTTCACACAGTACATACAGCGGCGCGGACGGTCCAGCGCGTGCGTGGGCACGTGACGCCGCATGTTGATCTCCTTCTCGAAGGGCTTGCCGCACACCTCGCATTTGAACGCTGCACAAACAATCTGCTACTAATCATTGATTGTCTTCCACCATATATTCACTATCCAAGATAACAGTTTCAATCCCCACCGGTTCCTGAGCTAACCAAACCAAGCTTTTAAGGAGTAAGCAGTGGACTCCTAGACATTGTCAATAGATATATAATCTACCCCTACTGGAAGATCAATATATATTTTTAGCATGTTCTGTTGGGACGAATTTCATACCTTGGAGGTGTTCTTTAATGTGAATTGCTCGGTGCTCATTATTTTTAAAATCTGTTTCTTCACAGTCTTCAAATGGACATGATAATGCAGTCAAATCATGCTCTTCCTCGTGAGTTTTGGCCCTTTAATATATTGCAAATAAATTCTTAGTTAAAAGATATACAATTATTTTTATCCAACAACATTTTTTTATCAACAGAAATTAAATATTTACAAAGAATGGTGGGTCAAATGAGTAGATCCCAAAACTAAGCAGCAATTGAGCATATGGGTGTTTCAAAATGAGTTTTAACCAACCAAAAGTACACTAAATAAATGTTTGAAATTGAATAGTACTTTATCTTACTAATATTGGAAACTTTTGCATAGATGGAATATGAATTAAGAACTTACTCGTCTTTGGTTTTAAAGCGTTTTTTACAAATATTGCAACTGTATGCCATGTGTTGGTTGAGGTGCCTCAAAAGCTGGGCTCTCTGGATAAAGGAGTTGGAACAGATATTGCACTTGTAAGGTTTATCCTCCACATGCGTCAGCGTATGGCGCCGCATCACCTCAATTGTGAATGTGCTGTAGCCGCACTGCAAATGCCAGTTTATATAAAAGTATAATAATAAAATTTGCATAATATGTATCTGTAATATAGACACTTAAAGGATACTTTAGGAGTATGACCAACTACAATCCCAATGCAAAGGAGATAACTTATTTCACAAACACATCCAATAATGGTCTCTTTATTTTGTATATTCTTATTGTTATATATATTCCTTGTATCTAGTTATATACATATTGTTAGTTTCGTCCTTAATTGTTTCAAAGGCGAAGTGGGCAATGATGCCATAAAGTATAAAGCCTGTGATTGGCTCTAAAGGTTTTCACTGTGGTAAACTAGCTATTTGAAGTTATTGCATAGAAATCGGTAAATATTTTCTCTTTTTAATTAAAAATAAATGTAATACAATAAAATAAAACATAGTAATCAAAATTTTACTTTGAACTTATATTGTATTAGATATATAACACTTGTTATTGGACAATCACCTTTGCATTGGAACTTATTAAAAAAACTTACCATTAAACAACATCCATAGCGGCAATAAAATTAATTTATTAATTAGTTAATCAAATAAATATGTATCAAATGTAGTTAAAAACATAAAATGTAGTTTTTTGTAGTCTTTGAAATTTCCTATCACACCGCATGAAAATAATCAGTATGGCAAATAAGTTTTGCTGAGTGCAAAAAGCAAAGCGAGAAAAATTTGTATTTATTCTTACCACTTCACAAGCATATTTCTTGTCACCATGAATCTCAAGATGCTTTGTCAGGGAACCTCTAGACTTTGTCATCTTCCCACAATGATCACATTCATATTGCAAAGGCTTAGCTGAAATAAGAATGAGGTGACCAGTTGAGCTCTTAATTGCTTTCATTGATTGCCATTGAGCCATTGCAGTACATTTATAAAAACATAAAATGTATATCTTTATAAATTTCTACTAGTACTAATAAAATTCACTTACGCAAATGTAATCTTTGTGAGTGAAGAATAAGTTTTGAGAAATTTTTTGTTGAAAAATCACACATCTTGCATTGAAATCGTTTGCTTATGATATGTTGCAAACGAAGATGTACCATAAGATTATCTTTTCTTGAAAATTTTGCACTACATATCTAGAAAAAGTAAGATACATTAAAATATGGGATTCATGAATATGGGAATAATGGAGGATTCAAATATGTATCTTGTCACACTTACACCACAGGAAAATTCCCGAAGTCTCCGACCATCACACCCTTTTTGCAACATGTGACGAGTGACATGTGCTTTCCTAACAAAAGTCTGAGTACAGAACTCGCATGAATATGTGCCTGAATTATGTTTCTTATCCAAGTGTTCTTGTAAAATTTCTTTATTTGGACAAATAACAGAGCAGTATTCACAACAAACACCATCAGGACCCTCATAATGTTCATTTTCAATATGTTTTTTGAAACTCTTTTTAAATATAAATACTTTAGTGCATTTAGGACAGTGTAACTTAGGCTGAAAGTAGCATAACAAGATTAAGACATCTCTCCTCTTTCCATCTTTTCAAAGTCTTTCTTTGCATATAATATAAAGTTGTATTACTTTCAAATTAAACAATATCATTTATAATGAAATGATATCAGGGAAAAATAACAAGCGTTAAGCATTATTTATAAAAATAATATGGTGTATAGTAATAGGAATTATTTATATTTACATATATAGATTTTTAACTTTTCACGTAATTTTTAAACCTACCTTCTCATCGCTTATCGTGTTATTCTCGCAGCTATTTACATGCGCACCAAAATGTTGCTTTTTCTTAAAGGATTTCTCACAATAGGGGCAAATATATTCCATGACTTCTTTGCTCAAACTTTCTGACGTTTCATTGTTGGTCTCATAAACTAAATTTTGCCTCGAGCTTAATGGCTCAGATAATTTATGACGTGGCCGTCCTCTTTTGCGTTTAGGAGGCATTACAAAACAAATAAATATTAAGAAATCTTAGAATAATTTAAAATTATTTGAAGTATGTTACACTTTGGTCTTTGATATTACTTTCATTCAGGCGCTATTAGCTCAACTTTTGCCCATGCTATATTGCTTTATTTGATCCTTGCTCTAAAAATTCTAAATGGCGTAAGTCGTAACCACTAACCGCAGAGCATCTTCATCAATTTAACAAAATAGATACAGATAAGAGATACGAATATGTAGCAGCTACCACAGACTAGGATAGAATGCGTACTACGATCGGCGTACACTTGTGAGTTGTGATTATGACGAGGCATTAGGTTTATAGGTATATTTATATATACACTACAAATCATAACCCAAACCTCACTTTATTTGTTTTCTTATCTTGTTTGATTTGAATATAGTTAGAGGTCACCATCTATAAGGAACCATAGAGTAGAATTAAATGTATTTGTGTTGATGTTTGAAGTAAGGTATTTGTTGTATTTCTGTTTCCATAGTGATTTCGTATTGAAGCAAACAAAACCTTAGTAGACAACTATATTCATTAATCATATTACCGTACTCGTATAAAAAATACCTACTTAACATTTGAGCTTCAAAAAACAAAAAAAATGAATCATGGAAAAAGAATTAGATTCAAGTATTATAAAAGCTACTCAATTGTCTCTTGGTAAATACGTTAAACGTCCTCCACTATCCGATAAACTATTGAAAAAACCACCCTTTCGTTTTTTACACGATATTGTAACTTCAGTAAGTATTTCACCAACATTTGCATAATCATTTACTCAAGTGTTGTATTTTTACAAAAGATTCCAGAATTGGAATTTTTGCGTGCATTATTAAACCAATTCAGTTTTCATAAGATGATGACCTTTAAATAGCCTTTAACATATCAATACATACTGATCGTATTCAATGTTGTCCACAGGTGTTAAAATCTACAGGATTTTTCGATGGTTTATTTGAAGACTACGAACTAATATCTGATAATGTTAAAGACAGAGAAGCAAAAATAGCTTTTTTGAATAAAGTACTTTATGTTATAAGTAAGTATTTTTTTATATTACGTTATCAGCAAATAAACATACACATTAATAAATTACTCATTCATTTTCATTTAAAGGCAAGACTGTTGGAAAAGAATTGAATGTAAAACCGTCAAAGATAGTTGCTGGACAAGAACCTGAAAAAACAAATGAGCTTTTACAATGCTTGGCTGAAGCTTTAGATAAAAATCTTACATCAAAAGATGCCATTATAAGTTTACGAGAATCTACTGAGGAGAAAAAAAATGTTTCTAAAAAAAAGAAAATATTGGCTAAATCAAAAGAGAGAAATGATATACATAGTACCGCATCTAATAAACAGATTAAATTAAAACAAAACGTCAAACAGAAATCAGATACATCTAAAAATATTTCACCACTGGTCAAAACAGACATTAAAGAATCAAAAGTAAAAAATATTAAGGTTTTGCACGAAAACCCAAAAAAAAATTGTGATGATACTGTTACAAGCACTGAAAATAATTATAATATTAATTCTCTAAACGAAACTCTGCCTATACCTGAGATTGGGAGAAATGAAATTCTAAATAAGGTTGGCGATATCACTGCCAGCAATGATGTCAACGAAAACGTTAATATTGAACACATTGAAAATAAAGAATCAGATAAAAATCATGAGACCACAGAACTAAATCAAGGAGACGAAAATGGCGTACATAAAAGTACTAAGTCTGATGTTGTGATCCTTGAAGCTATGGAAAGGGAAAATATATCAGGTCATAGCTTTGTTGAAACATCAGGAAATGGTGATAACTCCGAGTCTTATACGCAAAATGAACCAGAAAAATATAGAAATAATGACATTTCACATTCTAACATCAATCTAGAAAAATCTAGTTCTAGTAATAGACCTTCTAGCGTCAGACCATCTTCTTCCCGTCCAGGAGCACCAAAAGTGCGAGACAAACAAGATTACAGGGTTCTACCAAATGCGGAAAATATTGCGATTGGTAAAGTTAACATTATTTCAGAAAATGAGCTGCTGGAAGAGGTAGATTTTTTTTTTTGATTCGATCAAATTTCAACTTGTCAATTGTTTTATCTAAAGATAGAAGTTTATTATAGGACGAAGATTCTACAATGGTTATAGAACATTATTCTGAAGATATTGTATCGCAGCATGTTCATGATTATAATGCTTTAAATCAACATGGCCATTTGGTTCAGCAGATTTTAGACGCACAAAAAGAATTCACGCAAGCTAATAAAACTGAAATTGTAAGTTCTAATCAATTTAATACGTTCATCTTTCGATATAATTTATAATTTGTCACATTTTGTTTCGTATAGGACTGGGCAGCTGGATCACAGAACACTAGAAACGAATTTAGTAAAGAGATAGAAAAACTACGTTTTAATGTTCAAGCCGTTTCTCGTGTAGCAAATCCATTGGGAAAAATTATTGATCATATTCAAGAAGACGTTGAAGTGATGCGCCAGGAATTATCACAGTGGTTGCAGATTTATAATGAAACGACAAAGAAATTGTTAAAACAGAAAGCGTTAGTATTTTTTTTATTATACATATTTGAATGTTTTCGGAAAAAAAACCTTACAGATTTCAGTTATTTTCTACATTTGGTTATGTTTTAATATTATTTTCATATATTTTTCAGATTAAACGAAGAAATAATTGTGCCTCTACGAATAAAAACAAAACAGTTAGATATGGATATTTCAGAAAAGTATAAAAAAATCGATAATTTGAAAATATTAGTGTATAAAAACAATACAAAAATTGAAAAGTTATTAGCAAATGAGTATGTTCAATAAAATAGGAAATTAATTAAATTGCAATTACAATTGTCCTCTTACATATATGTTCTCAATCACTTTTCTACACTTTAGAAGGAAAGTATTATACCTCGACAAATCTTGAAATACAATTGTTAAGTATATGTACTTACTGCTTTTATAATTAATATGTAAAGTACGAGTTGTTTTTATAATTATTAATTTTTTTATCGTTACAGAAGCTCGATCTCTTTGTTTTATAAGATCGTTTTAAAGGTGTTTGTGTTCATAATTTAATTATTATATTTTTTTAAGCACGTGATTACTTATTAACAAAGGTGAAACAACTAGTAATAAATAAAATTAAACACATTCCATCAATTCTTTTATTATTTGAAGACAACTGATCGACAAATAACAGCACCAGCCACCGAATGCGAACCTTGTTCAAGTGCTATCTAGTGTTATGTCCCCAAACAATACAATTTAAATATTTTTATCTACTTGGGGTTTTTACTTAATTTTTCGTTCTACATTTCTTAATGATGGGTACGTACAGTTTCGTTAAGTATATAATTGATGATGTTTTAATTGAAATTTTTTATTATTATGTTAAAAAAAAGTTTCTGTTAACCTAGAAATAAAGTTACTTTTTTCTTGCACCACAACATGTACAATAAACAAAATTCTCGTATTCCTAGCAACGCTTTTCTTTGAGCTCTTCCTTGATCCTTCGTGACATTTTCTCTGTTGAATGTATATTATATAGAAATGTTATGTAAATCTATTCCTATTTCCTATTCACGATTAGCTTTACTTTAGCGTACGTGTGCATATAACATAAAATATACTTCCATATTAGTATAATCTTCAACATATTATCGCTAGTCACTAGTCAGCTGTGCTATGTGCACAGTGGCCTGTGCAGATCTGTTGTTGCTTAATGCTTTTGATATCAATAAAAATTAAATAAGAGATTGTCCACTCTTTTCGATTTAATATTTGTATTTCTAATTTCGTTATTATTATGATTAAATCTTGAATTTGTTTTGTTAGTTGACGTGAGTAATCTTTTCCATAGCAATACTACGTCACTAAGAAATTTAATAAAAATATGGGTAGCTTAGATAAAGGTGTTTTGACTGGATTTATATGCAGATTGTGTTCAGAAATGCATCGTGTAGTGCTACATATATATGGAGAGGAAGGCATACGATTATGCATTTCAGAGAAAATTAATCGATATCTGTCCATAAACGTTAGTACAATTGAATACAATATTTATATAAATATTTTTTTATTTATGTTCGTGATATGCTTGTTCTTATTTTAGGTTTCTCGTTCTGATCCATTACCTAAAACAATATGCAAGAATTGCTTGGAACGTTTAGAGAACCAACATAGACTTGTGATGCGTATTGAACAAGCAGCAAATATACTTAAAGGCCAGAGGAGAGCCAGAGTAAGCAGAGGCTGCTATGTTAGTGTCTGTGATCAGTCAAATGACCCGTCTCTCTCTCCACCTTCAGAGTAGTCTTATTCTAGATTGGATTACTCAGGTCTAGATATATTATGAAAAGGTAGTTATTATTCAAGAAATAAAAGTGTTTTGTGTTATTTTTTTTATTGTTTTGTAACATTATGAGTGATTGAAAAATAATGTAAAAATTACAGCATATTATGATTATTTAATCTTAATATAAGAAAATGTTATAGGTGTATAATTAAATAAAAGGAGTTTAGTATAATTAGTTTTAAGTACTAGTTAGTATTATTTTGTAATAAGTAATAATTTAATATAGGTCTCAAATACTATACTGACTATTCTAAACATTAATGCAAGCAAACTATATCTCTTGCAGCATAATCTAGTATTTATGACGGTTTATCTACCCTTTATAAAATAAACAAAATATCTAACAATCTGGAAGTTTCGTTCAAACAACTGTTTCATTCATTCACTCCTATTCAGTTCTAAATTTCCAAATAAAATAAAATTTAATAAGTATTATTCAAATATTTGTAAATAATGAAATTTTATCCATTAGCCAATTTAAAAATAAATTAGCTTTTTTGGAATTTTTGTATTAGCTATCAATAGGAATATGGATTAATAAAATGAAAAACTGCTTATTAAATATTTATTCTTTTAATCAATTAAAAGTTAGTTAATTCATCCAATAGTGTTTTACATTTATCTCTTAGAATTTTAATAGATTCAATAAAGATTGCATGGGGTGGCATTGCTCCAACTGACTCAACATTGACTGAAAATGAAAAAAATATGTTTAAATATGAAAAATTTAAAAACACTTCAAAGTGTAATTTAGTAATACTGAAATTTTATCAATACAATTTGAAAACCATGAGATAGGATATTATTTTTATTTTATAATGTTAAATACTTACATATGAAATGATCTCTTATTCTGCTTAATATTACAGAATTTTTAATAGAGTCATATCTGTATACATTTCTACTACAACTGTCATATCGTGCATCCTTTACAAATGCACAGCCATTAGAATCAATTCCTATGACTCCAGGAGAAAAACAACTCTGTAATAATGTTGCATCGCCACCTTTAACCTCCTCAGTCAAGATTATTTCTGGAAGCAGTCTGTATGTTGCTGTAGCTAAAAATAAATATAAATAAAACAGTTTTGTATAGTAAATAGGACTGTTTCCTATACTCAACATTTCACAAGCTTCAGCACTAATGGATATTGCTATATTATTGTGCAATGTATCTTGTTTGTCTTAACCTAAAATGAATGGCATGTCTCAGTAGCCAAAAGTAAATTGCTAAGTCGGAATAAACACAAGTTGTAGTGCCAATAAAGTAAGTTCAACATTGCAGGAAATAATCAAATAACTAACCCACTGGTGAGAATTTTGCATGATCTTTTCCAATTCCCTTAACTGCAACAAGCTGGAGATCTAACTCATGACCTGGTCTCATTTTTGATATTAAAATATCCCCATGTACTGGCCCAACATCACTTTCTTTGTGAACAGAACCTTGATTTCCAATAGGGTGCCATTTCATTTGTGATGAATATACTAAAACAACAAAATAGTATGTACTTAGATTATATATATTGTGTCAAATTTTTTCATTATTAAATTTGTTGTAATGTTACCACTATGGTTTTCATATAAATCTTCAGGCTTGAAAGAATCCTTGGTTTGTGTTTTATTGTGTGAGCATTTTACTTTCAAAGAAAATTCTAATGTATCAAACTCAGTACCCTCAGCTGCACCTAAAAAAGGTAAAAGTATGGTGTGATAAGCTCCGAATAATCCTTGATATCAAGCATAACATATATACACACATATTAGAATTAACTTACTTTCAGAACGATACTCAAACAGTCTGGGGTCTGCTTTCAGTGGTATTAAGCCTAATCTATGGGCTAATATTTCATCTTGAATTATTGATGTATTATTTTTAATCATGACTTTTTCTATAGCCATACTGGGAACTTCGCTAAGCATCAGTCTACGGAATGCATTTGCAAATGCTGGCTGTATCCCAATTAAGTCAAATTCCATTTCCAGATTATCCATTTTTACAATGACAATACGAAATCTTTTTTTAAATTTATCAAAATCCCACTTTTCATCAGCCAATCCATAATCTTCAGGGGCATTCTGTAATATCATATTAGAAAAATTTGTTAAATACACTAATTTATTGCATTAATACATAAATCTCTGTAAGATTCATTTGTCTATTGAGGCAACACTATCAGATTTAAACATATAAACATTAAATTTCTTAAATATAACCTAACCTTAACACGAAATTCTTCCAGGAATACCCGAGGCTTCTCATCTAGCTTTGGCATTTTGAATCGTTTGTAAAATTGATCTATTTATTAAATAAATAGAGTAAAGTGATTATTCAAATTCTACGATCTACCAAAAATATTATTTCGCACTCAACGTTGTTTGCATTTATTTTCAAATCACAGATTACTATATGTATTTAATACTTCGATATTATAATTTGTTTTTTTTTTAATTTGTTAAGATATTGGATATCGGTTAGATCGATTTGGATATCGGGTAAGAAAATCCCGTTTTCTTGTAAAATTTAACTTGGTAAAATCTAGCTTTGAATCCAATACATAGACCAAAACTTTTATATTTCCTATATATAATCAATTGCATGTGTCGTGTCACGTGTGTCAAATGTCGTATATTCTCGTTCGTTCGAAAAAGTCCAGTTTAACACTGCACAAGAATGTAAAGTATGCTAGTGGAGATATATAAGAATTCGTTACATCAATAGAATATGTTATTTCTTAATTAAAAGTTAATGTATTTAGTTCAGTATCTGTAGTATTGTTTTAGCATTAGCTGTATTAGATATGTAATTGTTACATATTTATTTTGATACGATTAAATAAAAAATATTTCAATATTGCAATGTTTTAATTACAGTAATCAAATTTAGATTGACTAAGCCAAACTAACGCATTTAGGGAAAAATGTACTTTAATTATATTAAGGGTATAAAATCACTTGTCTAAATCTAAAGAACTATAGAACGTTAATTTTTTTTCGAACACATACCTTTAATATTAGAGAATACATCATTTCATGCACTATAGTTTGGAGGAGTTAAAGCTTACCGTCGATACACAGGACATGTCCTTGATAAATCTTCACAATAAAGTGGATCGATAAAAATGTCTTCTATGGCGATACGAAAGGGACAGAAATTTCCTTTACCGAGGAAAAAATGTTCATGATTGAACAAAACTAAAACTAACTAAACGACATGGACATTGGTTCTCTTAAAAAATCTTTAGAGAAACCTGTGGCGAAATTTCCTTTGGAAACAAACAGATCTAACGTAAAAAATCCTCAGGTTCTTATCGAGCAGTGTGTTTGAAATTTTTGTCCAGCATCATCGCCATTCAAATCTCTCTCTTATCTGGTGTCAGACATGACGATATAATTGTCCATTTTAACCGAAAGACCTACAAGTCTTCCAATCGCGATCCGACAATCGAAACGAGGAGTGTTAACCTTAAAGCCTCAGCCTGTATCTGAAATCTCGGTAGACAAAGGTAAAAATTAGCCAACAAGTTTGGTGTACTGAGCTGGGTCGAACCGACACCGGGCCAGTGCTTACAACTTTATAAGACACAAAATCTAATGCCGATTTTATCTCAAGAAGATTCAAAATACTTTTATTCACAATTTGAAATAATTAATGAAATAACCCTCAACTAAAAGAAAAATTATTGTAGAGTTCAAAGCGCACGCTTATTATGAGCACGATATAAAACAGAGACACTTATACGAAATAAAGCATTTATTTTTATTTATGCGTATGCTGACTTTGGGGTGTTTTCTCCACCAGTAGATGAGTGGATTTTAAAACAAAGGTAATTTCTATAAATAATTATTCACTAGTAGATCTCCACCGTAATCGCGGTCCCCATAGGCTTGTCGTTGCTGAGGGCAAAAAAGGGGGGAACCCCGGCCCCAAAAAAGGTTCCAGCGCCCGGCGGACGACATTCACGCTACTCCTTTGATCGCGAAAGTGCATGACCAATGATGTGCGCTGCTCCCGACTGGTTCGAATGGTTCGGGAGGCGGCAAGATTGTGCCCACATCCATCGATTGTGTCTATTCTGTGCACGCGCAGCCCTGGACACTTGTAGTGTTTTGGAGTGGCGCCACATCTTGGTACTATGGTCTCATTGGAGGATAGCACAAGCGAAAAACGCTGGACGGGGTCAATGAAAAGGCCAAGCTGTCAGTCACCTCCTCCCAATAGCGAATGATGGGGTCCTGGTGATTTTAGTATTAATAGAGCGATTGCACTATCGGCCTTGACTTCTCACGCCTTATTACCGCAGCCCCGGCGGACGTAATCGGGTTTCCCTACTAAAAAGGTGTAACGTTTTTAAAGTAATTCATATTTAAAATATATATAGGCTAAAATAATTTATAACGCTTTCCTTTTAAAGTGAAGGTCGATACTATTAAAACTATGGCCTTTCGTAATAACAGCGTACAAAAAGATATACTTACATTTAATATTAGCTTATTGAACAACTTAATTAGCTCAACAGATTTTTAAGTAAGCGATTTTACTTGATTTTTCTTGCCACACTAATCCGCGCCTTGCAAGGCTCTTCAGCTCATTTTAAAAGTTTTTGTTAATGAGAGGAATTTAACATTATCTTTACTTTTATTATTAGGTATTTAATCGGGTATTATGTTAAGACAACAACGGTGTCTATTGCGTGGTCTCAATACTTCACTTGGCTATAGGCACCTCTCGCCTCATAAAGAGGGCGACTACTTTGTGGTAATAAGTGCAGCGAAAGTGTTTGTCCGCCAAATGATAATCTGTATCAACAGTCCAAGTACTTATGCAATGCTTTCGGCGCCATTCGCCAGTCTTCGCTTGTCGTTAAAGTTGATGGTAATGCGTCCTAGTGCTAGTGTACAAAATGATTATTAAGGCTTTATCAGTTCTTTTATTGCTTGGATGCATCGAAACGGGTAAGTTTTTCAGTGTACAATCGATAATATAAAAAGATATAATTCATACTATTTTTTAACATATAAAAATTAACACTAAAGTTTAAACTTTAACGAAAATCGAAATCGTTCTATGTACGAGTTCCACGATTAATGCTTTTGCAAGTTATACAAACCTTAGTTTTTCATAATTTAACATCGATTCATTTAGACTGAGTGCTACAATAAATATTTTTTGTGCGTTTCGGATTTAGTCCGACAAGTAACTTATTTATTGTCCAATTATGTGAACCTATATAGTTTTGATGAAAATTTATCATCTAAATTAATCTGTAAAAAAATTACCATTTTTTCGTAGACATGATATAGCCACAGGGCTAACCGAAAGCTGATTTGTCGAATGATTTTCATAGCGTGTGCTATGGGTGTTAACAACTAAGAAACTTATAAATACATATAATTACAACGAAGAAATATACTCTTCACACGAATGTTGACCGCACCGGAAATTGAACCGGGGACCGTCTGTTCGACAATCCGGCATTACAATAATTGCGCCAACAGTGTCGTCAAACAGTGAACA
Organism: Pontia daplidice; assembly: GCA_963693355.1. Taxonomy (NCBI): domain Eukaryota; kingdom Metazoa; phylum Arthropoda; class Insecta; order Lepidoptera; family Pieridae; genus Pontia; species Pontia daplidice. The sequence continues at coordinate 10,607,092 of CAVNZL010000138.1, read as the reverse complement.
CCTACAATACAACGCTTAACATATAAGATTCATAATTGTCTTAAAAAGAGATATTTATGGGGCGAATGGTAGGTGTTTAAGCGTTTGATAGTTGCGGTAATATCACATATAAGTCCGAAATCAAAAAAGCTAAAGCTGGTGTAGATTAACTAAACGTACACACACGTACCAAAACCTCAAAAGCACTCAACGCTCATTACGTCATAATTATTTAAGTAGGAACTATAGTAACTTTCCATTTTATTTGTAAGTTTTCCTGGTACCGGTATCTTTGGAGTCGACAACCGATTATGTATACGCAACAACTTATTACCTTACATGGAATGGCGACATTTTTGTTCCTGAAACTGGGTTAACACATTGCATCAAGCTCTTTCAAGTGCAAGGATTTGCGAAATATGAAACGTAAAAGTTCATCAGTAAACATGTTGTAATACCAACGTTAAATTTACAACACACTTATCAAACTTATATTCCGTTTACTATGCATAAATATTTTATTGTCACTGATGCAAGTCTTAAATAGATTGGTTTTGCGGTTGCCGGCTATTTCTTAACTGTAGACAATCGCGTAGAAAACGAATCGTTGGCGCTGTTTGAACATACTATGTTGAGAATCTCCGACTACTCAGTCATCCAATAGAAACGGCTAGAAAAGCGCGCCGCTGGGCGAGGTTTACAGTCTGGCAAGGACGGAGTAGGGTCCGGCACCTGCGAGTGGCAGGGACAGGATTCACGCGGAGCTGGTGGTATGCTCTTACTATCGTGCACACGTGCTCTACAAAAATATCCGAAGTCAGGTCTCTTAATACCCAACTTTTCCTCCATGCACGTGTCAAATACAGCTTGTGTCTTTCGACAGTTCGTAAACGAATAGTTCCCGGAGCTTTTATCGATGCAATGAGCGTATTGGTTGAACTCGTGTTGACATTTACTTTTCACTTTTTTGAAAAATTGCATAGTGCAAGAGGTCACTTTTTTACCGAGCTCCAAACATGCCCTGGGGTCGCGGGATTCGTATCGGCATAGCATAAATTCGTTGTTGATCCCTTCGCAATCCTTGCCGAGGTGGGGACCGGCAGTCATAAGCGTCACTGTTGATAAATCAACTTCTTGAACATTGAGGGCTGTAAATTCGGGAAGATTAACATCTTTGGTTATAACCATACTTTATATGGCCATACGAAATAATATTTCTAAGAGATTAACGAAATCCGATCCGTCAGACTTTGACTGATTAATATCTAATGACATATGGACCATAGAGTCAAAGTAGATGACGTAATTACAAATTATGTGTGTTAAAAAGATATAAGATCTCTTTGATAAAAAAATTGCATAAATGCTGCTAGGTATGTGTAGCGAAATAATTAAAATTATTCAAAACAATAACCCAGGCCTTCCGCGTTAAATTACCCTAGATATGCCAATGGTTGGTCAGCGATATCTTTTTTTAATTATACACAAGTATTAGATATCAAGTAAAATTACATGAGCGAAATCTTTCGCCACATTTTAATCTGAAAAGACTAGTCTTCTCTCCTTAAGATATGATACGTCATTACAAATTACCAACTTTAACAACTGAAAGAAATAATTTACCTAGGTTTTGGTTGTATAGCGTAACCATATTATGCGAGACATTAACATAACACCTATCTAATTTATATAAGACCGAGTCAAATTGAACCACTTACTAAACTGGCAGGTTTGATGTTGAAACTTGATTACAATAAACTTGAAAATTTTTAGTATTAAGTTATCTGATACCTGCATAAACTAACTTATTTTAGACAACATGATTGCATCAGTATATAATTGTTATCATAAATTAATAACCAGTCCATATATTTTATGAAAATCACCATAAATATTTCTGTCGTTATAGATTGAACAGAAATTGAATACGTCGTAACTAAACCCTTGTTTTATGTTCTTCGATTACTTTCAGGTTATTCACAGTCGCTTCAGTGTCCTAAGGTTCGAATAAGCAGTGGCTGGCTAGACTTGTTCCCTCTGCCATGCAAGAAAAACACAGACTGTAGTAGCGTCATGGGCAAACAGCACTTATGCTGTAAAGGATTCTGTTCCAAAGGCGAAAATAGACAAGCAGCACAGTCCATTCGGTAACTTAATAGTACATAAACAAATCATTGAAGTCCGGAAGCCCGTGTTTCGATTACTGTCGAAACAATAATTGTTTCGGATTGGAAATAACAGTTGCTTATAACCTATACCTCAAAGATAAATGCCTACGTGAAATAAGTTTTGATTAATCAGAAAGTATTGAACATATCAACTCTGATAGAATCATTCCATTGGTAGTTAGTTAACATTTAGTTTAGATCAAAATGTTGTACGCCTGCGTGTATTTTATATTTAGCTTAAGTAGAGTTTTGCTTATTTAATATATAATAAAGCAAAAGTGAATGGTTAGGGTATAAAGTATGAACTTGGGTTAAGGCCATTTGCTTAGTACCTACATAATTATTCCATCTAGTTTGAGAGCGTGTTATTAAATTTTAAGCTGTCTATTAAGGCAATTCGAAAAAAAGATTACTGAGTCAAATAGTAATCATTTTAATAGTACAACTTGTAATGTCTAATACGAATTATAATTAGTTCCTGTCTGACGGTTAATAAACATTTTAAAATAAATTTGAAGTCAGCATATGCCTCATGAATTTAAATATGTGGGTATGCTGTAATATTAAATGATTTTCAAATATTTTTAAAAGAAAACTTTAAAATTTGGTCGATATAAATTAGGTTGCTCAATGAAAACTCTATTTTTTTTATTTAATCATAAATTCATTGTCGCTTGCTTCGCTTGTAAAGTTAGTCATTAAAACATTTTAGAGACGTCGAGCCAAGCCGTAGTGTAGAGCTAGTAAGTCCAATCACGAGTATTTCCACAAGCACGACCACTACTCCTAGTACCACTACCACTCCAAGTACCACTACCACTCCAAGCACCACCACCACTAGCACCACAACAACTACCACTACTACAACTACCACAACTACAACTCCGAGTACCACCAGTTCCACAACAACCACAACAACGCCGAAGCCAACTACGACGTCGACGGAACCACCGAGGCCCTTCTTGCAAATCCTACCGATTCAAACCACTCCAAAACCTAGTGCTCCACTTAAAAAAGGTGATTACATTTCTTTACTCTCAACCTTATTTCATTTACACGACGCCTTTTACTCCTTGAGCTGCTTCTAAAGAAAGGTACAAGGGATGTTGAACGATTCATATGTTATTTCCTCTTCATCAGGAACACGTTTTAACATAAATTAAAGCCCATTTATTTTTATCCTATAGTGCACGTTTAGTGCGATTTCACAAAAAATATTGCAGACATGGTTATGTCTAATATTTATAACTCTCGTAATTTCAGCTCATTGAAACATATTACATAATTTAAACTAGAATATTGTATCAAACATATTCTTTACAAATTACAGGCAAAACGCAAAAGTTTGTCTGCCCCAAATCAGTGCCCAGTGTGCTGTTCCCTATTAACTGCGAGAACAACTCACAGTGCAGAATAACTGGGGCGGATCAGGTTTGCTGCCAAGGGCAGTGTGTGAAAGGTCTGCCTGCCCCGCGCCCCACAATCAAGGAACAATCTCACCAACGTAATATTGATTATATAATATCCACTTTTACATTATTTATTTTATCACCAGCTTGTTTAACATTTTATTCTCTGCTTTAACTGGTTATATTATAATCGCTTCTGTACTTTACGAGTCTATTCCTTTGAAATATTACTTATTTTTATAGTGTAGATGTACTTGAATTAGATCTTTATATCCACATATTATGTCGATTTAATATGAAATTGACAATATCTAAACGAATTCCGTTATTTTGTTTTACCTTTACAGCAATTTTAGGCGTAATTCCGCGGGAATGTCCGGCGGCACCACTTGGAGAGCTATTATTCGAGGTGCAATCTTGCAAAACGGACGCAGACTGCTGGCCTCGCGTCTGTTGTCCTGATGGAAACCGGTCCTATTGCCGTACAGCAAAAGCTCGGCTTGACTTAGTTCCAGTAGCCAACAGAATTGATGCGCGTATGTTTGATAATAATTGTAAAACTCTTTCCTTTTTTCTAGATAAATTTGTCATGTTCGACATCAGCCAAGAATTATTTTTAAGTACAATGCTGACTGTCCTGTCTTAGAATGTCTACAACGAAACAGTTCCGGGCGCAAAATTAAATATTAAGGTTCGCATCACGAGTAAAATTAACACTCCTGCAGTGTTTTGTTTTACGTTTATAACTTATAACAATAATGCGATCAATCATTGAAATGAGAAGCAGAAATGCATCTGACCCAGTTTCGTTGTCGACGTAACGTCTGTGCCAAATGCATGGTAATGTTAAATTTTATATGAAAAGGTCAAAAATAATCCGATTATTGGTCAAGGTTCGTAGTGAAAAAAATATATAGACAAGAAAGGCTAAATTAACAAATTGTTTAGACGAGCCGCTAAGTCAAGGTAATATTAGACGCTAAATAAAACTTTCTACTTAATACGTGTCATTGCCAAAAAGATAATATATTAATTCTGAATTTCATGTAGTAAGGAATCCCTCAATTTTTATCGATAGGCAAGTCTTTATTTCTCAAATAAATATCGATATGCAAATGTCAGTTACATTTCAACCGCAGATAGACGACGCGTTTCAACAGCGTAAAGAGCCGCACCTCATTATACATGAAACCATCATATTGCTATAGCTACAATTTATTTACCTAATACATATCCCATGCCATTGAGGTTACAGAACTTAATGTGTTTGTCTGATTTCAGCTATCCGCATGTTAGAGTCATATCTCCAATGTTCTCCACCTCCGAAATTCGACTCCTTCCCACAAAGTTGCAGCTCCAGCGTCGACTGTTTCCCTAATTTGTGCTGCGCAGAAGGTGGCAAGAAACACTGCCGACCACCACAGCGTAGCTTCCTCTCATTGCTAGCAGGTGCAGCTCAGGTAAAATTTGTTAACCCAAGTGTAATTCTTTCTCTTAGATAAGAAAAATTGCTTTCAGACAAAATGCAACGAAAGTAATTTTCTATTTTTAGAGGCATGGAATATTGATATCAATAACATCTTACAATATATAATTTCATTTGTTTTCTTTTTCAGAGATTTGGATAAATCATCTTTAGCTGGCAATTAACCTAGTTTTAAGGTTGTGATGTAAATAATTTTATTATAATTTATTACTTTTATACTCCAATATGTGAATGAATAAAGCTAATTCAAATTTCATTTTTTATCTGCCAGTTTTAATATTAACTTTAAGCATTTCATGTGGATCCTTTTCAGTCTTGAAAAAACCATTAAGATAAATATAATATATATTCCATAAAAACTATAATTTCAACTATAATAATCATGTCTTTAATGTCACAAGTTTTAAAATAATTTTCACAGGAACAGACAAAACATAATCATAGTTAAATAATGCAATTTGAGGCATTTTTGGAATATGACTCACAGTATATGGAGATTAAAAATAAAAACAGATTCAATTGGTTTTATAAATTTATTAACCTAAACTTCAAACATTTAGTCCAGCTGAAACAATAAAATAAACAAGTCAGTCGATGAAAGTGTTAACCTGATACAATATAGTGAGATGTGTTTTCAAACATCCACTTTAAAGCATGAATAATACCTATATAGTGTTTGTACAGAGAAGGAACTTCTGGGGCAGTGGCATATAATTATTTTCAGTATCAACAATGTGTATCAGGCACTTACTAGCAAAATTATGAAAATTACAGGTCCAGAGTACATAAAAATTTGTTGCTCTGATTTATTATGTCGCATGATTAAATATTATACTGTAATGTTTAGAATCGGATGACTGTATAATAATCATCAGCAAAGACTTGTGTTCGTTTTAAATCTGAATGTAACCAAAAAACAACAAAGGTCGTAGCGTACCTTCTTGAATCCAATATCATGAGCGTATTCTCTGAAACACTGCCTGCAAATGTTCAATCCATATTTACGGATAAGACCATGTCTGTTCGAGCAGGCGCGGCTGGAAAGCAAAACACGTGTATAGTATAACCAATACTATGCTGTAAATGGAGCGATTATAATATCGAGGTACATACCATGAGCGTGATCCCTGGCCGTATTTACGGGGGTGGGAGTACCATATGTTTGCGTGACCCATTTTAGTTTTCTGCAATTTCTAGCAAGCTAGAGCACAAAACGCGTAGAAAATGGCGAGCTTCGCAACGAAAAGAAAAATCTGTCAAAAGTGTATAAAATTGAGCCCTTGACTTTGACAGTTATACACACTGAGCATTGTGATTTTTGACATTCAACGTCGAACATTGACATCAGAGTACATATGTTCGTACGCAGAAGTAAACAACAAGTTAGGTCTATCATTTTATTAAACTGAAGATTTAATTTTGTTAAGCTCCACCCTTATCTTACATTTCATAAAACCCCTAATTTAACAATTTTCAATATTTTAATCGAGCCGGGGCCAAGCATTGTCAATTGTCATGATTAGTGCTGCAAGCAATTCGATTGACAGTTAACAGCCCATTACGGGTTTTGGATTTTGGAACATCTTTTTAAATAATTTAACTTTTAAGGTCATTAACCCGACGACCATACAATTTATATAGCTCCACTTAGCTGTGATTTTTTACATTACAATTTAATAAATTTCATAAAATGGGGTTCATCATAGGATTTATTAAACGAATATTGAAGTTAATCATATACTTTGCTTTATTTGTAACTTTAATCCTTGTTGTGCCTAATTTGCCGCCTTATACAAAGTTTTCTAGCATAGAGTAAGTTAAATATAACCTTTTAAAATACAAGAAATTAAGAGTTTATAAATAAATTAATATTTATGTTTTTTCAGATCGGTCCCAACAAAAGAAAGGACTGGTGGACTGACGCCAAACACTGCGCTGAATAATGCTGAAAAATTATATGAACATAAATTATTGGGTCCAGAGAATTTCCAAGTATGGAAAGGCGAACTTTACACGTCTCTAGGTACCGGCGAGATAGTAAAGTGTTCACCAGGTGGCCATATTACTTTTGTTACCAAAATAGGTAACCCATGTAGTAAGTATTTATATAAATCTTGGTCTTTTACTTTAATTTAAAGATACAATATCTATTGAAACTTTAAAATTATAGCTGGATTATCCCAAGAACACATTTGTGGTCGACCACTTGGTTTTGCAATTGATGAAAAACTTGGAATCATGTATGTAGCTGATGCATACTATGGCATCTGGAAAGTTGATCTTAAGACTGACAAGAAACAAGTATTGGTGGCAGCAGATACACCAATTGAAGGCAGGATTCCAAGAGTGTTTAATTCTTTAGTCGTTGACAAAACAGGGGGAATATACTTTACAGATTCCAGCAGTGATTTCTTTTTAAAAGATGGAGTATTCTCTAGTTTTTCAGACCCTTCAGGAAGGTAATACCAAGTTATAATTAATAATTAGTGTTTTAAAATAAGATGTTTATTGCTCATTAAGCATGTTGCTCACATGAGATCTGTATCTGAGTGCATATCTTGCAATATTTCTTTACAATTAGTTCAATGAACTTCATGTCAAAAAAATTACACTATGACACAGCAAATATTATTTTATTATGATACAATACTACCTTTATTGTATCATAATAAAATGTACATTAGAGTTTGAGAAGAGAGAACATAAAAAAAATATGTATTCATCATTTTTTGGTATTGTATTGTACCTGTAGATCTTATCAATAAGATTATTGTGAAATTACATATGGATTTGAGCTTTCTATATCATAAAAATCTAACAAAATAAACCATTTCATGTCTCAACCAAATTGAACACTAGATACTCAATCCCATCTCAGTCAAGCTATATTCCCTTTTGATATTTCATGAGATCTATATTGATTGATTGCATTGATTTTAATACCAATCCTCTGCTGAAAAGCATTTATGGTGTTTACACTGGTGTTTTGTGGAAAAATTCTTAGTTTTGCCAAATCATGGTTTCTACATAATAATAAAAACTTCATCTAAGCTTGATAATGCACATTTAATAATCATATTCAAAATTAAATTAGCCAACTTCTTGTAACATTATTTAAAACTAATTTGTTCCAATTTGAACAATTTTCACTTTTTTACTGTCTTGATCTTCAGTGAATTATGTTTTTACACTCATATAAAATATAATTGCGTCTGTTTAGTGGGTGCAACTAAGAGTAGGTGTAGTGGCTCAGTATTTGACACTGTGATTTTCTATGATCACCATCTGGCAGACAGAAATTTGATCACAAACTCAAGATACAGAAATCTGGTTATATAAAGTAGGGCTTTTGAGTTTACAGGTACAGTAATATTTATCATGATAACCATTATTTTGGTATGTAAATAACAGTGTTATCATGTTACCAACCTTAAATCATGATTTATAATGAGCCTGGTGATTTATGTGTATATTAATAGCTAATTTTATTAACCAAAGAAATTTTTTGTCTGTAACAGGTTATTATACTACAATTCTGCAACAAAGAAAACTAAGGTTTTAGTGGACAATATTTGGTTTGCAAATGGAGTACAATTATCTCCAGATGAGTCTTTTGTAGTGGTTGCCGAAACTTTGAACTACCGTGTCTTAAAGCATTACATAAGTGGACCAAAGAAGGGAAAGACTGATGTTTTTGTAGATGGACTACCAGGTAATAGATATAATCATTATTCATTATCATAATTTATGTTTATTCAATGTTAATGAGTAAGTACAAATTCCATGTTTATTATTTTCATTTATATTTACTTATATGATAACAGTATTGTTTTTGATGTGTGACATTAAAAAGTCATATTTATAATGACCTCCTAACGCATATGTTATTAGCTGGAAAAAATATTTATGAAGAGGGATTAAAGGATATGCTGTTATTTTACAATATATTTACATTTTTACTACATTCAATCAGTAAGTTAATCTAAATTCTACAATTTCCCTTGAATAATCGTTTTATCATATAGACTTGTAACATCCCAACGATTATCATGAAAGTTATCTGAAACGCCGACCACACATCAACAATAAATGTGTCTTCCAATGCTAGATATCCGTCTCGTGTTTTCGTTGCACTGTAAATATCCAGCATATGGCGCGCTCGTACAACAAAATTGAGTGTACGTGCTATAGAGTCTATAATTATTGGTACTGGTAAAACATATGTTTGGCCATTCTCATCAACACCAACCCATTCAACAATTTCCTCCTCTTTTTGTTGCTCCTCTCCGTCGTCTCGAACAACACTCACTTTGCTCTCTTCTTTTTTATCTCTATCTTCTATCATTACATACACAAACACAAGTTTGGAATTCATTAGACTATGGGTGTTGTCCAAACAGAACACATAATCACCCTCGTGTTCCAAATCCATTATGATGGAATTTTGGGACTTTTTTTGATCTGCAATAATTTTATCGCCTTTGGGATCAAAGACATCTACTGATATATCCAACTCTCCATGTTGACCATCCAGCACTTGATAAAAGAACTCCATGACTTGTCCAGACTTGCCCTTTTCGAAAATACATGTTCTTGTTCCTGCATCGACTCTCATATTAACATCTGACTCAAAGATCTCTTGTGTTTTTATAACGTTAAAAAGGCAAATTATAACTCCAACTGGTAATAGATTCATTTTATATCAATCCTGCTCACGAAATGATAGAATGCATTACAAGAAATAACTTTTGTTCAACACTTGTCTATGTTTACACAAGTGTTCTTAGAGATTTATAACTGTGAACAAGTATTTGTCGACCTTAAAAAATATTACAACTGGCTACTAATTTAACTAAATTCTTTTAATATTTAATTTTCAAATTTTTTTGCTTTAGGTACACCTGATAATCTTCGAGCACTACCTGATGGATCTGGCCTTCAGATTGCAATGTATGCAGTATCTGATATTGATACACCCTTAATAACTAAGAGTCTAGCTGGCACTCCTCATCTAAGAAAGTTTATATCTCGCATAGCACATCTTATTGAACTGCCTTTTTCATACCTGAATCAACAATTCCCGCATCCGATTTTAGAAGAAATAGTGTATTTTGTAAGTATTTGTTCCTTATTCACAATCTTTAAACATTGATAATTGTAATTAGGGCCAAATAAAATTATTATAATCGCACATACTATGCTTAATATTTATAAAATTTATGATTATATATATAAATAAATACATAATTGTTATAAATACTGCTAGAAATGGACACATTGAATCTCTTGTCTAGTATATAGTATGTATGTATATACACTATATAGCACTAAATAAAAATGTAATGTATATGCCAATGGCGTAAATAATAAAAATAGTTTTTGTCTGCAGATTGGTTCATTTGCAAGCATATCAGGTCTTACAGACATGTCAGGACTGATTATAACTGACTGGAATGGAAACATCGTGACATCATACTATAACACTGATAAAAGTGTGGCCCACATCAGTGATGCAATTGTTTACAATGACAAGTTGTTATTAGGAGCCCCACATACTCAAGATTACATTGGAGCTGTAGATATACCTATGTTTTTAAAACAAGCATACACTGCTAAGGGTCAAAAACCTGTAGAGCAGAAGGCTACTAAACAAACGACGCCTTCCGCTAAAACGCCAAAAGCAGCAGAACAAGCAACTACGCAGAAACCTCCAACTCGATCAACTACTCAGAAACCTGAAACTAAAACAACTACTCAGAAACCTGTGACCAAACCAAATACTCAGAAACAACCAGAAACCAAACCAACCACTCAGAAACCAGAAAGCAAGCCAACTACTCAGAAACCAGAAACCAAACCAACTACTCAGAAACCTGAAACCAAACCAACTACTCAGAGACAACCAGAAACCAAAACAACTACTCAGAAACCTGTAACCAAACCAACTCCTCAGAAACAACCTGAAACCAAACCAACTACTCAGAAACCAGAAACCAAACCAACTACTCAGAAACCAGAAACCAAGCCAACTACTCAGAAACCTGAAACCAAATCAACTACTCAGAACCCTGAAACCAAACCAACTACTCAGAAAGCTGAAGTGAAACCATCTACCCAAAAGCCTATTACCAAACCAACAACTGCAAAAGTAGAAAATCAAGCAACGCCATCAGTCAAGGCTCCAGCTTCACCAGTTAAAGAAAATAGAGATGAACCTTCAAAAGCTCAAGTAAAACAACCTACTGAAAATGTCAAAGATCCCAAATCAAGCAAAGAAAATATAAAGGTCAAGAAAGTTGTCCCCAATCATATTCCAATTGAAGAAGAAATTATGTCTGACACTGTGAAACCAAGTAAGGACAAATTAAAAGTAATTAAGAAGAGTGGTCCAGAAGAAATTGTAAATCCTCTTTAAAGGGCATAAATGTATTAATTATTAATCTCAAAATTTAAAGTATTCTCATTCCATTTAAGTTTACATTCCAATGTAATTATTTCATTTTTTATTTATTTCGGTGTAAGGTTTTGATAGCACTCATGTGCAATAAATTGTGATCTTTTTGTCATGTCAAGTGTGGTGGTTGTCATTAGCGGTTGTATGTTTAACTTCATAGGATTAGTGTAATTTGTATGAACAAACATACCTCAATTTAACAAAGTATGGTTGTTATGTCCACTAAAGATATATATTTAAAATTTATATATTGTTATTTTTAGATGAAATCATAGTTTACAATTATACATGAAAGGTATCACACATATTTTTTTTATTAATAAAGTATATTTTTGCTAAAATTGTTTCTTCCTGAGAATCTGCCCCAATCCAGATGTTTATATTCAATTATATGCAAGTTGATTTTCTAATTTAATGATATTGAACGATAATAACTATTCATAACCAATTCAATTTTTTTTATTCACATAGGTTTTATGAAAAAATGGGGTCTAAAAAAACTTCAAATAGTTTGAAAACATTTTTTAATTTTTTAAACACATTACAAGGTGAGGTTGCGGTTGAAAAATAAATTAAAAGCCACTTAAAACATATTGGAATGTCAAGAAATTAGTAAATTAAAACATTTTTAGGATAGAAAGAAACGAAAGTTTCAATGAAAATAAATTGTTAATCTGCATTTTTGAACTATAATTAGTAATTCGTCATAACATTTTACAAGTCAACAGTATATTTTGCTAACTACATATTTTCTACATTCACATTTAATACTCTAGCAACCTATTGCTCGTTTATACCCTAAATGAAATGAAAACTTAAACCTTTCCATGTCAACTGAGCCTTGGGGCAATGAAACATTACCAATTACATTGTGACAGTTACAAACTAGCCAATGAATACTGTATCAAATATGCTTACAACTACAAAGATTAAGTCTTTTCAGTACATAACCCTAAGTGCCAAACTTTATGTACATACAACATTAGGCATTCAATGTAACAAGATGTAGTATACAACTGAAGAGAATTGGCTCGTCTGAAGTGACATTACTAGATGAAGACTTGTTCAGCGGCGAGTGCGTCGGCGAACGGCTTTACCACACTGCGCGTTGCGAAGTAAATGATGAGACCGAAGGTGATAGATATGGGCAGAGCTGGAAGCGCCTTCTTGAATATCGCCAGCAGCAGAAGAGTAAGGCAGAGGCCCTAAATATATTGTTTATTAAAAAAAATTATAGTAAGTAGAACCATAGATAATGTTTGATTAGAGCAGTGTTTTTCAACTTTTTATGAGCCCTATGGTATAAAAATTGACCGCTTAATCTGCGGTTGTGTTCTATGTACGTGTATGTTACAGTATTACTATTGGCAATATGTGGCATTTCTTATAAAGTAATATTTTCATAAACCAATAATAATGAATAAATGTTTTAGTATTCAAATTGACAGCTTACTGCTTGTGTTCTAGTAGGGTTAAAATTGGATATTGGCATATCTTGGCATACCAATAAAAAGATGTATTGTATGCAGCAATGTAATAATATGGTAGATTTAGGTCATTTCAGGTGCAGTTATCAATTATATTATTACTTAGGCCGACGTTTTGACAGTTGACTGAATTACTGAAAGATGACAGATGTCTGATTTGAATTTCACAAAGTTGCCATATTCACGCGGCCTATTCTCATAGTTGAAATATTAATTGTAATTTTGCATATTGCAAGCAGAGTCGCAGTTTTTTTATAATTAGAGTATTGGATTTGAAATAACGACTCACAATAAGTATGGCGACGAAGCAGGCGAGCGTTGTGTTCCAGTCGCCATAGGAGCTGGCCTTCCCCACCAACACGCTGTAGAATATGAAGTCGCCCAAACCCAATTTCACTCCCTCTGCAAGAATGGACCACCTTATCAGTTATAACTAATCATATCTTCCTTGGATATATAAATACAGATAAATAAAACATAACTCTAATTGCATATTTGCGCTCGTTTCTGTCAAATTGAATTAAGACACAATATTTAAATTCACATAATCTAAGAGGAGAATGTCTACGTGGTAGGTTAACTCACTCTCCTCTTCCAGCTCGTACTGCGGCTGCGGAGGCCTCTCCACCCTGGTGGTGTAGCTGACGGGCGTGGTGTCCACCCGCAGCTGCCGCGGGGCGTTTCTCGCTCGCCACGCCTCGAAGCCGCCTTCGTCGCTCGCGCGCCGGCGCTCCAGGATTTCGCGACGCACGTTGGTATCTACCAAATAATATTTAGAAATTATATAAAAAAAAAAAATTAAAAAAGGAAATGTTAAATCTAAAATACTATGTTAGATTGATCACCAGCGTTATCTCTATGCCTCCTCTATAATAGACAAATTCATCTCATAACTTGCACAGATGAGCAAATACACCCTGTCTATGCGTCATTAATGACATCTGCATACGTGTCTATGGTTAGAGGGCTTTTGTAACATGTTAGCTTTGCAAGGGAAGTCAATTAATTAATTTGAGCAAAAGCATTAATGAAGAAATACAAGTGCAAAGGCAACAGACCGTGCGTAAGAGGGCGCAGCTCACCTTCCCCCGCCCCCCTCTCAGCCCCCGCCCCCGATCCGCCTTCGACTCCAGCTGCCACCAGGCAGTACATCACAGTGGCTGCAAGTCATTAATCATATAATATCAAATATTAGATCCAAGGAAACATGTAAGAAAATCTTGTGAAAGAAAGCAACCAAAGTTACTTACATGAATATATAAGAGCGGGAAATATAGGTTCATTTCGTTCCTGAGCCGTTTCTACTAATATCCTAAGTGGTCCTTTAGGCGTTAAGACAGCTACTAAATCTGGAAACAATATTTATTGTTTATTATCTCTACAACAAGTCATTTCAATGAATAATATTAAAAAGTAACTCACCCCATATTGAAATAACAGCCAGAACGGCCCAAGTTGTCCACTCTGGTAGATATTTGATGAAGACCAAAGCCATTAAAGCGGCTATAAAAATCAGATACGCCTGCTGCAATTGCAATGGCCCCTTCCAGTGAATTACTATCATTCCCATAACACCAAAATTCCACATTACAAATAGCAAGGTGATATAATCCATTGGTATATGGTAGGCTCGGAGTGCTTCTCTAAAATATAAGTTTTGTATTAAAATTGGACAATGAAATTATATACAGAATTTTAAAAATATGCTTTGAAATAATATAGAAAGTATAATTTTAGTAATCAAATTATATATATTTTATAACAAAATTATTGGCCTTCGCACATTGATGAAAATATATGACATAAGATTAGTGTCCATGTATTTGGTCTCTAAATCGGGCCTGACAATTTGTTAATGTTTCCTTTGCAGTCTTCTCACTAGACTGGTGGTGTCAAGATGATGGATAGTCTCAATATTCACAGGATAGGGAAGTTTTTGGTTATGAGCTCTAGGAAACTTCTTAATTGCACCAGTGACATTCTCTATATTCAGGTTCTAATGAACAACCTTTTGCAATTGCTATTTGTACAAGGGATCATTCTTCCGATTACTTTGGTTTGGTAGTGTCATACCCACAATTCCAAATTATGGCACTTTAAAGATTTTCTATATATAAGGTATAAGTATGAGTTTGGGATTTTGACTTATTTAGTTTATTGGAAATTGTGGAGGAGCAGGGGAGTTTTCTTTGATAACTGCCTCCATTTGAGTAGGTGCACCTAGATAGCAGTATCATCAGCAAAAGTTTGTGATACTGTTGTCTTCAAGCCTTGGAATGTCACAGGTGTAAAAAAGAAGAATAGAAGCTTTTATTTAAGGTTCAAGTATACATCATCTTATCATACTATGAGTTAGATATAACTTTTACTATTGCTTTAAGTTTTTGGATAATGCCTATATGCCAGAATTTATCAAAGCCTTTTTCTTTTAAAGCCTTTTCAATAAAGGCTGTGCTTCTGTGAACCTAAGCAAGCTAGTCTAGCCTAGATATAGTGAAGAGAGCTCTCTTAATTGGTAGTCCAGTTGATGCTTTTTTGCCTAAATAAATTAAAATAATAAATAGTAAACAAAATAATTAGGCAACAAAAGAATTATACTGGACCTAAAATGGTAAAACGATTAAAATTTACAAAATGTATCAAGTTCAATTGAAACTTACTCAATATATAGATAGGAGAAGAGAAAGAGCAACATCAACGAGGATATTATAAGCCATCCATGTATTACTTTGTAACACCTCTTTTTATATAGTACAATGAGCAGAACTGTCATTAAAGCTATAACACTGAGAAGTATCATTGAATTGGCAAGTGCATTCCATACTTTCGTCACAGCATATGGACTTTCTTCATGAAAAGGTGTGTATGCTCTGAAATAAAATCAATCTGTAATAATATTACAAAGCTGAAAAATTTGGTTGACAATTGTAATCTCTGTCCACTAGTTTGAATTGAAACAATTATTTTTGTGTTAGTTGGCCCAACAAGTAGACTATAAATGAAAACTGTTCCGAAAAAGGGGAATTTTTTTTTTCAATAATTAAGGGCTTTGGTTTCAATATTTATTTTAGCAAGGTATGGTTTGAGGCTGTTGCTTTTTTTATTCTTTAAGGGTCACAATATTATATGCAATATTAATCTATGTTGAAACATGGATTATCCCATATAAAAAGAATTGTTTAGCTTGAATCAATTGACTGAGATTAGACGTTTCAACCAAGCTAAATTTAAATTTCAACATATCTCCCTATTATTTAAAAAAAATATCATATATTGGTTTCGTCTAGTTATCACATTACTAACACAATTGGGCAAAAATCTTTTGGCAGTTTAGTCAAAATATAAATGTGGATTTTTTTCTTAATACATACATATAATTTGATGATTTTTTAAATATAATTTGATCTTTCACGTATTTTAAGAAATTAAAAAAAGAAATTAATTAAAATAGACTAATACTCACAAATATACATCTTTTACTGAGTAAAATTGTATTGATGATATAGAAGCCACAACAACAATCATACACAGAGTAACTGGTACAAATAGTTTTATAACATGGCGCGCACCATACTTAAGTTCCAACTCTTCACCAGGTAGTGGAGCAGGAGCAGGTGCAGGTGGTTGTGAACCTGACCCACCAGCAGCACTGGACGTACTTTCTTCAGGCTGTGCCAATGACTGGAAATTTAACAAAACAAATAATTTAATTCATGTTTGAAAATTAAAGCAACGATATTTGTACATTCACTAATTATTTACAACAGACAAGAGTGGGTGTTACTTACCCCATAGTTACGCTGGGAATCTGTTTTGGTTTTTCGTTTTCTTGCAATTCTCTCAGCGATCTCTCGGTCGGAGCGAGCCTCTGCTATGTGGCCGTCCATGAGTGCTGTATGCTCAGTCACTTCTCTATCACTTTCTGTATCACTCATCCATAAAATATGATACGCACTTCATATTATAAAAGTTGAGCATTTACAACACATTGATGCACTTTTATAATAAGGCTACTGTATCAAAATACGTATCAATTATACATATTTCCGTTTTAATGTGCAAAATATTATCCTTACTTTTTAGTTTTGGGAATTTGGTTTTTAAGAAAAAAATTGCCCTTAAAATACAAACATCAATAGCCAAACCTATATGACGAACGCAGAAAACTGACATAGATACTAGAGAGATTAAATAGGTAGACATTCCGTCATTGAATCGATACAGTCTTATAAGATATAAATGATTTTAGCTTAGTCTAAAGTTTGATTTACACTAACAATTTTTTCAGTCTTAGGATAAAATCTAATGATGATTTCAGATTCTAAGTACTAATCATTGATGAGTAAGTAGGCACTTTCATACACGTAATATTGTATACATGCCTTATAATGACTCTTTACTATCTGTCTTGACTCTTTGATTATAACTTAATGAAAGATCACTTAATTTATTTAAATGTTCATACTTGGTCATACTTCATGACAAATATTTGAGTCTGTAGTCTGTCATGTGTGTATTTGTGAAATTTTGATATAATTTTATTTCAATCTAAACAAAGTCTCTTTTGTGAATTCCGGATTCATTTTATTCGTTTTTAATATATAATATTTTAGTTATGTCATATCAACTCTACCGGAACACTACTATTGGCAATACATTGCAAGAAAGCCTTGATGAATTGATTCAAGTACGTAGAAGATAAACTATTTAGTAACCAACAACTTTTTCCCAGTAACCGCTGTTATTTTGTTGTTTCAGTATGGACAAATAACACCAACATTGGCTGTTAAAGTATTATTGCAATTTGACAAATCAATTAATCAAGCATTATCGAACAGGGTAAAATCGAGACTTACCTTCAAAGCTGGAAAATTAAATACATATAGGTATGGGACCTGGATAGTAATTATTTTTCATGAAGCTTTAATTTTTAATAGCTTTTATCAATTTCGAACATACATAATATAATAGTTTTTATTCAATATGTAACATACATATTATTATCTGAAGTTACCCCAAACAGTTATTGTTTTTTTTAAATACTCTTGAAAATTTCATCATGAACAAAGGGTAAATAAGGTTTAATTTTGTTATGGGGTAATAGAATATGAACAATTATCAACAAATTGTGACTGGTATGAAAACAAATATTCAAATATCACATAAATTTAACAATTTTTATGGATTCAAGATAAATCATCCTCCTGAAATTCTTTACAAGTCTCTCTAAACTTCTGTTATAGAAAAGCTTTCATTGTTGGTATAATAACTTGAATTGTGTAATTGTATAATAATTGGTACATTTAAAATTAATTAAATAATTGTTGAATCTAATAAACCTTCTTAATGAAATAGAAAAAATTGGAAATCCTTTTCCATATATCAACTTAAGATAGCATTTAGTTTCAGTTGTATATTGTTTCAAATATATTGCAGGTTTTGTGATAATGTTTGGACTTTTATGTTGAATGACGTTGAATTCAGAGAAGTTCACGAAGTAGCTAAAGTGGATAAAGTTAAAATAGTCGCCTGTGATGGGAAAAGTGAGTATTTATTTACTTATCAATATTAGTTTCATTCCATACTTGGCTAAATTATAGTAATTAGAGTTTATCATTCAGGAAAAAATATAACTTTTTATATTGTTTCTTATACTTATGGTCATATACTCAGCTTTAGGAGGCATGGATTGCAAGTGGATTGTCCTTATTTATAGTCATTATAATACTTTACAGAAAAGGGAGGAAAAATAAAAAAAAATATTTCACTTGAAATAGTAAGTACAAGAAATAACATCAAATTGTTTGTTTCAGATGTGGAGGACCGTAGATAGTTACTTAGATTTATTCTGCCCATGACAAATAAGAAATTAAGCATTTGTTCCATGGACCTACCTTGATCTAAATAAATAATTTAAGTACCCATAAATGTTTCATTTTTTGTGGCACATAGCCATAAATTGATAAACTTTAATTTATCAAACTTTACAAACTATTGTAAATATTGCTTTTCCTTATAGGAATTACTGCTTTTCTCCAACTTTTTAATTTCTTGCAGTTTCTTAATAGTTTAAACGCTTTTATTAACACTTGAGGCATAATGGTGGCAATGCAAAAAATACATATATTTCATTTTTATTAAACACAAAATATTAGCATTTTTCTTAATATAATAAAACAAAATAGACATCAAAAATAATGAATCCATCAGTTATCATTAAATTATACACTGTTGAGACAATAAATAAACCTAAAAATATATATTAAAATTCCATATCAAAATAAGAGAATCTCTCAGAATTGGTGAAAATATTAAATGTATATATGGTTTTATTCAATAATATAAATCATTGATAAAGTAAAACAATTTTAAAATGATGATATACAAACATATTTAATCTTTGTTGGATTTCTATTAATTAAATAATCTTAAAATGCAAAATAATTATGAGCTGGGGACACTTTACATGTCATTTGTCTATAACCACACCTATTAAATGTCTACTTATAAATTATAAAACAAGTATGTTTTATACCACACCTCCAACACCCATTTATATAGACATTTAACACCAACACCACATTTAAGGGTTACATCATTAAAATAACTAATCAGTTAAATTTCTTTCACAATTAACTATTGAAGATGTGACCTTGATTATTGTAATATTCTTCTCTAAATGTTCAACATAACACTTGCTAAACTTAAGCACAATAACTGGGGGGAGAAGTGAGATCTGCCAACAAATCAAGTTCTTCTTCGGTGAGCTGTTCCCTGTGCTTGGGCCAGTCGTCTTGGTGAGTCCGTTTGAAGTCTGCCAGCGCCGTCCGTATCGTGGCCGGAATGGGGTCTGGGGCGTTTGTGTGCTTGGCCAGCTCTGCTAGAACGTCCCCCAGCCTCGGCCCCAGGCTGTAAGGCCGCGAAGACATGTGGGCGCAAAGCCCCAGGACCCCACAATGTCTCTCGTCCAACTCTTTGGACCGGCAACTCCGGATTAAAGACTTGAGCGTTTTGTCTTCATCAGGCAAAGCTCGACAATGCATTAAGCCAGTCAAAACTTTGGCAGCTGATTGGCGTACCTAAGAAGTTGATTCGATTAGAATATTCGACTGTAATATAATTTTACACAAATACAGATATAGCAACCTCGACTCTGCTATCTCTCATGAGCTTCAAGGCGAAGGCCTCAGCTCGCACGGCCCTCTCCGGTCGGTCGCACAGCAGGGGAAGGCCGTAGAAGAGCAGCGGGATGGCGAAGTCCAGGCAGGCGAGGCGGGCCCACCACGAGCGTCCGTTGGCCAGCTCTTCCAGCACGTTCAGCACACAGTCGAAGGTCTCCCCTCGGTAGTAGGCCTGTGCCAGGGCCGCCAAGAAGCCCCCGGCCGCCCGAGGAAGCTCTTCATGAGGCTGGGAAGAGCCTCGGGACGCCAAAGCGCACGCCAGAGGCACCAGTTTCAACTGAGTCTCCAAGTTTGTGTTCACACCGCGCACCACTACTCCCATGCAGCCGGTTAGTACTGTGAACGATTAAGGAGGTATAGATTATAGAAAAGAAAAATTTAAAAGATTTTTGTATGCGCCTGTATTATACCTGTGGTTAAAAGATTGACAGCTCTTTCATGGTGCGCGTGCGCAGGCGTCACGGCTTCTCCTGTCAAGTGCAAAGCAGTCTGGAGACGCTCTGTTAACTCTTTCTCGAGAGGAGAATCCTCCTCGATCTCCCTCAACTGCAGCTCAGTCTCTGAGCCACCTGGTTGAGCCGTCTGTATTATTATGAAAACTTTAGTGCAAAACCAATGAAATATTTCACGTTTGGGTAAATTAAATTTGAACATACCTGCGGGTCCGTGTGTGTGTGCGTGTGGTCTCTGTGTGCGTGCAGCAGGGCTCTGAAGTCCTGCATCATTGCGAAGCCCGCCTTCGGAGCCACCTGGCCTCGGCTGCTGCACGCTGCAGAGGTTATGGCCGCCGCCGATTTTATCACTGAAACGGAATATTAACCTCAAAAGCCTACAATCTGAGTTATATCCATTTTACGTTATAATAAGTATTTAAATTTCTTTTTAAAAATTCAAAACTATAAATTGAGTTTATTATCCTAAAATATAATTTTTTTAATGTCAAGTTTCATTAAAATTTATTCAGTAGTTTTTTTTGATAGAACAAAAACTTTACGTTTATAATACAAACAGTATCTATATCTAACCAATATCTCCCTTCTCGTCGTAAAGGGCAGCCAATCGAGGCTGCACCGAGTCGAGGAACCGCTGAAGACTCGGGGCCAATGGGGAAGGCTCTCCGCCGGGAAACACCACTTCCAAGTTGAAGATCATCATCAGAATACTGAAACAATTTTTTAACGCTTTACATTTGTTAGCTTGAAACTTTAAAAAACAATAATTTATCTGTGGTACACAAATAGACACCAAAAGATTTGCAGGTCTTAATTTTTTATCTGTTACGAAAACAAGCCATAGCTTATGACGTCATAGTTTCGTTATATTTTAGAGGCTTTATATAAATGCATTTGATTTTTTTTAAACAGCCTTTTGTCTTTGAATAATGTTACCTTCCGACCGTGGCTCGCACGTTTTCATACGGGTGTTGTATGTAGTTGGCTGCTTCCAGCCTCTCCAGAAACTCCACGGCCAATGGAGCACCTCGCCATGACAGGGCTACAAGAGCACCCTGTAACAATATTTTTTACGCTTAACGAACGATTTCTGGCACGTTAACTAACCAGGGGACGTTGGCAGGGACAAAAGTGCACCTGGAAGGCGTAGAGCCTCGCACTGGCGACGAAGGAGGTCTCCTGGTCGGGCGCGGGGCGGGCCGAGGGCGGCGGCGAGCAGAGCTGCAGCAGCTGCTGGATGAGCTGGCTGTTGCGCAGCGGGTCCATCTTGTCTGCGGCCGTGGCCACCGCCGTGCCCCAGTCTTCCTGGGTCTCCGGGATCACCGACGTCAGGCCTGAGGGAGTACACCACTATTCATATTAACAACTGTGCCACATGAGCTGTATGATTAGTAAATTTTAATCGTTTTGCATCCAAGCTCGTGTATTTTATCAACAACCGCCTGGACGGGGAAACTGATACAATGAGCCGTATCTTAGGGACCTTCACCAAAAGAGCGTATTAAAGGCCGGCAACGCACTAGTGAGGCATCCGGTATATCGAGTGTCCATGGACAGCGGTATCACTTGACACGAGGTGAGCCTCCTGCCCTTTTGCCCCTGCTTTTTTGAAAAATAACCGACCAACTTTACATTGTGTATTGTCATTTAACGAGGGAAGGGAATCATTTTCACTGGCTGTTAGTGTCGTGTGTCGTGGAGATGCAGACCGTTAGTGAGAATCCTCAAGGCGTCCCGCTGCAGGGCGAGCGCGTCGTGGCGCCGCCAGTACCTCGGGGCGCGCATCGCGGCGCACGCGACTTCGGCCGCGAACCGCTGCTTCGACTCTTCGGGCTTGGCCGCGCACTCTACGGCCGCCTCGATCAAGCGCTCCGTTATACGGCGCCCGAAATGCGCGAACAGGAACTGTTACGTTACAATTCCATTAACAAGAATATTCGTAATTAACCGAAACAATCACTAGTTTCATCTTTACATACGAATATTTTTAATTAATTAAATTAAGTGAAATCGTTCACAAGCCTCACTTCTTTGTGTCTAGGAACGTTACAAAGAACACAATTTTTTATATTTGTAACAATAACACAAAAACTACTTAATCAATGACAATACATTGCAATGCTTTATAAAATTGCAATTGGACCCAGTCCGGTGACCACAACCAGGTCACCAGACTAGACACAGATAGACTATCACATTTCTGATGAGTATTCATGGTAAATGGTATCATAGTATATGTAAATGAAGTTTATCACCCTTCATTCAATTTGAATCTGCCGCGCCATTAGTGTGTGACATTTGGAGTCTATGATCTGTGACACGGTTGATGTCAATTTAAAAATTAAAATAGTGTAAGAGGTTATGTGTAAATTAAAATACCGGTGAATATTAAGTAATTAAGTGAAATTAAAGCTTAAATGTTTCTCTTTTCAGGTAAGATTTGCTAGTGTTTATAAATACCTTACTGTTTGTGTTTATATGTAAAATAAATCTGTTTTCAGAGCAATGCATTTTGCATTTATTTCATGCCTGTTAAAATTAAGTATAAAGAACATTTTGTACTCACCCTTATCATGGTGCATCGTGTCGCATTGAACTTGTCTTTGCCCTTTTTCTCCTCGGTCGTGAAGAAGCCGATCAGCTTGGCGACGTTCTCTTCGTCGGTGAAGAATTCGTAGATGTAGCGTTCACCCTCTTCCATGTCCTCCGGTTTCGTGTCCCAGGCAAAGTTCTGCTCGCTTATCGGAGCTGCCACCTGCAAATGAAGAAAAATTTGTTTTTTTTAAATATGTTTCATAATAAGTAATGGATATTAAAAGTTATATTAAAGTGTTGTTACATTTTCTATTAAAAAAAGTGATTATGTTTTGCTTTGGCCCAACTTTACAATTGAGTGAAAAACAATTAGTTCCCTATACAATAGAACCCTCAATTTGTAATTAAATTAATTATATTATTTATTGTTTTATAAAATACCTCAATTTTTTTAGGCCACGAGTAAAATCCATATGTATGATTTCTCAGCCAAGGCCTATCCCATTCCTCGTCTGTCTTTATTTCCTTATCCTTTGACCAGACCACCCATTCTAAATCTTTTCTGTATCCTAGAAGTTTAAAGGATATTCATCAATATCGTAACTAAGTGTTAACTTGATTTGGTTGTTTATTTCCTTCTTCAATACTACATTAAGACAGTTATTATTCACAAGATAATAACGAAGGAATAGGTTTCGCGCGCTTTTACTCAAATTTTTTTTTAAATTGTTCCACGCGCTGATAATTTTTGACAGCCAGTATTTTTTTAATTCGATCGAATAAATATTTGATCCTTTTGGTGGTTGTTACATATCGATATTCCAAATTCAAATCATGTTTGATATTTTACAGAAACAACAAAAAAGGTTTGGGAACCAAAGAGAATATATATACTTTTGAATAGATATAGTTTTTTACAAAAAAATGATTATCGAAACGAATAAAATAAAAAGATCTGTATAGCTTTACTAGGAGAATATATACTAGCTTATTTTAAGATGTCGGTGTTGAAACATCTTGTAATCCTAAACGTCGGCCATTGTCCTTCCTCCATACCTGGTATATGTGTTTCCGGTCTCTCAATGCCGGCCACTTCGTAAGGGTCCACCTCAATTTTCTTGAGTTTCCTCTTCCGTTGCTTGAGGGTTAAGAACATGAGTTTCTGCGCCAGTTTGCGCACGATGACGTTCTCGTGCAGCAGACATTTAGCGAAGAGGCGAACCGCCCTCGGTGGGTATGGCGTTTGAATCGAGGCGCAGAAAATTAGCATTTGCATTACCAGCTCCAGGCGCCGCCATTGGCTGCAACGAACGTTTGTAATGAACATTCAAATACAAAAATTTTTACATTTACCACGAAGAGCGGAAGAGAAAAAAAAACTCACACACTGGACGACTCGGCAATATCAACCAATTCGTTGATGAGCTCCAAATAGACTTTCTCAAAGTTAGCGGACGCGGCCTTCTCCTCGTCGGTGGCTTTGGCGAGTTGTTCCGTGAATTTAGGGTCGTTCACTTGATCATCCGTTAAGAGACGCTTAGCGGCCGCCACTGACCCCTCGGTAACCGTTAATCGGGTGTTTATCGCCGGGAAGTAGCGGTGCAGAACCTCTGAAAATGCCTGTTCCAATCTGAAAGAAAAAGTGTAGCGCCCATTTAGAACTCATACTCATATGTTTAATATGAAGCCCTATCACCATGTTGGACTGTCCAATGGTCTTAGGTTCGATCCTGTGGTCTGGGAGTTATATACCTTGACCTAATACAATTCGATGACATATTTCAATGGGGCACGTGAAATTTCACTAAAACAAAAAAAAAATCAGACAATTATTTTATATCACACCCATATTACTGAAAAAGATCGTAAATCGAAAAGTAATCATGGCTTGACTAGCTCTTAGACTATATAATTTAAACTGCATTCAATGCTATGGTTAAATCGTGAAGGCATTACAAACAGAATAACCTGCATTATAGTGTGGTTATTTTGTGATTCTCAAAATTACACATACCTATGAATACTCAGCTTCTCACTGAGCGGCGCCCTCAATATCGCTGGCCAAATAGCTCGTATCGCTGCCCAGTCTTGCTTAGCGATGAGGGGCGCCATTTTTGGTCCCAAAAGGATGTACAGCGCCCCCTTGTGCCGGGCGTGGCCTTCATCGTCATCACCGACGGAGCCAAGCAATTCCACCACCTCGGGTATAAGGGCCCGGTACGAATAGGGATAGTTCGTGAGCATCCTGTATAGGCATGATTGGGCAGGACGGCGGATCTGAAATGCATTTCGCATGAGGCAATCTTCTCGAAGAAGAGCCGCGGAGACGATGAAAAGGGACTGACCGAGCTGTAGCGGTTGACGGAGAGGCGGTAGACGGCGTGCAGCGCCTGGAGGGCGGAGGGCGCGATGCCGGCGTCGCACACCAGGTCCAGCCGAGCCTCGTCCTGCAGCCGCACGGCGTCGGCCAGCACCATGCGCAGCCGCGCCGCGCCCTTGCCCCCCACCCCGCCCCTGCCGTCGAACGCACGCTCCAGCGCCCCGTACGAGCGCAGCTTCCCCTCCAACGTGGACCCGCTGCGCGAGTTCTTCATCACTATCACGCGTTCCCATACCTGACCACAAAATTGTTAACATCACATGTTAACATCTATATACTTCCATCATCATTCGTCTCATCCTGTACCTGCAAGAGGAGATCCAGGCCGCGGGGGTCCTCCGTATTCTCGGCCAGCATCTTGGCCTGTACCTTGAGCAGAAGGTGAGTGATGGCCACCCGCATGTTCTCTCCATCCAAATACACCTGGTGCTTTACGCCGTTCGTGAATGGTATATTCGTGGCTGGCACCTGGGACTCCATGCTGAAAGAAAATCACCATCACTCGTTTCTACACTTCTTGCACATAATGTGAAAATTCACAATCCACACACACTTACAGTAGAATCGGGTCTTCATTGGGAGGGGGCAAGAATTTTGAGCAAGCGAATCCACAGTTAATGATTTTGAGGCTTCTGAGCCTGCGCTCGCGACACATCGGCCGTTCGTCGCTCAGCCACTGCTGCAGCCTGCTCACCTCGGCCTTGACGTATCTATCTATTAATATCTGCGCACACGCCGCTTCCTCGGCGCTGGGGACGTGCCATTGAAATTTCACATCCTTTAGGGCACAGCCATTGCCCCACTCCCTGATGGGCAACCACTTCTCCGGGGCGGTTCCGTAATCCTTTATCAAACATTTCCATTCCTTCAGGTCCATCGCCGATAACGCCGACAGGATATTGGCCAGTGCATCGCAGGCCGGGCTCAGTGCATAGGTAGCGTGTAACTTCAACGCCCTATCGAGAACTGGCAGTATTTGATCCATGTATTTCATTAGAACTGTGCCGTCGCACGACACAACCTCCATGAACAGAACGAGCCGGTAGACGAGATCGCGAGGCGGATTCTCTTCGTGCAACGCTTCGTCGCTGGCCAGCAGTTCCTGCAATTCTTGGCAGAGCTGCGGAAGGAAGGCCGCGAGGGTCGCTTCGGGGTTAATCCGCGCAAACACCTTGAGAAGCGCGCCAATCATACTGCCGGACACGTTCGTTTCATACGTGGTCTCAGTGGCGAAGGCTTTGAACTTCCTCAGAGCCTCCTTGAAAATTTTGGGTGAACACTGCGTCAACACGGAGCACACCGCACAAGAAATGGCCGTCTCCATAACGGCGTCCATCTTACTCTTCATAGCGTCCGAGTCTTTCGTCTCCAAGCGGACGTGTTCCTGAACACTTGACTCGATAAAGGTGAAGAGCTTGTCTAGCAGCACCAAGATAAAATCCTCAAACTGAGCCGTCAACTCGCACGTCAGCAGTTCGTCCTCGGTCAAGTCCGGCCAGTATTCGTGCGCGGAGCTACAGTCGATGTAGGTGACCATGCAGCTGAACATCAGGATGAAGTGTAGGGTGACGATGGTCTTCTTGATGTCGTTGGGGTCGAGGCCGGGCAGAACGGCCATCAACAGAGGCACCACCTGCCGGGGCCCTTCGGGGTAATCTGCGTCTGCGCCGCGGAGCATCGGCCTGGCGACGGCCGCCACTGCCGACATGGCTACGGTCACTCTGTGGGGCTCCGTAAGCGACGTCAACGAGGTGCGGAGTTTCTCAATGAGAGGCGGGATGACGATCGCCGGCCTGAGGGTCGCCAGATTCTGCAAAGCGATGGAAATGTCGAGAGAGCCACTGCGACTGTAGACGGCCTGAAAAGTCGGTTCCAGGACGATCATCACGAACTCGGTGATGTCTTCGTCGCGCAATTTGTACGCTTCGGGAGTTTTGTTCAGCCACGTTTCCCGGAATTTCTTTTCGCGCTCGAACCGGACCCTTGAAACATTAAAAGATTGAAGGTCCTAGCATCGGCTTGAAAGAAAACAACAAATTATTTATCCCAGCAAATGCTATGAGCCTAAAAACAACCAATTACCTATTGAGAAATTCTCCTGCTAATTTTCTGAGAAGATCTCTCAGTTTAAACGACCATCGGCCGGAGTTGGCACTGTGGAGGTAGCTCTCCACCCCCGCTAAGAAGGATCTTAAGTGTTTTAGGATCACTCCGTCGGGATTTATGGTCCACACGATCCATTTGGCGACATTTTTCATATCTGGAAAATGCCCAATCATTAATCGTTCAGTTTTTATGTGGTGAAAATCTTTCAAGCAGCATCGAGTTATACTAATACAGTGAATACAATGAAATGGACAGCAAAGCGGTTTAAACGAATATTTAATGTAGGATACCTCCATGCTGTCTAAAACTCACCGTCCACGTTAATATTTAAGAGATTAAGGAAAAAGATGGGATCTTTAATGTAACCTATTGCTGCAACTTGTGGTACTTTGAACACTGGAAATGAAATGATTGTTAGTGGGTTTGTGTAGTTATCACCGAACATGGACTAAAAGCACATTTATTTCCAGGATTTTATAGGTTATGATTAGTGAGATTAGCGATTTAAGGCAGGATTTAATGTTTTGGGGTGAATTTCCCGACTGTTAAACTTGAAAATACACCTGGGGATGTGACTCTTACTATGAGG
The DNA here is from genome assembly GCA_963693355.1 of Pontia daplidice. Lineage (NCBI taxonomy): Eukaryota > Metazoa > Arthropoda > Insecta > Lepidoptera > Pieridae > Pontia > Pontia daplidice. The sequence goes on along the minus strand of CAVNZL010000138.1, from coordinate 10,578,866 downwards.
CGTCACACTGAAATCTCACCCAGAGACAGGTGTCTGCAATGCTGCATGTCTTTGTAGGAGACGGGGAGATTCAAGGCGTGGAGGAACCGGGTGAACATTTTGGGCACGTGCGGCGTCCAATCCACTGCGCCGGGGTTCTTCTTCGCCAAGTTTGCGAAAAGGATAAATATGTCCTGTAAATTCATAATTGGGATTAGTTTCTTTAAGCAGTCTTTAATGGAGTTTAGCCATGTCATTTTTATCAAAGTGTTATGAATGAACGCCTATACATAAATCTATGTTGTTCACTTTTACGTGGGTAATCTGCTTGGCTGACAAGGGAGTGTTCGCGTGTAACCTCACCAGGGATAATAAACTCACAGGATCTCCACATTGTGCATTATGGCAGGTGTCGAGTATCGTCATAAGCTTGTCGAACCATAACTCGTGACCTTGAGCGGCGTATTTTGGGGGGAGCCCCACGGGAAGGAAACCCAACGACCCAATAACTGGGTTATCGCCCCCCCACCGCATCGCATAGGGCATGAACACCTCGAGCATTTCTTTGGTTGCCGACACATCAAAGTAACTGAAAATATTGTACTATATAAAACCCTTCATTAGACGTAAGCCGTATGGATTGAAGAAAAGCACAAGTGGCACAAGGCAGAATAGAAGTAGAGGAAAATGACGGGATTTTAGCCTTTGGCAAAAGAGGACACTGATACTGACAAACAAACAATGTATAATTAGATTATAGATGTAGGTTTCTGCCGCGCACCACCGCAATGTGAAACCGGCTGCCAAAAGAAGTATTTCCTAACAATTACGACTTAGGGACCTTCAAGAAACTTAGAGGCCGGCAACGCACTAGTGAGGCCTCTGGCAACGCGAGCGTCATGGGCGGCGGTTCACTTGGCATCAGGTGAGCCTCCTGCTCGCGGTTTGCCCCCCTGTTTTATAAAAAAAAGATGTATTGTAACCAATTAGTATCTGTAATAAATGTTTTTTATTATTATGGCCGTACCAATTTTCAATTATTGGCCGTGCAGCACTAAATATATTTTCATTGTCAATATCATTATTCTTGGATGAACCTGGGGCCAGAGAGCCGTTAAAAACGTTACTGTAATTAACTGACGCCATTTTATACGTAGAATAAAAATTATAGACTTACGGTTTAGCACAATTCACCATAGACATATATGTTGAATCTAGAGACCTGAAAATAAAAGTACATCAGAATCCACCTTTCGTTTGGAAAGAAAATAATTCCCCATGCAACCATTGCCAGTAAACTGATGAAATAAATAATGCGTCAATACTAAAATCGGTGCCGGATTTGCGGATATTAATACGGCTTGTTAAGCATACATTGCTTAATAGGTGAGCCTCCTGGAATTTTGCCCCTATTAAAAAAATGTAACGATTGTCCACGGTGCTTATATATCATGAAATGAAACACGTAAAATTTTTTATTACATATTTTACAGGCTTCATAAAACACGCCCGATCTGAGTATAGCCAAGTATCTCAGTTGATCTAGTTTTTTTTAATCCATAAATAAAGAGGTTCAATTTAAAAAAACTTTTTAATGTTTGAATATCGCGTCCAACACTCGATTTCGCATTAAATCTGCATATTTTAATCGCCTACATATTCGTACAATGGACGTGGATGAATGACAACCTAAACCCACTGCCACCTGAAGCTCCAATGTGAGAGCTAGTACTCTTAAAAAGCTATTTGCTGCACTCCATATATTAAAAATGAAGCAAGTAATAATTAAAGTCATTTAAGTTACATTTCATGATTTTATCATTACGTGTTAACTCAAGGCAGACTACCCTTTTTTAATAAGATAGTGCATCAAACATCTTCTCAATAGATGTACCACTCTCGGATCATAAAAATATTACGTGGCGCTTTCGTCGGCCGGTGGGGCAAGCCCGAATAAACCAAGGATGTCGTCAAAACCGTGTCCCGATATCAACTTTCGAACCATATCGAGAACAGAGGTCTCTTGGTTGCCAGATTTGGGCCTGAACAAAACGTGCTGTATTAAACCTTCTGCCCTTTACGCACACCTGGATGTAAGTGAGTATAGTCCGTGGTCTTGGTCAGGTTCAGTATTCATAAGTGCTTCTAAATAAAATCTATCGAAATTGGTCACACTAAATGAATTAAACATCACATGTGAAATGGAAAAACTGTTTATATACGTACGAGATATAATGAAACATTCCGATCGTTGAAGAGTTTTTCTCAAACAGTCTTTTCCCCAAATCGTAGAGCGGACGCCATGGTAACACTAGCTCCTCGGGCGAAATCAAATACTTTTTTTCTGTAACGAACGAAATTTTTTTAAACATATGATTATTATAGTTATAACTTATAATAAAAATTCTCAACTTACTTTGTGAGCATGACAAAGAGAGTAGCAAACTTCTGTACTTTGCATGGCTCCAACTCAGGTATCAGGACCAGTTCATAAGCCAGTTTGATGAAATCTATATGGTCTTCTTTCCCAAACTTCAGTCCATATATTCGTATGTACCTATTAGTAAATAAGCATACATTTTATCGCAACGAATAGAAACCTGCACCAGGAATACCTTCGGTGATAATATAAAGTTATGCCCGCATTTAGGCTTCCATTTATATTATGCTTTTCAATTGTTTTTCGGTAATAGGAAAGATGAGGAAGGCCTTGATTTATTTTTAAACTAGAGACAGACATTTGGCAAAGATATTTAATAAATTAGAAACACAAGCTAATGCATGCAGCAAATAGATGAGGCTTAAAAGCACCGAAACACGTAAGCTTAAATGTAAAAGACAAATTACAAATTTTACACACAAATTATAATTGAAATATAAAAAAGGAATGGTTAAATAAAGCTAAGCTAATTTATTTATAGATAAAAAATCGGAAAGTATATTTTTATAACTGATAGCCATTGCCCATTGCACTAAAAATTGTTGCTAAAATGGGGCATTTTCATGTCATAGATACATAATGTCACATAAATATTTAAATTAAATCCAGTCGAGTTTAAATATGTCTAATTTGTGACTTGTTGTGTATCCAAAAGAGCACCGTACGTCGGCTATGCAAATGTACACGATAACAATTTTCTGAAATCGTACTTACTACTAACTGCCTCAATTACATCAATATGACCATTAGTGAACTGTATAGTGGCATATTTTCAAATGCTTTATATAGAGTGGATTGTTTGCTTGTTTTGCTGACAAGCAATTCCAATTCAATTACATAGTTTACTTTATATTTTTATAATTACTATTATGTGCGTACATTTACTAGCCAATTCGATAAAAATTAAAAAAAATATTGGATATTTTTCTCATGAATCTTGGAAGAAGTAAAAATTAAAATTCAAGGATTGTGAGATATCCAAAAATTAATACACTTCTTTCTCTATTTTAACCAAAGAACTCTTTTTTAAATCATATAATGCAATTCGCGTTCTTATTCATTAAATAACTTTTCGTTTGTTCACAACATGTTTGTTTGATTGCTTGTTTATAATATTTTTGGCAGTTAAAACCTACATTATTTTATTGAATCAAATCATGTCCTTTTTATAATTATAATTGTCTATTTAAAACAACAAGACTGCTTTGATATTTACTTTGTAATAGTTAAATCTGAAAGTTTCTTAAGACATAGTAGATCTGGTTCATATTATGTATTTTATGGTATTATATGTGTTTAAATAAAACACTTTGTTTTTAGAACAAATCTATCAGGAGAATTAATTAGTTGTAATAAAATATTTGTAATTTATTTTGATCCAATGAATACAATATGGTTAATATAATAATAATGGTTAATACACAGACATACTTGAAAAACCAACGGAGCAAGTTCTGGGTTGCGGCCAGCTATTTTAAACATATGATTGTGTGCCAAAGGTTAACTCTATTATACTCAGGTACAATTTATCATAAACTACATACATTTTGTATAAGCTGTTTATGCTATCTTTAAATAAAATTTTGGAAATTAGATTATTTACCTATTCAGAAAAAAGGGATTGATTCTTTTGAGGATTAAAATTTGTAGTATTTTAAATATATTCTTGTTGTTTTTCCACCATAGACAAATTAAAGCAAGGACAGAGTCACTCAAGAAAGCGTTACATAAATGCAAGATAGTAAATAAATTTGTTTTATGCAAAATGTTTGAAACTTATCTAAAATATTTTTGTTAACAGAAAGAGTTAACAAAAACAATTTGTTAAGTAGAAAGTCTCCTGGACCAGGTATCTATAAAGACTGACGTGAACTAAAGAGCTTATTGTAAGAACCTTTGATGAAATAAAATTATCTTTTTATTATTCAATAAAATATTTTATAAATTGTATAAAATTTTGGTAAGTTAATTATATTTTTTATTATTTTATATTATGGAGGTATTTTATAAATATCTATTAGTACATATTTAAAAAATAGAGTTATCTATTGAGCCCTATTCAGAAACATTGGTGTTGATCAATGAAATGATGAATAATTGAATGAAAAATAATTTTAGCTTAGAAAAAACTAGAAGGCTTTTACATATTATTAAGCATAATTACTTTATTAATCTGGAAGACCATACGCCACAGGCTGGTTTCATTTCCCGGAGCATAACAGCCTTTGCAAAGTTCGTTTTGACCTGCGCAAAGAACCTGTTAGATTCTTCATCAAGCTCTTCGCAATACGGTAGCAGATGGTTCGTTAAAATCTCCTTTTGTGGACGGAATCCCAGGGCTTTCACCCTTTCGTCCGACAACATTAATTGCTCAAATTCCTCGTCTTGTAGCATTTTTCCGGATTATTATTTTCTTGGGAGGAACAGGTGTTCTCGATGCCTGCGGCCACGAGACATGTACTTTGTAATAAAACTCCCACTAGCACAACCAATTTTAAAAATCACTGAACTAATAAATATGAACATTCAATCAATTGAATTTACACAAGTCATTGAGTAAGCAAGAATTTTTACAAGATTTTACGTTTCATTTTATTTGATTTTTTTAACTTGACAATTTAAATTTCACCAATGACCAATCATCTTTTAATCACAGAGTAGGATACGAGGCGCTGTAACTGTCAACTTGTGGTTTGAAGTTTGACATATGGTATAGATTAGCATTAAACGCAGTGTTTCAGCACTTACCGATAGTTAAAGGCACTTATAACTAATATAATTTTCTAACAAATCTGAAGGTCCCTTTTTCTTACTTGTCTCAAAATCAATATAAATATAGATCTGTCATGTTATATAGATGTGTTTGAAGAAAAAAAAAACAAAGAACGATACAAATTTTATTGGACTAACGAGTATGATGTGACTCAAGTGATTAAATAATATAAACAATTGAGTAGTTTACAGAGATTGGAACAAAAGTTTATTAATTTCTCATGATGTAACTGTTTCTTTTTGTGTAGTATACAAACTTGCAGCAAATACAATATCTCTCTTTATAGCTGTGGAGGCTTCCATCATTTTGGCTTGCAATTTTGGGTCACCGATGGCCACTGCTGCATCTTTTACATCTACTAAAAGCTGAAATGAAATATTATCTTCCTTGGTTTATATATCTACTGCATGTTTTTGATCTACCATTCAAACATATTAAGTATTAAGACATTATATACATACATATGTCAATCTAGATTTTTTTTCAATATAGTAAATGATATTGGCTCTAAATATTAATTTTAACCATAGAATTGAATTAAAAAAAAAACGATGTTTTTCCTAAATGATGCTTGTTGAAGTGAAAATACCTCGTGCAACTGTTGAATGCATCTGACAATAATTCCTTCTTGTACATCTGTGAGATCCATGATTTCGGCGAAGGGCTTCTCCAACGCCCACTCGTATACAACTCTTACGAGACCAAAGTTCAAGCGCTCTTGCTGGCCCTCAAATTGCGAAACCTGGATGAAAAAACCTATTTAGATGATTTTATTTAAGCTTTTTGTAAAAAGCTGACTTTCACTGTAGTCAGTATTTCCCAACCAACACGACTTAGGGACCAGCAGCCCACTTGCGAGCCCTCGGGCATTGTGAGTGTTTATTTTTTTAGTTTAGGCGGCTAGGCTTGACATTTATTAAAAGAAAAATGTGTTGCCATCGCTCAAAATAAAGCTATAAATGTTACAAGTTGAAGTAGTACGTACCGTTTTAATAAAAAGAAATTTATATTATTGCAGAATTAAATTTGAAATTTGTTTAAATGATTTATAAACTTTCGTGTATCTCACAATTACATGTGATAATTACTTTATAATATTTTAGCAAAGTAGCCCACACAAACGCATTATTCAGAACATCGCAAAAATAATATCGTATTAATAAGGCTATTATAAAAAATACCCCATATTTCGCCTCGATACTCGATAAATCGTCCTCAATCTGCTGGATGGCTTTCACCGCTTCATCCAGCTTTTCCGTCAGCACCAGCTCCGCGTGGGTCTTCGCTTGAAAAACGAAACAGCTCAGCAGAGCCGCTATTTCAGCTGGATTTTTATCCGTGAACACGTTCCTGAAGACCAATTCGGAGATGATCAGCTCATTGGTGCCCATGCAGCACGCGACTCTGCCTTTTAATATGACACTGTCGTGTTCGTCGATGTAATTCAGTTCCCGAAGGACCAAAAGCCGCCTCTGATAGTCCGGGTAAAGAACGAGACTTTCGTACGACAACAGTCGTTTGTATTTATCGCGTTTCCGTTCCGCTTGTTTCCTTTCGTACACGATTGCGAATTCGTTTTTGAAGTTCGCAATGGCTGTGCTCTTCTTTTGGGCTTCTATTTCCGCCTAAAAATATTTAACCCTGTTAAGTGCTATTTCGAGTTATATAGCAATCACTTATCTTGTCATGCTGTGGCTGTTATGAGAATTAGTGTATTTTTAACGGTAGGTCTACCGTGACCAGCACGCTGTTAAGTACGCGAAACGTCGGAAATTTAAAATAATGTAAAATATATTTAAATTTTGTAAAATTACATAACCTAAATCCGTTAATAATTTTTTTTCTCTAAATGAGTAACAGTTATGTTATTAAAGACAATATTAGTGTATTTTTGGTGGAAAATGTCTTTTTTGAGCGTATAGCAGATTATTTGTGAAATTGGGAGCACACCTTGAGCTTGTTCATCCTATCGAGAGCATGCAGCAGCTCTCCCGTGGAGATATGAAGGGCCTGCGTAAGGCTGACGGTGTCCAGGGGGGTGGCGTTGGTGCGAGCCGCGTGGCTGAGCCGCGACAGCTCTTGCACTGCGCTTGCGCAGCTCGCGCCCACCGGAGCGTCTTTGAACCTTTTTTAATACAAGTGCTCGTATTACGCCCTTTTGCGACTTCACTGACACCTCACTGTAACTCATCAAATTTGTACCTCGGCATTTGTCGCTTCTCCCAATCCTGAATTATAAGGTTGGCGTCGATCTTGAGACAGGTCTTGGTCACGGCGATCACGTTCTTCGGGGCGATGCTAAGTATCGTATGCTCCTGTGTGCTTTGCTCGCTACCTGAATACCATATATATTTACAATTCAGTCATTTCTTCAACTAAACACTATTTTGCGGTTTAGGTTACAAGTATATTTGTTTATAAAGTACACTTTTCAGTTATCACCCGTGGAGGCTATAAAAGCTCGGGCTAACCAACAGTGTATGTAATGTTTGAGAACCAAAATAGTAAATGTGTAAGAAAAACCGTTTGTAGTTTTTGCGTGCCCATGTGTGCGTGCATGTGTGTGTGTGTGTGTGTGTGTGTGTTGTGTATTGAAATCATATTGAGTTAAACGCCTTTATATTAAATCTGGTTTTAATTAACTGTATTTCTTAATTTATTAGTATGGGTGCGATTACTAACCAATATGGTCGTACATAGCAGAGAAGCTCAACATGCGGTACCAAGCTTCGTCGCGGTCGAAATTATACCGATTCGAGTCTTCCTCAACCGTGTTCAGTACTAACACTTTGTATGGCGTCTGGCGGGGACCTGATTCAAATGATAACCATTTAACAACACCTAACACCGGACACCCATAAAACACCCTCACCCACCACTGCCGTTGAGGTAGATGCCGAGCTGGTTGATGTAGGGCCCAGCGGACAGCAGCAGGACCCTGCCCGGCTGTAGCTCCTTGCTGACCTTCGGCTGAGCGAGCAGCAGCGGCATGATTTCGCCGAGCACCTCTGAATAGGCCGCGCACGTATCGTAGAAGGTGGCCAGCGGCGCCAAGTGCGGGGGCAGGGGCGAGCTGCACTTCTCGGAATACTCCAGCTCGGCCTTCTGCAGCAGTTTCTTGTTGGTATCGGCCTGCAGCACTTGGTTGAGCTCGCGGAAGGAACGCTGCATCATGCCCTCGACTGACACTGTGGCCACTCTACAATTGGTACGGTCAAGGTTGGTGTTGCCAGATCCAAATTATTCTATTCTTATCTTTGTCTTTTGGCAAGACAATGTTTGCATTGCTAACTTATTCCGATACTATTTTAATATAAATAAATAAATAAAATAAATAAATTATTGAAACAATAATTTCGAGTGAAATTGAATTGACATAGACTATTGTAAAAGTGTCAAAAATCGAAATGTCAAAATGGCAAAGTTTGATAACAGTTATATATGACAAAAGACAAAATTTTATCATGTTCATATAATATACTTTAACCTAAATTTAGTCTTAGGTTAAAAATAAATATAAGTTTTGCATTAAAAGAGTTTAAAATGGCAATTATCTTACGATTGTCATAAAATTGACACAGTTGATTTTAAGAAATTGGCATTTATAAATCGCACCGACCTCAAAAGACTCAAAATCATGGCGTACGTGAGCCTGAACTGCGAGGTCAGCTTTTGTGGTGTTCCCAGCATCATCTCTTTGAGCGTCATTTGGTCGGGCACGCCTTCTTTGCAGAGAATTATCACTGTGCCAGTGTCATCCAAGCCTGCAAACCAATCATTTATTTATGTATAAATAAAATAATTTATCATAATTTTCTTTGTAAAATGTTATTTGACTAGCCTCGCCTGCCGGCTCTGCCCGCCATCTGGATGTACTCCGCGGGAACCAAACTGCGCGACTGGAGGCCGTCGAACTTGGTGACGTCATCAAATATCACTGTGCGTGCTGGCATATTGACGCCCATCGCGAACGTCTCCGTCGCGAAAAGAATTTTCACCTTTAAGAAGTTTTTCATTTGACTAAATAGATATAAATTTACATAAAAATACCTAAATACGCCGTTTGGTTAGATGAAATGTATTAAAATACCTGTGTTATATTATATGTATACAAATTTTCAGCTGATCTTCTTTGAAGGGTGAGTGACCCCAGTTGAGGTCATTGACCATTATATAAGTATACAGGGTGAATATTTATGAAAAACCTTTTTTTTTTATAAGATAAATTTCCAACCTATTCGTACCTTTTTCGTAAAAAATTTACGCAAACGAGGAATTGACGACATAGGGCCAATTTATTATTATTATATGATTGAACTCTCATCGAACGCTGTTCGTAGAGGCAATATCCTGATGATGCTCCGGTGTCGGACCGAAACGTACGTCGAGTGGTCGTGGGTTTTTCGCGGAGTATTGCTTGTAGATTGGTCTATTAGGGTTTTGTTCTATGGACTTCCGCAAAGAAACGCCTGATTCTAATAATATATTTTTATATTTTAAATCGTTCATTCTAAAAGAAAAATCTCAATTTAAAATACAGCTTGTACATACATAACCAGACTGGAACAGCATCTCCACGATCTCCTTGAGGAGCGGAAGTATACCACTGTGATGTACGCCTATTCCGTTCTCGAGTACTCGCTGCAATCTTATCACCTATAAACAAAGTCATTATTATTTGTATAATAACATTACATATCACTTAAAGGAAACGGCAACAAAAGCAGGGAGCTGGAAGGAAACATTATAAAATATTGTTGTACTTGTGAATTAATGTGAACATTGTTTACTAAATTATATATTATTATATATGTATTTTTATCGTTTCCACTGGGTATTATTGTGCTCTGCAAAATAACCCTAACAATATCAAACATTATAAAATGTCTGGAGTTTTTACTATTTTAATCACAGCGAATTGCTAAAATACTGTATAATTAAACTCACTCATTCCTTGCAGGCAACAAATAAATTATTATTAATAAATTTATTCACTTTTTGTCTGGCAATGTGCAATTGCGATGCCAATTCTAATCAAATTTAGCAAAGTCATACATCAATACTAATTTTTAGGAAGAGTTTTATCGCAATAGATCAAAAATTACCATTAACTACCAAAAAGGTTGCATCAGCTCGATATGTGTAAATTATTACCTGTGGTAATTTTCTATCTGGCTCTTTAAGCCTCTGCAGACATCTCTGGAAGAAAGATCGAATGTGCCCCTTCTCTTTTGCGGTCGTCAAGTCCACTGACATAAGATTCTCCGCGTTATGATCACACCTAAAATAATAGAAATACAATTATATCACATCTCAGGAATACAAATACAAGAATAATAAATAGTATAAAAAATTTACGATTTTGAATTAATGTGTTCTGTACTTAATTTCACAGTCCTATCGTCACTGTCAAAGCCTACATAGAACATAGAATTTTTTTGACAGCTCTTTATAATTTCATTTCGACCCGGTTTAGTGTAATTAATGCTATGTATGTATTTATTATCGTGGACGTTATTAAATCAAAATTCTCACCGATTTCTGGACAAAGTGAACGCGACGACCGGCAACTTGTCATTGGCACGCAAATGGTCTATCAAGGCCACCCACATGGTTTGCTCCGCTTTGGGGTTACCAAATTGTCTGCCACCTGAAGCAGAATCAAATGGACTTAGCAGTGTGTGGTCATAATGATTATCATACCCAGGTTCAATTCCCGGTAAAAACTTGTCATTCAATAATAAATTTAAATTTAAGTTTAATGATGAATAAATAAATAAATAAATAAAATAAATAAATTGAATATTATGTTTGTATGTTTGCTACTCCGTTAGACATGAACCATCAACTCATGAAAGACATTTGAATTTACCCTTTGGCCCAAAGCTTTTCTTGTAATCATTTTCCCTGGCCTTCTTCGCGCCGACTGCTTCGTTGTATCCCCGAAGCTGGAATCTGCCTTCTTGGTCCACGACCAGAAACCTTTCGTTCTTTGATTTTCCACCAGATCCTGCAAATTATATACAATATATGACGCAAATAGTAATAAATGTTAATTTATAGAATAGCTAATTGGACAATTAACACTTAGCAATCAGCTGTTTTATATTTAGCTCGAAACCGAACTCTGGAAAAGACTTTTGTATAAAATAATAATAATATTTATAATTTAATATCTTAACATTTAACAATGTGATAAAATTTAATGTGTTTTTTGAGTAATTACAAAAAGAGAGTTTGTAATCTAACAGACATTGTGATGATAGACATGCTCATTTCAATAATTCATTTTGATGATCTTTATTATCTATGGTCTAAAAAAGTGTACAGTATCTCCAGGGCCTTAGCAAGCTCTGCACACAATGGTCTGAAAACAATGACTCACCTGTGTAGAGGTAGTGGCACAAGGGCACAGGCCGCTTGGGAGTGGAGACCACAAACACTTTCCGCTTCTTGGTCCGGCCCACCCAGTCCGCGAACTGCAGCGTGTTGGGCACAGTGGCGCTCAGCATCACTATCGACACATGGGCCGGGAGCAAGATCAGCACTTCCTCCCAAACATAGCCGCGCTGGAATTTTTTTAATCATTGCACTGGCCAGTCATTCAGCACTTGGCCTGAGTGGCAACAGTTGCAACTTATATAAAGAACCACTTTAGTATATGCATTGCCGGACCCTTCCTGTTTAAATCATTAAAGGTCGTATCCGGTTGGGAAGTGCTCGTAAGAGAATCTTTTGTCTTTTCTTGTAAATTATTTATTGAAAAGTTCTGTTTTTTTCTATGCTAGCCAACTAATTTATTAAACATTTGATATCTCCTGTATCAGTTTCTTTTAGCTTACCTCAGCGTTATTGATATAATGAACCTCATCGAAGATCACAAACTCCAGATCTCTCGTGACGTCAGATCCGCAATAGAGCATAGAGCGGAGGATCTCTGTGGTCATGACGAGACAAGAGGCCGTTGCGTTTATTTGAAGGTCCCCAGTCAGCAGCCCTACTTCCCCGAATGTCTTGTTGAAGTCATTGTACTTCTGGTTTGAGAGAGCCTTTATTGGTGATGTGTAGATTGCTCTGAAATGTATAATTAAAGGGTTTTTGAAAATGTCTTCATGCAACGGTCTAACAATTAATCTATTTTTTTTAATAATCTTCATTATATAGGAATATTTTTTACATATAACAAGATTGATGGGTACCTGGTACAATTTCTTCTAGACATAGCAATAGCATATTCCGCGACAACTGTTTTACCCGCTGATGTATGGGCCGCTACAAACACATGGTGCCCTTCTTCTAGTTTCAAAATAGCCTTAACAGACATAAAGTAATAATAAATTCATACATTTTACTAATACTAAATTTAATTTTTTTTGTTATAACTATAAGCATTATTTTCTTCCTTATATATAATACTTTGTACCACAAGAGAGCATTTATCTGGTCACCCACAAAACAAGTTTTCCCGAGTTTGGCCCTGTCTAGAGTTGAACCTGTTATGTCTGAATAAATATTAATTATTATTATTGTGTTGGTTACTCTCTATGAGGTATTGGTTATAAATATCTGGTATATTAAGTGCATATACTTTTGCATACCTGTTTCTGGAAATTATCCAATTCAAATGGATAAGCATGAGCCAAATCTTTTATTTTCTCTTTAAATTCAGGCACTGGCTGTGAAACATCAATCATTTCCGCCCACTCTGTCGATGTTACACCAAGTTTGACGGTGGCATTGGTGATATTCAGAACTGGTATTTCTGGAAGGACCACAGGTGGCTTGATTATGGTACTTTCCAAGAAATTGTCATTGGCATTATCTTCTTCTATTTCAATATGTTTCTTAGGTATTGGTGCTTTCTGTTCTGGAGTTTCATCATCATCTTGCCACAGACCTGGAAACATATGTTAGAATATTTATTAAAACTATTTCAATTTTTTAATAAGTTACTAATATATACTATCTGCTATACTTAAATAATATAATATACTTAAACACACTGTACCTGCTAAGTGTGCATTATTATCCACCACTTCCTCTAAATTTATATTGATTTGAATATCTTCTGGCTTGTCTTCTTGATTATTATCATCTGTCATTTGGTCTATTAAAGTGAATCCGTCACTTGCAAAGACCACATTTTCTTTACAACCAGGTGGTGTGCATAATATATCTTAAAATAAGAATGTTTTGTCAACCAATTAATTATGGCCACTAAGGCTTATCAAATCAAAAAAACATTGATATTAAATTACAATTTAATAATTATGAATTACCTTCTCCCAAAAATTTTCCTGGTTCATCATTATCAAGATTCACTGAAATTTCTCCTGATTTACTTGCTTCTTCTAGTATTTTCTCTAACTCTTCTTCAAACCCAGCAGGAAGGAATGGATTTTGTGTGATTGTCCCTCTTGTAGCCAAGCCTGGAGGCAGTGGTGTTCGAGACATGGATAAACTATCTTCATCATCTTCCAGTGGTACACTAACTTCCTTTAATCCCACTATTTCACCTGTTAACAAATCTCTGACTACCTGTAATTTTGTTTAATTTATGAAAGACACATCCTGATTTATATATTAGTGAATATATAAACATGGAATAAAAAAAATGTTTTAAAGTAGCAAAATATATATCATCTATAATTCTTACCTCAAGAGTAGTATCTAAACCAATATCATCTTCATCAATCCTGAACAAGGAATCTATATCTGGGGTCCTGTGCCAGTGATTTTGTGAACGTTCCCATTGATGAATTGACAGTCTCTCAGGTTTAAGTAAATAATCTTTTACATGTTCATTTAAATCATCAAAAATTGGTGGTGGCTAAAACATATATGCAGTTAAAGAAATAATTTATGCAGAAAAATAATTTATGCTTTTATTTCTGTTATTTGTCTACCTTAATATAAGTAAATTCATCGTCATTTTCCATAGGCATTTTTAGAAGCCTTTTGTTTTATTACACAAACATGAATGGAAGAAAAATGTAATATCTGGATATAGCCTAAGTTCGGATGTGTTTTCAACTTTGGTTTTCAAATATCAATTCTACGCACAGATCAAGTTTGAAGAATTGGAATTGACTTATTTTTAAATTTGAAGTCTGACAAGTGGTTTGAGAATCTATATTAAACACTTAAAGATTATACTAAATTGTTATGGAAGTTGTCATGTAAGATGTTAATATATTTGAAGTAATATTTCTTTTCAACAAAATTAACCAGTCCTATAATCGTTAAACAATTCTGGATGGAAGGAAGACGCAAATACTTATGAGAATATAAATTGTTTTCCAATATGGCAGGCGCAAAGTTTTATCGTATAGTAATTTTTTACATTCACCAATGTTTTTAATTTTTTTATTAAACAAAAGTAAATTTATTTCACGCAACCCTCTGCATGTCTCTAAAATATAAAAATAGATAGTCGTCGAATAGTATTTGTATCTCGTTTGATGATACAAATACATTCGAGAAAAGTAATTTGTCCTAAGGTGTTAGTAAAAAAACAGATGACCACTGATAAAAATGTAGTATGTGTATCAATCCAATCATTACACAACATTTTATCAGATTAAACCTCTGTTGATCATTGACTTAATATGCAAACATATGTTATGTGAACTTATTCCAAGTTCCAATACTAAAAATGTAAATAATAAATTTTATTTAATGTGTATATCTATTGATTACGACTTTTTGAATGTTGTCATGAAGAATACTTAAATTTGTCTAATATTCCTAAAGTACAGTTTATTTTCTTACATATACATTGAGATCACGAAATATCCTAGATTTATACATGACCTTGAGGTTTGGAACACCTGTATTAATTTACATGTTGTTTTTGCACCACACAAAAAAATATATTTGTAACACTAATAATATACATGATTAAGCAGAGCTTTGTTATGTACAGATAAATCAAGTTAGCTAATTCGTAACTCGTGAGTAGCTTATGAGTCCTCACTCCTCACTTGCGGTCTCCGCACGTCTCTGAAGCGCCATATTCGAATATCTGTGAATTAAAAATGAAAAAATTGTGGACTTGTGTAGTACTTTTATTTAATGTATACGTGCATAGTGCAACGATTGAAGACACGGTAGGTATTTTACCAAAAGGCGATTTTTCGAAAGCTCGTGTAAGCTTTAACTTTCCTTTTATTATATTTGTATGATTTCGGATTTGAAAAATACGTTTTAAACAAAGTTTTTTTGCTGTGTAATTTTGTATGTGCCTATATATTTATCTTAATTAGGTTTTATATAGGTATAAATAAGATCTGTAATTTTTATAATTGGTAGTCAAAAAGTTGATCTTAAATTTGACGGAAGTAATTCAATTTTCAAGAGGAATAAAGTAAATACATTGTAAAGAAAGTTGCCATAATATGTGCGAGTATGAGAAACGTTTCGCAACCGGCTACTCTCGTATCTCCAAGTTAGTAGAAAGATCTGGCTAAATCTCATTAGAAGATTGCTTGTAAAGATATAAATATATTTCTATAACTATCAATAACTCAGTGCCTATTTGCCATAAAATAATTATAATAATCTGTACCGCGCATATCCGCATTGCATTAATAACAATGTTTTATTATTTATTTTATTAAAACCTTTTTATTTTTAATTTAATGAAACTGCACAAAGCTAAGTAAAATAGTTGGCTATCATGTGTCTCTTAAATTCAACTGTTAAATTGATAAATAGCAATCAAAAATATTGCTAACAAGAATCTCAGTAAAATTATAAATCTATTCATGTTAAAAGCAAAGATTGTGAACAGAAAACTTGTTGAACAGGAAATTATGTCACAGCGTACACTTATTTTTTTCGCCAATCTTGTTTTAAGGCTTCATAGGACGATTGTTTGTGTCAATTTTATAACCAACTTCTCCTTTCACAATGAAAAATTACTCAATTGCCGGAATAAAATATACATTTTTGAAACTGAGGAATTGAATTTTAGTTGCAATAAAATGCATAACGAAATGAAAACATGATAAATATTAACGTAAAGGATTTTACGGCCACCGAAGATGCACCATTGAACATTGGTGTCATGGGCGAATAATGGTACGATGCAGCTTGATTCATAATTATTTATGGCACACAAATACACTGTATGGTATGACCAGACCTAAGGGGGGCCAAAGTGTACAGTAAGTAAATCCCATGAGCTACTCTATATGGGGAATCATGTGTCAGGTATTTGTGCCCTGGTTTTATTTTAGTGTTAGCTAAAATGCGACTCTTAATAATAAAGTCGGTAAAACCCAGGCTTGAATATTTTTTTAATGTGCGTCATTATGACCAGCTCGTACGGTAAAATGAGGAAACGTTCTTAACGCAAAAGCTGTTTTTCTTTAAGACCTAAGCAGGTTAGGTTATATGTGTACCTATACTTCTGGCCAATAGCTATCAGTATTTGGGATGGCTATGACATTAGATATATCACATGAAATGGAGTCAAGACAATAACAAACATGCGTAGCAAAGCGATATAGAGAGGTTAATTTATGGTAAAATGCGGGTAATGATTCAACCGTTATCTTGACGAGTTGTAAGCCTTGACAGCATTTGTGTCCATACCTGATGCATTTTTTAGTACTCTACGTCATATATACTAATTAGTTTTGTAGAGTCATTGTTGGACAAAAAGCGGGTAATTGAAAGTTACAAAAGGAACGTACATAGTTCCGCGTCCTTCATAGTTGATTTAAGTGATTTAATACGTGTCTGGTTGTAACAATTATTTATATACTAACAATAATAAAATTAATTATACTTGGTATTGCACGCTCTCATAGATTTACTCTTTGTTACTAAAACACTGAATTGATATTTGATTCTACTAGTATTTTCGATATATACTAATATTATAGGATCTAAGCTTTCATAACATTGTGTAATATTTTATTTTACAGGATAATTATACGTGACATTCTAAATAAAATTTATCGAATTCCATCTTATTAAAGTTGAATGGATCGCGAAAGGAATATGATGCATTATTAATATAATGTACATTACAGTTATAATATTTATTATTAATAAACTCAATTTGTACACATATTTTATAGAAAACTGTTATATGATGATTGTTTTTGTATTTATATCAAAAAAATCGTTTGTTATTTTTATCTTAATAATTTATCGTTAAGCGCGAACATAGACTATATATTTACTTCAGTATCACTTAAGAACAGGAGATCCTCCTGCTCATTTGACATCTATTTTATAAAAAATACCCCTTATAAAATACAATTGTTTAAAAGTTAATTGGGTGTTATGACAGTTGACACGTTGCTTAACTGTGCATGACATAATGTAGAATTGCATTGTTTATCCAGGTCGACATAATGAAATTATGCATGTAGTATTTGCGAATAATGACATAACAAAATGACGTCCAATTGAACTTTCAAAATCCCTTATATAATAGTACAGTAGCGTATAGACTATATTATGAAGTTTAGTCAATTAACTTATTATTATTACACTGATTTGATTTTAAAAACATAAGGTAAATATACTAATAAAAATCTGCATTGTTGGTTCGAGCATAAAACCTTTTTGGTGACCTTTTACGCAGCCAAGTTAGCTTTGCAATTTTGGCTGGTAAGTTCTTGCAAAGGCGAATGATTCTTCACACTCGTGTTTTATGTATGAATTATAATAAAATAAATCTTCAAACTCATGTTTTTTATTATAATATCCAACCTTCCATCAGTTATACAAATTATAGGAAACACTGTTCATCACACTTGCTTTATAACTATATATTTCTCAAATATAGATTTATTTTAGACGTTGTCACCGGATCCACCTCAGGAACCATTGACGTGTGTGATCGGCGCCGGGTTCTCTGGATTAGCAGCCGCCAGATACTTGAAGGGCTTTGGTCTGAACTTCAGAGTGTTTGAAGCGTCAAGCAATATCGGTGGGACGTGGCGGTTCGACCCTCACGTTGGTTATGACGAATATGGAACGCCTGTATTTACCAGCACTTATAAGAACCTCAGGTTGGTTTAAGTTATTTTTTTATAGCCTTGGCAAGTTTGAAATATTGTAACAGCTTGTGAACAGTATGTTTAAAAAAATTAACCGAAAATCTGCCAATGCTGTTATATACGCGAATTTATTCTCGGAATTAAAAATATAGGAATCGTAATACGATCTGTATAAATATTTCGTTGTGCCTTTAAATAAAAACCGGCATAATTAATTGCATAATATATTTGACTAGGAAACACGTTAAACTGGTTTTATCTAGGTTTGACTTAAGTAAATCGTTTAAGATGTTGACCCAGTATTTGAAATATGTAATGAATACAATTTGAGAAGATATTTAAGCTGGTCAATTCTTATCTTTTAACTATATCAGCATATCAGCTGCCTCGTATGGTCTTTTACGTTCTATGATTTTATTCGCAGAGTTATATTGCTCAATGATTATTGTTGTGGAAGAAAATTTAAAAAAAATAATTCCATTTGTTTTTGAGTTTATTCATAACAAACAATTTAATTTTAATTCTAACCTTAGAACGTTGTTTTTTCACCAGTCGTCTTCAAGTGTTAAACTTTTAATCCATAGACGTTTCGTAATTTATAAAGCGAGAAATGAAGTGAGAAAATTGCATCATGAACTATGGGTTCCTTGTATTTATATTCACCAAACGTTTTCAACTAGTGGCGAAGGTCGGAAACCGTTTTATTGAAAGTGTTTAGTATGCATATAAATGGGGCTTAGGAAATATTGCATGCAACAGGTTAATAGCTTCAACGATGCTATTTAGTATGAAGTTCCCCTACTCCCATGGCTACTATGCAATAGTTTAAAAAAATAATTAATTAGACATTTCAATATAATTGCGACATCACAATAAAATAGTAATAAAAATGTCGCGATTCCTGTTTTAATGTGACCCGGTTAATGCTTTCTGATATCATGTAGCTTAAGGGACAAATGAAAAATGTTTCTCAGGACAAATACTCCGCGCCAGACAATGGAATACAGCGGGTTTCCGTTTCCGGACTCCACCCCGTCCTATCCAACGAACACCTGCTTCTACAAATACTTAAAATCATTCGCGATACACTTTCAATTAATGGATAATATCCAAGTAAGTAGTTCCTTCAGTAATTTTTTATTTATTTGTAACTAATTAATCGATCTAGATATATTTGAATTCTTTATTTTCTTTTAACAAAATAACCTTGTAATCAATATTCACGATTATCTTAATAAGTACATCCTTATTTGCAACAAAGATATAAAATGATTAACGTTTGCTATTATCTATCATAATTATATCTTTATTGCGTTGTGAGGCAACAAGTTTAATTGTGAAGCGAGCAACCTGTTTAGGTCACCATGATGACTAACATACATATATTTGTTCTTGATACCAGTTAATTGTTCATATATATAGTTTGTTTAGATTCCTTAGTAGTTGGCTCAAGCAATCCCTATACATAAGAGCCTAGATTTGAAAATCATTACCTAAATCGTTAATTCAATGCATGCTCTTGAGCAAACATATAGGAAAATCACAAGTTACATGTGACTATTATGCTCATAATGATGAATTATTCAATATGATAATAATTTATTATTTAGCTATATATTTTAATAATTAAAAAAATATTATGTGAAATGGAACGTAGCAAGAATTTACCTGAGCTTTTT
The DNA here is from genome assembly GCA_963693355.1 of Pontia daplidice. Classification (NCBI taxonomy): domain Eukaryota; kingdom Metazoa; phylum Arthropoda; class Insecta; order Lepidoptera; family Pieridae; genus Pontia; species Pontia daplidice. The sequence goes on along the minus strand of CAVNZL010000138.1, from coordinate 10,558,976 downwards.
TTGAAACGTTTCTCGTAAGCAAATCCTAAAGTTTAGACACACAAAAATAAGATTGCTTCGTCTTGTGAATGTTAATAAATATTTTTATTTCTATCTTAAAAAGTTTTCAGTTGTATAATCAAATTATTTTCTTAAAGTTGAACAGTTACGTCCAATCCGTAAAGCGGGCTGGCAAACAGTGGGACCTCACGTATACCAAAACCGACGAACGTAAAAATGATACAATCAAATGTGACTTCGTTGTTGTCGCTAATGGGCAGTACGTTAAGCTCAAAATGCCCAAAGTTCCCGGCATGAATGCTTTCAGAGGTAAGGCATTTCTGGTTTTTCAGTGTACGGAAAGTTTCACTAACACCGATACGATCAGATCGTCGCAAACAAATTTGTAATGGGTTATTTCAAGAAGGCTTGACATAAATATTGGCAATACGTAAGAGTCCAACGAATGATGAAACAACCTTTAAATATATTAGGTCTTTGGTTTACGCAAATATCACACATTTAAATAATAAAACTTAGCACGAGAAACTTGTCCGTCGCTGACCAAGATTGCTTTAATAGCATTGAACGTCGAGTTATGTAAATAATTCGCGTCCATATCGATTAAAGCATTTTTATTTAACATTCTTTATGGTCATGACATATACCATATACTAATCAGCAATGAACACATTATAATTATCTTGTATACATTTATAAATTTTTAATGGGTTTAATTATGTCGAAGCGCCATTTTTATTAAGTTTTTTTTGACAGGCAAAATAATGCATAGTCACGACTACAAGGGGCCGGATCCGTTCAAAAACAAAAAAGTCCTAATAGTCGGCGCAGGGGCCTCCGGCCTTGATCTTGTTACTCACCTAGTGAACATCACAGAGAAACTGGTTCATAGCCACCACATAACGTACAACCAACCAAAGTTCCCGGAAAACTTCGTGAAAAAACCTGATATGAAAGCGTTTTTGCCCAACAGCGTTGTGTTCCAGGATGACTCGAAGGAGGAAGTGGATGTTGTTATATGCTGTACAGGTAATTCTATGTTATATATATATCCTTTTTGGACTTCTGCACACATAGACAACCTTAATTACGATACTCTACTGATCGCTGGCCATCTGTCGTCACGCGTGATAGAAGACCGTTGAAATTTTAAAAGATGTATTTCTGTTGCTGCTATTCTAATAAACGGAATAAATTAATATTGAACTCTCATACAACAGCGATTTTTTTCCCTAAAATAATCGTCCGAAATCCTTCGTGAGCGATTCCGACTTAGTCCGACTAGCCTTTGTCCGGTTTTTATGGTAACAAGTGTTTACTCGATAACCGTCGATAATTAATGTTGAGATAATATGATGAAAAATGAGTCAATTTACTTCATATATTTGTGCTTTTATATTTTATCTTAAGTTAGGTTATTTTATGTGACGCCGAATAAAGGTTAAAACGATCCTCCGACCAATGTACGAAATTATACTGACTATAAATTCACCCAAAATCGTTCTTTATCCGATAAATTTCCAATTTTGCGGTCACTGAACGTATTATGAAGGTTTTTGAGTTACTTAACCTCATTGGATTTTTAAATTATTCAATTGGATCCGTTGATTTGTTTATAAAAATGAATGTATTATAAATACCTAAGGAAACTATTTTTCAACATAAAAATTTATAGGCACAGACCTTCATAAAAAAATCAGGGACAGATGTAATCTGATGCTAAGTGTTCAGTTATCTGCAAGACCTTTAAAAAATTCAGTATCTTCAATAATTGGGTGCCAGGTGTTGGAAAGTCTCATACTAGTTCTCGACTTTACTGGTATATTATACATTGCAAATGATATTTTTAGGATATGAGTACGAACATCCGTTCCTAGACAAGAGTTCTGGTCTCACTCTGACCGGCAAATTCGTCCTTCCTCTCTATCAGCACATCGTTAACATACGACACCCCAGTATGAGTTTTATTGGAATTGCTAAGGGGATTATTAATAGAGTTTTGGATGCACAGGTATTTGCAATATTTATTTTTATATTAAAAATTAATCCCTTTTTCATTATGTGTCTTTTATCTTTCTTTTTGATTATGCACTCGTTTTAAACAACGTTCAACACCCTACATACAACAATCTTAATAACAGTTAAGACGTAAAAAAAATTATCACCAAAGCTTACATTATTTATAAAATTGCAGCAAATATTTTTGCAAATCAAATTTTATCAAAATTGGTCCAGTATGAACGTGGCGACACCATTTCTCGCCTTTATAATATTCAAAGACAATAATGTTTTGCCATTTTCAATCAGGCCGAATATATCGCGTCACTGATCGCTGGCAAGTTTAAGCTGCCGTCGCAGGAAATTATGTTGAAGATGTGGCTGCAACACGTATACGCACTGCAGGATAAGAACAAGAAAATCGTTGATGTAAACCTTGTCGGACCCGCCATGGTGAGTAGACTTTTCTAATTCTAAATAATTCTAATGTTTCCTATTAATTGCTTCAAGATGTGTTATGCGGAGAGTTTACATTGGGGCTCTCTGTCCCTTACAATTTAAGATTCCAGCGTAAATCGATTGTTACATTTCAGGACCAATATTTCGCGAACCTGACCGAAGAAGCGGGAATCACTCGTGCTCCACCTGTCCTTACAGATATCAGAGATTTCAACGCAAAGTACCGGTTGGAGGATTTGCTCAACTATCGTGATTTTGACTATGAGCTCACAGACTCTATGCATTACAAGCGTTGGCACAATGGAGGGGGTATGAGGGCACAGGAATGCCCCATCGAGGTCGAACTATAAACTTTTTGTATGAGATTTGTCCCGTTGTATTTGAAATCTTCCATTTTGCCACGTTTATATCTCCATATGAACGTTTCTATCATGACAATTGTTGTATGTTGTGCGAGATTATTTAGAATTAAGTAATAATAATTCTGTGATTTTTAGTTATTAAATAGGAATAAACTGAATCAGTCCTAGATTCGATTTCCGTTAAAATATCCGGGAAAGTCAAAGATTGTGAAAGTTGGGGACATCACACACAACTTGTAGTATTTTATTAAGCTTAAACGTATTCCTACGATTTTATTTAGGTTTATTAAACAAATAATATTTTGCATTAATGTTACCATCTTAAACTCTGAGTATGTCAATAAATATTTTAAATCAGCAAGACTTTTATTGCAAAACTTTGAGTCAGAAAATGGCGGGTTGTCATACAATACAAAGACTGTGCACTCGTAAAGATGATTTTATTTTTGATATTATATTTAGTCTGTAAATATTGATTAAATGAAATAAATACGTGTTAAGCTCTCTTTCATATATCATCTTCATAGGAATAATACATATCCCAAAATCCCAATAGAAAACCCCCCCCCCACCCCCCCCCCCCCCCCCCCAAAGAGTTTTTCCCCCAACACAAGCCGGGGAGGGGAAGACCCCAAAAAAAAACCCCCCTTTTAAAAAACAACAACCCCACCCAACCCCCACCGACCAGATTAATCAACGGTGACGTCGTCAAACAGTTTGTTCATTAATATGATGAGCGTTCATCATCGAACGCTGTTCGAAGAGGCAAACATCTCCTGATGATGCTCCGGTGTCGGAGCGAAACGTGCATCGAGTGGTTGTGGGTTTCTTCGCGGAGTACTGCTTTGACATACTGGTCTTTGGGATTTTGAGACTAGTGGACTTCCGCAAAGTACTTAACGCCTGATTCAATCAATTATAATAATACATATCTCTTGTATTCATAGATCATAGTGGTTCAATAATAGAAGGCAATGATTGATGAAAAAAACATTTTGACACGAAGAGACGCGGCTTACGTTGTGTGTTCGCGAGCGATTTTTATTTTTACAGATAAAATAACAACAAAAAACAGGTGACTAAACTGCTTTAGTATCATTTTCTAATCTTCTCACAAATGTATGATCATCAATAATCTCGTACTGATAATTTCTGTATGTGTACAAATTGTCAATCTTCGCCTGTGCGTCTGTGTTGCGGATTTTATGTATTACAGGAGGTACTCTCTCTATACCGGATTCTTGAGATAATTCTTCATAATACTCGTCCTGAAAATTTATATTCCATTATAACTAATAAGTTAACTTTATTATATAACGGATAATTCGTTAATCTATAAACAAATAAAATCTGAATTTAACTAAAATTAAAAACAAATTCACATTGATTTAACAATTTCACAACACAATATAAGTGAGATTTTCTGACCTCCTTTTCCGCTAAAAAGTGCAATTTGTCGAGGGTCCAACCTCGTGCCTTACAGTCATCAGCTCTTCTCTGCCATTCCTTCATCATATCTTCTTTAGAAGGTAAGGAGAATTTGCCTTTGACTAATGCTGCTGTATAGCGTGCCTGAAAGATGTTTTTACAGACATACACAAATAGTCAGATTAATCACAATTTTTATCGAACGATTTTTTGTACTTGACAAAAAGACAGAAACCGCTATGTGTTCCAATATTGGTTATCGGACACCTAACTAAAGAACGTATCTTAAAGGCCAGCATCGCACTTGCGAGTCCTCTGTAAATGTAAAGTTGAGCGTCTTGCTAATTTGTTTTCTAAACAAAATTAGAATAACAGTCGCGCATAACAGTGTGAAATGCGAATATAATTTTTGAAAAAAAAAAACAAATATAAATTTTGAGGTTCTTTCCTACCTGAGCTTCTAGTGCGACAGCGAGACAAGCCTTTTCAATGAGGCCCACAATGATGAGCGTGGGTTGGTTGATGTTGACCATGAACTTGTGGAGCGGCATCACGGTTTTGGGGCTGATGTTCAAGCCAGTGCTCTCGTCCAGGAATGAGAAATTAAAAAGGTATCCTGTAAGCGGTTTTGTGGCAATAAGCGCAACGAGTATGCTTGCGTTTTATGGATGGACGTACACAAAAATACTCAAAATTTTATGTAATTTACACAAAAGGCGTGCCCCAAAACTGACAATGTTATTTTATGCTACAAAAACATGAAATTTTAAATTGTTCACGATTTAGCCCTAAATTATTAACGAAAAGCTCATATGTTAAACACGGTTAATTATACGGCATTCAAGAAAGAGAAGCCTTCTTTTTGAGGTTTAAAGTAATAAGGATATCCATATATTTAATCTAGTTTATTTTTAACTAAAATATATGAATTTCAAGAACCTTGTTCTCTGTTGAAGCTCTATTTTACCAATTTACTAGCAATAATATGAACTTCCATAAAACGTCTGAATCTATTAATTTAAGAATCTTGTAAAAGACGTACCAGTGCAATAGATTACATCGTCAATTTCAGCAAACGTTCCATCGACGAAGACTACTCCGCTCTCATTAAATCGCTTTATATCGGGTTTCTTAACGTAGTTAGGTGGAAACTTCGTTGTATAGTTCAACGGTGAGTGGTGGCTGTGGTACACGGTGGCTGCGATAGTCGCGATGTCAAGAGTTATATCCAGCCCAGACGGACCCGCCCCAACACTCAGCACTTTGCGATTCTTGTATGGCTCTGGCTCTCTGTAGTCGTGGCTATGTATGATAGTGCCTGCATTCATAACAATATTATGTAAACTCAATGGAGGATGAAGTAAGTGTATTTGAGGTCTTTGCCGCTAGACAGATGACTGCGCGAAATAGTAAATACAGTTAGGTTTTACCCTTGAAAAGATGCTCTCCTTCTATAACAGGTCGGTTAGGTTGGTTGAAGTGGCCCGTACCCACGATGACGTAATCAAATTCATCTTCTACCTCGTTTCCAGTAGGAAGGTGCCTGTGCTTCACTCTCCATACACCATTCACGCGGGACACACGTATTACGTAGTGCTGGAACTGTGTATATATTTTTAATATTGCAATCTAGAAATGTAAAAGAAGATATGTTTGCTAAGATTAATACTTAAGGCGCGTTCATCTATTTCCATCTGTCTCAGTCAAATAATGTTAACGTTCAAGTTTTGGTGGTTAAGATGATAATATTAAAAGAGTTAGGACAGTTTATTTGAATTATATATTGTATTGGAATCTTTAAAAATTGGCTGACTGCCTTTAAAATAATACTGGAACCTCGTAGATGCGGTTGGAAAATATATAGCATGTATTAAATTAAGCGTTTGTCTATGTTTGGATTACCTTCATGTATTTCTCCAATTGGAAATGCTGCACATATCGTTTCAGATAGTTATAATAGATATCCCATGTAGGGAAAGATGGTACATCATCAGGCATGGGAAATCCTTTCAGTTCCATAGTAGGCTTCGGTAGATTAGTTCTGCAATCATGCATTGATTATTTTGACGAAAACGTTTAAAGGTTTATTTTCTTTTGTATAAGGTAAGATGTCGAGATCCACATTGAAGCATTATATACTCTTAAGGGTTCAGCATTGAATTCAGAGATGGCGCTTTCCTAAATTATTTATTGATTTATGTAAAATATGCGGATTCGATTGAATTTTAATCATTAGATCATACCTTAAGTGTTTATACATGCTTGAGAATACTGGAAGACCATTTTCATAATGTCCAACTCTCGGCTCATATCTCCAAGTACCTCCAAAAGTAGTAGTAGCTTCTAAAATGGTGAAATTAATTCCCTCATCTTGTAAATTTTTCCCTGTTGTTATGCCGGCGAGACCAGCGCCGATTATACATACTCGGGGTGAATTTGACTGAGGCTAAAATATATAAAATAACTAACTATAAATTATCGCGTCACAATAACAGCATGAGTTATGAACGCATCGTTATTTTTGTGCCAAATGTCAAACGTCATATCGTTGATGTAATATTTCTTGTGTTCAATGTGATATATCGTGGTTTGTGGCGTAATATAATTCAACTATAATGTAAATAAATTAAATTATCCAAATTAAAAAAGTTCGATACTATTTTTGTGTTATATGATATAATCAATATAAATTGGAGTTATGTTGGGCATATTTTAAAAAAGAAGATTTAAAATTAAAAAATGTGCTTTCTTACCATAATATATAAAACTTTGTAGATGAGATTAAACACCTTGTCAATAATATTTATATTAGTATTATTACTTGATAATTACTACGTACTTAAAGCAATTAGTTTACTTTTCTCTAAAGGTGACTGCGTGTCGCCATTATCAAACAACAAATAACACGGTCTGTCAAAATGATAATGTAGCTAGTCGCGGTCTATTCAAAAAATATTAGGAGATGATCGATGGAATATTTGTTTTGATTCTGCTCTACAGTTCGGGTGTTATCAAGGTCATAGGTCGCGTAATTTTTTTCGCGACTATTTACGAAGTTCAAATTTGATAGATTCGTTGTTATGACTAAGATCAAGGGGCAATATTTAGAAGAATTATAAGAATATTATAAATATTTTAAAATATAAGATGGATATTATAGTATTAAGTGATATCAATTTATAAGTATAATATGTTATAAATCGTTTATATTATCATTGCGATATTTTCGCAATTATCAATAGTTAAATTAGGTATATTTATGTTTTATACATATCATATGTGTTCACTTAAAAATTTTTTAATTAAAAATCGATTCACTTACCATACTAAAAATACACTGTATAACATCGAAGAAAAATAATACGGTTGATAAATGATATATAAACATTTCTCAATGCATTATATAGAACTTGTCTTGTCCTGTATACAGATGATAATTGACTGCTTCTTACGCAATTTAAAATATCTTTGACCTTATATTTAACGCAGAGTTAGATTGTTTTATATATTTCTGACATTTAGTTCTTAATTCACATAGATAAAATTGAGTTGTATTTATTTAAACCTAAGTAAATATTTTTTCAACTTTCACTTTAATAGCTATAAAATATTAAGAGCTACCGTCCATTCTCTTTAGTGTCAAAATTAACATTCACGACAGCCGATTTAAAACTTAAATATCGTATTTTATTATATAATGTTAATTATGTAAATTTTACTAATACGACAGTATGATCAATCAATGTACGCAATGGCTCCCCAAACATAAAAAAATATTTGTTACGTAAATACATTCTATTTGCTATCTTTTTAATGTAGCATTCGTGAACTCGTAAGTACGTTATGGAAGTGAAAATTAGATTTGCCGGGGGTCGTTCAGATAGAAAACTGAATTATATTTCAAATTGACCATGTCGGAGCCAATGGGAAGTGGATACATGTATTGTTATTTATAATATGAGTTTGAATATGAAACCATTATTGTTAATTTTATACGACATTATCAAAGAGGTGACAGTTTGATAAGTATAATAAACATATTTTAACATGATCCCAGCTGTATTGTATATGCAGAACTATGCTATGTCAAAGACTGAATTCCTATTAAGTGAAAATAATTCAAATTTGATCTACGTCCTTTGAGTCGCATACTGAAGGTAATAAGTGAGGAATTCTCCCCGACACCGATGGCTGGATGCTGTCTCTATTAAATTTTGTGTTAATTGATAAATACTTGACCAATAGCGCGTGTAATCGAATGTCCATACATATGAAATGAATGCTATATCACGATATGAATGTACGATAACTTGTTTATCGTAATTCGTAAATAATTATGTCAAATTGTTTTTACATGTGAAAAGAGACGAAGACCATGTTAAGATGGCGTACAAAATTTTAGGAATCGAACCCGCTTAAATGTAAGATAAGTGACAAAATAAGCAATGTGGCAATCATATACAATAATTGCTTTTTTGATCTCTGAATTGAACATTCTTATTTCAGTACAAAACTTTCTTTGGCTTGCTAATGGTTTGTTAACTGATTGTTGGTCCTTGATGCGTTGAAAAGAAACTTCGTTGTGTACTTATATTTGTATATAGCATCAACTGTATATGTATCTATAAGATTTTGAGGCAAATATCCTTATCAATTATTATGTTTACACTTTTCATTTTGACGTTTCAAATATATATTTGAGAGATCTTCATTATCTAAGCCTTATATGAATTTCGCTGATATCCAATGCACTATCTTCATTTAAATCAATTCAATCTCTTTAGCTGTCAATCGATGTTGTAATACTTTTTTAATATACCGACAGTCTACTGAATTTGAAAATTGAATATAGAATATAATAAATACAATGCTAAGAAACAAATGCAAAATTACAAGAGCCATTAAAATGGTGACGGTCATGCGTATTACGAACTAACCACACCTTTGTCAAGCGTCCGCTGACCGCTCGTTAAAGGAAAACTTCATATTCAATTGTCAGGTGTAAAACATGTCTTTTGGCCACTGAAGTATGAATATTAAATTGTTAAGCTATATACAAAGCCCTTTCAAAGAGTTATTATCATCTATTTCTAGTAATTGTTGAGTACACAAAAAATAAAAGGAACACTTCTGCTGTATTATAGGATGTATGGCGCCGAGTTGAACGGTAGTGAGATTCTTTATCATAAATACTTCCTTTCAAAACTGTTATTTAATTTATTGCAAAAAATGTATATACATATAGATTAAAGAATGAGAAACAAAAAACGCCTGCGGGAAAAAGAGGAGCAAAAAAGCGTATAATAAAATTTGACATTTGTATACGAGTTTTTCCTCCTGTATAGAGCTTACTTAAAACAAACGCATTTACTTTATTATTTATATATATTTAATATAAATTTATTATTTAATATAAATTTCCTTACTAATAAATTAGTTATGAGGAAATTTTGATGGATGTTATTACTCTTTTACGAAATAACTACTTAATGCTTAGGTTTAACAAAGGATTTAAATGGAAATGATATACGTCAGAATACATAGATCATCAAGGATAATATACATCAGAATAAAAAAAGGTTTAATGCACAAAAATAAGACTTCTTAGAGCCTCTAGGGAAATATCATACATATCATGCTGCTAGTATTGTAATTTGTATAAATATAAAATACACGTTGATTTAAAAAACTCCTACGAATTTTAGTAATTTTATTTAGTGACAAATAAAAGATCGATCTACAAGATTTGCAAGGAAATAATAAATAATAAACAACCAGGAAGATTCTGCATTATCGAGGCGACGAGGGTGCAATTTTTCCCCATAATGGAAAAATACCGTGAAAATCGGTTGGCGCGCTTCGTCGCACCACAGTTTCTCGCTTTATTATAAACAGTAACGCATCAAATATCAAAAACGTACAAAAATCTACTGGAATATAGTACAGTGAAGGGATAAAATATTAATAGGTGGTGAAATTGTAAAGTAGTTTTGAATTATTTTTATAATTATGTAATTTATATAATTTATATTTTATAAATAGGTACGCTAAAAAATAAAATTCCCGTTTTGGAATAACAATTTCAATGAAAAGACTAAATTACTGATATCAGTGTATTCAAACAAACGAGACATTTTTTATACAAGTGAGAATAGATTTCTTAAGAGATCAAGTGCGAAGCTCCTTGAAAGTAATGTATGAAGTATAAGTGATACTGCCATGGACACAATATTCTCGAGACGATTCGGTTGGCAAATGGCTTACCATGCGAAGGCTAACGCGACCGTGTCTGAATTTTTTTTCAAAATTTCTTTATTTTGATCAATTTTATACATTGTATATATGTTGTATTTATCGCGCCACTTGCACTGGCGGTAAATATACTGTGTTTTAGATATTAGCAATCTGTATGTAGATTCAGCCCTGTTTTATCCATATATATGCGTTTTAAATATAATTGTTTGATATAAAAGTTTCTTCAGTGGTTTCTGTTATCTGTATAAACGAGTTGTTTATTTTAGAACTCCTTCAAACGAAGAATTTCAAATTAATTCAAATACTACTTGGATATTATTCAATCAATTAAAAATAAATTATCTTCATAAAACTTATATTAAATAAAAAAAACCTTCTACACGTTTTAAACGTTTTTTTTTTAAAGAAATAAAAAAAGAAAAGGTCGAAATACAATGGTCCTTCCTCTAACAATTTTTTTGTTCCTTTTGGAGTAGATTTAGGACCTTTAGGTGCTGGTGAACCGGCGTTAATGAAAGACTTAGGTGGACAGCACCGGTGACTCCAGAGCAGCAGTTTCACCAATCAGCGTATAAATATATATTCTTATGTTTTAAATTTATTCTTAATTTATTATTTAATCAACACCTGTTACCTATAATATGATAACTAAGGATTGGCCAAAGATCACACAAAGTCCAGAGCGACAAAACTAATTTCTATTGGCTTTGGTAAATCAAGAAAATTCTCCAACATTTCCCGGCAAAGGTTCTTTGATTCCGGTATTAGAAATGCCCATACAAAGCCAGCTTAAACCAGGAATCCCTGTCGGACACGACCGAATGAGTTCCTCACCTTATAAGATTACAACACAAAGACTGGCTTATTGGAAAGAACTACAATCTTTAGGGCTCACTTTTGTCCATCTCTTTTCATCCGAACAATAGCTGAACAAGTTGGGAATTGTGTTCTATACGAAGCTATATATATTTGGATCTTATATTATACGGGCGTATAGTAAATCAAACACAAGCAAAGCACGGTCTTAATAATAAATGCAGCTGAATGAAACGCAATCCTAGATCTGTGTTCCTTAAAAATAACTATTTTGAGTCGTCTTATAAGACGACACAGATAATCATTGACGAGCAGGCAATTGCAAATCAGCGGGAAGCACTACACAGTATTATAATTCGACTAATGTAAAGTGGATTTACGTACATAATTGAAAACATATTATATTAAATACATTTTTGTTTCGCAAAATATATTGCCGAGCGTGCAGTCTTATCAATAGATCAGATCACAAAGTTTCAAAAATGTCAGATAATTTTGGATAGCAACGTTTAAACATAATGGTTAACCTCTTCGTAACATTGAAATCTAAAGTCTGTCTAATGTCTACACGCTTGATTAAATTTGCGACAACAAATTGATATGTACAATAAGATAAAATTAAGTATTGCAACCGCATTGATCTAGGGATAATCGCGTAATTCTCATTGCCTATTATTGGGCACATTAGAGCCGAGCGCGGAGCTAATACGAAAGATCGAATCGTGTATTATTCACTAATACGTAATGCCTCAAAGGTTCCCTCGCAAAGGGCGAAAAAACGATGAATAGAGCTTATGGAATCTAATAAAGCGGAACATTCTTTGGAGATCGCGTCTGAGCTAATTTCGTTCTTGGATCAGTGAATAAGTATGATCGGGAAAATAATATGTTATATTATCATTGCTTTATTTTATTAAATCGCAATAACACAGTGAGATTTTTCATTGTTTTATTCCTCCAACTTATAATTATTTATCTGTTTCAATTTTCTCATTGTAGACCATTAAATCTTTTTTATGCTAGCGTATGGGGGGAAGAGCTGGCTTTTCAAACACAGGTTCGATTAAATTTATTTATAAAGGACAGATACAAAGGCACAAAAAATATAGTATGCTTAAAACACGTTAGAAGATAAGAACAATATAATACAAAAAGGAAAGGTTCATTAAAATTTACAACGGAGTGAAAACAGACATAAAAGTAACAACATTTACAAAAGTATACATAACAATATCAAGATTCGCCGGATCGCGTTTATTGAAGTAAATTATTGTGTAACCGTTTTACAATAATTCTTCAGTTAATTTTCTATTGTTTAGTATTTACAGATATTAATGGAGGTCTATATTGCCACAATTACCAACTAAATTTTCCTTATTCCCGATGAAAATGCTGTTCGTAATAATTATTATTTAGCCGTAACTCAAACAAACTCAAAACTTTTTTATATTGGCTCATGTAAGCTTTTTTGAAGTTTTAAGCTCTAATTATATTCAGACAACCATATTGAGCTCGCAATTTTCGCAAATTTGTCACTATTTTATCGTCAAAGCGTATAAGAAAATCTCGTAAATTCCCAAATATTTTCTTTCTATTCTACTTTTAATTACATATACATAATAAATATCTATTATTTAATAATTATTATTATTTTCTTATCCTATATTACGAAACCTTATAAGTGCCCAAATACTTTCTGAAATAGAAGCTGCAAAGCATAAGTTTTTTATTTTTATTTTTTAGACTCTGAGTTGCCTATGAACCGCATTATTAGTGACGTAACAAAGCATTTAGCGGTGGTCTCAATCCGCTTACGTCGGCGAAGCATTAAGCTCATATAAAATATTCAAGATCCATCACTCACATATATCCCTACTACATAATTCGAATAAGAAAATGTATTCACAAATCATATTATTTATTTCCGCATCTATTACCTATTATATATTTCTTTCTCGTGCATGTTTAGCGAAACATAAATCGAATAGAAATAAATGTATTAGATTTGAAAAACGCGGACTTAGACGCTTTTTGTACAATTTTAAACATAAAAGGTCATAAAGGTCCTTGGTTAAAGAAAAATATATTCTTTTTATATTTATCAAATTAACATTCTACTATGAAGCTCAAGCTTTTGCACTCAAAATTTAAGAGACAAAGTATGAACGTAGTGGTCACAAAATATATGCAGGCAGAAATCTCCAGATGTACAAAAAATTATAAAAATTAATATCTCATTTCATATGCTCTTTTGTTTTGATATGGCCAAAAGTTAATCAATTATTCCTCAATTATCAGATAAACAGGAAGATATATTATACAGCTGATACATGAAAAACCGAAAGCTTTAGATGATAAGCGGCTTGTGGTAATGGGCGGAGACAAAATCCACCACTCAGATATTGCTGGGGCGGATTGCGCATATTTTAGCAGGTCCTTTGTGCCTCCGCTTAATGGTTCACTTTTGACCAGCTTAGTAAGAAAGTTATACTAATATAGTACAGTCTATTTGCTATTGAAAGTGCCGGAGACTTACAAGTTAGTTCTCGCAACTATAGGAAATAATTTCAAGTCTGTTGTTAGAACAACATAGAGTGTACACTCTCGTTTGAGAACTAGTAGCAGAAAAATTAATATCGTCTATCATGCGCTACCAAATTTAATAATTCGAAGTTTTTATTTTATTTGAAAAGTTACACCTTAATAGTTTTTATTTTCCATTATGAGCTTTGTAAGTAACTTTTAAGTACCCAAATTTCATATATCTTCTTATACTGATTATAAATTATAAGTGATATATTATTTAAATAATACTTTTCATTATTTTTAATATTACCTAATCTGGGGTAATGAAATTTTTGAGCAATGTTTTTCTCTCTTATTCTATTTTTTTCTAAGGATAATATTTTTTCAAAAATCTCAAAGAAGAACCTCCGTGTTGGACTTCCGGTAAAAGGGGGTCGTTTATAACAAGGCATGTAAACAAAACGCGGGAGTATCAGCAATTCCCCTGATAGTTATTTGATATGATTTATTCATATGAGCACATCTCGTTTACGACGTGGAAGTTTATTTAATAGAAAATACTTTCCGAAATCTATTTATAAAGCCATTATGGTTTTTTATTTTAAATCTGTTGGTGACGCGCTTGTTATGCTAATGAGCGAGGGTTGAGAGTGTTATACAACCGCACTTTAACAATACTTTTGCGATTTTGTTCGAGTGCAGGAGACGAGTAACGGTTTAGGCGAATGGATAATAAAAACAAAACATTATTGAATTTTTTTTTATAAATTCATAATTTAGTTAAATTTGAAAGATTTAGAATGAAAGATTTTAGTCCTTTCCGGAATAGTGCCGAAACAAAAAGCATCTCGCAGGACGCAGATCATAAAGTTAATTAATAGGAATGTTTAAGCGGACCGAGCGGACATTTCTGTGGCTTGTTCACATAGACTAGAGATTTCAAAAGACTAGTAGCGCTAAAAGAAATTGTAGGAAGGAATTGCAAAAGCAAAGTTTCACGCGTAAGGATTGACGTTTAGGTCAAATTTAGGAAATTTCCTATACATATATAAAAATTTAAAAATAATTTAGAAAAAAGTTGTAGCTAAAGCCATTTGAAAAGTTACCCAATGAACGAAACCAGACTATTTCAATTGAGATATTTAAGACTACGTACATTACTGGATTTGTTGTAAAAGTATTTTGCCAACACCTGTAGGTATCCATCACCAGCAATCCTATCAAACGTCACATAATAATAACATTCACGTCATTCAATTTGTTCTTCATTGAATTTCTCAAGGAACGCTGAAAGGATCCTCAGGGATTCCAGAGCGAACACCTTTGGAGCTAAGCTTCTCAACGTCTGATTGGGTCTGTCATATGTATATGCCTAGTTTTCTATCGATAGTTGTAGACTTAAAATGAATACAAAGACAGACTATGATTAAATAATTCCTTTAAAAGAGAAACTTTTTATTATTCGTTATTTTTATAACTGAATCGAATTAAATCGGTTTTGGTGAGTTACATCATGACACTGTGTGGGTGTCAGGTTCAGAATGCTCGTCTTTGATAATTTAATTTTTAGAGATTAGTTTATGACTAGCTTGGGCATAATATTGTAGACATTTGATTTAAAACGCAGGTCACTTCGACTTACACCTTCACCCTAAGTGAAATTGTTAATTACGTACTCAGAAAAACCATCCGCCTTCCTGAAAAACCTACAGATCTCAGAGCTGATAGTCAGGTCAATCCTCCTTACACAAACATTATCTAAGATCTAAGATGTTATCTAAATAATAGTCCTAAGATTGGGTTCGTGTGGCAGACGTTGTGAATACCTTCACTGACTTCAGATTCTATATGTGTGTTTATCAAATTCTTCTGTATAGCTCAACGTCAATAGACATGCTGGATTGCCTTCGTCTTATAAAAAGATCCTCTAACGACCTGGTAGAAGATCAAGTGAGTGAAGCCACTGTTCCCTTAATCATGTTTAAAGTTGTAATTAATTACCCCTAAAATTATAGGAATCAACGGCCTGACAAGTTACTATTCCTCTCGAAAAATACGTGACAAAATTTTTTTTTTTATTATTCGATGTAATTCATTTAATAATACACTCTCTAATACATCAGCGCCCCTATTTTAACAACTATTATTAAGTAAAATCATTAGCAAATAAAATCGGCGTGCGTTTGACAATTGACATGCCTTGTTGTTGAGATTTTAGCTTCTAATTATGTTCGGCCTGCATTCGATATTTATCGAGGAAGATTCAAAATTATATTTCATTTCTATTTTCTTTTTATCAAAATCAAGCATGAAATAGTTATTTTGATTTGCACCCATTTGTAACCTACCTATAGTTACGTAGGAACAAATCTATGAACTAGCATTTGTTTCTTATAAATGTTTAGGGTGGGGTCGAGTTAAGATAATCTTTCATGAATATTTACCAAACTCATCACAGCAGATTTCAATTTTAATACCAATCCAGTTATTGCCGTAATAACTTTGTAATTGCAATTAAGAGTGTAATTCTATTCAATGCAAACAGGCACTATCTTAGTAATTTGACAATCGGCTTAGTGCAGATTAATGCATTATATTGTAAATAGTACAAATCGTGCACAATTATATTTTCTTGATCAGTTTAAAATAATAAAATTGTTAAATGAAACAAGCCACGATTAGGTTTCTGTGACTTTGACTGTTTGTAATTCACATCAATGTTAAAGAAAAGTAATAATTTAGTCGTAAAATTGGGTGTTTTTATATATAAGGAAATTATCAGCAGTGGAAAGCTGGTAAGGTGTGACTTCTCTTGGACAAAACGATCAGTAGACGACGATAAACAAAGCGACCTACTCGAATTAGCAAAGCTTAGCTAGCTTACAAGAATTAAATATTGTTTTATAAAGGGTGCAGTGGTAGGTTTTTTACAGATGTACTATTAGGCCGTTGTACGAAAAAGAAAACAGCGTGAAGAAGGGAGTTGATTTAAAATTAGGTTATGACACTCAAGCTGAGGTTACTGGCTCATACAAATATGTATTAGCATATTGTGAACGGTGAAAATAATCCGCAGCCTCCTGCATTCCAAGCGATCGATCGATAGGATCGCCTTTTAACTTCCACTGGTCAAATTAAGAACTACTGTTTAATGATATTTGTTATGAGATTGTAATGTGCCCTTTTCAATTTTATATTGTAAAATACCGATAGGAATTTAAAGGAAAAAATATATATTGCTAAGATTAAATACAGTTGTGATAATCAGTTTATTGGCAATACTCCGAGAAAACTGAAACCAACTCCACACGATTCGCACCACCGCAGCTTCCTCAGGATCTTGCCTCTACGAACAGTGTTTCAAGTATTTTTTTCGAGAAGTATTGCTAAAAATTGTCTGATAGAATTTTACACTAAGGTCTTCCGCGAAGTAACTCCTAATTTTATTATCTTGACGTAAACGTAGGAGAAAAAAACATGGCGGCATAATGAAGACAATTTATTTATGTTCACAATTAAGTGTACTTACATAATAATAATAAAATAATTATTTAGATCAAAAAAAGTGTATAATACAAGTGAAACGCTGTGTTCTTAGAGACCAGGTAAACAGCTCTCCCGTGATACAATAAGATATATATAATAACGATTAAAACAAAACTAATGCTAATAGTTAAAATATGGTTAAAATAACCGATCAGAATATATAACGTCTTAGTAAATTTAAACGGTAGTGTAGCGACATATACGAAATTGTGAAACAATGTTCTTAAATTGTCTTTAAACAAAATTAAATTGAATGAGTCCATTCATAAATGAATCGGAGTGTAATTGGTCGGATCACGGGCTTATGTTTGGCGTGAGAGAGAAATGGTACAAGGGTCGCGATTTGTTGAAATAACACTCGATTTGTCAGCCTCGGGGATGTAATCTCGTTGTCGCCCTCTCAACTCTGTTAAAATCGCAAGGCTAATAAAATATTTTGACCCTTTTACTAAAGGAATACGCCCACTTTGATGTACAGTCGAGATTAATAGAGCTTGGTGTGTGGTTAGAGTTATGGCCGCGCTGTTTCAAACGTTCAAAACTAACAATAATTCTACAATCTATAGGCCACATACATATTACTTTGTCGCTCTATATACAGCTTGGTTTTGAACACATTGTATTAGAAAATATGTACACATTCAGCTGTGAAAACGTAGATTTTCATTTTACATTATTTTATGAATAGTGTACGATGAAAGTTAGATGGTAAATCTGTGTGTGTAATATTACAGCGAGGCTGTAAGCATGAAACTTAATAACACTAAATTTAGCGCACTTTTGTACGCGATGGTACTAAGAACCCTAAGTTAACTATTCGGATGCGACAATAATTGAAATTTGTGCCCGGAGGCATTCATGGCAAATAACTTTATTCAGCATTTAGCTTCCAATTTGGGAGGCGATGCAAGGGGTACTTGAGTGCATTCAAGTTTTCCCGAAATATTTGCATGTTTTTCAAATACATATTTATGGAGGATTTACACAAAAACTCCAATTAATCTAATATTCTATTAGTAAACGTAGTGGTATACCTTTAACCAATAAAGCTAAAATTAGTGACGTTGTAACTATCCATTCACAGATTATACAAAAAGACAATAATTAATTTTATCATGTATTAAGCGCTAGAACAATATTATTATAATCGTATTACCAATGCTGTAAAGATAGACTTGTATATGGAAATAAATAAATAATGCATAATAAAAAAATACCATAGGTAGAAAAGGCGGTCTTCAGACCGTCGCAGATACTATCTCTTCTACACTTCCGGAAAAATCAACTACTTAATTAATTCAATAATTCAGCAGTGACTTTTACCTCACTGACAAATAGTAAATACACGTTCCTTCATAAATATTACAGCATTAACTTAACCGAGACAAAGTCATAAATACATTGCAGAAAACGCAATAAACAAAGCGAATAATAACAATATACAAGCAACATTGAATTTTTTCACGCCAGATTGCACCACGTGACGTGAGTGCCGTCACTTGGAAAATTGCCGGGTCATGAATCATGGCAATTATGGTTGGAATATTAATTTTCACCTAAAAGGCAAAGGTTACAGTAGCTAACCTGTAAGTATTTGAGGACTAATCAATCTGATTTAAAACGTAATATTATTTTTACACTCCATAGATGGCGTATGACTCACCGTAGTTACTTCTTTTTAATCCCATTTTCCCACAAATGTAAATAATTTTTTTTTATAAAAATCACGCCTGTTTCCCATTGGGGTAGGCAGAGACCACAGACCTCCACTTGCTACGATCCTTGCATCCCGTACTTAAATACCGTTTTTTTTTTAAATCCGTATAGTAGTAGTGTCAATAAGTAGTAATAGTGATCCCAGACTGAGCCTTCATAGCGCTCGTATTCTAGAGGCAAAGTTGCTTGATACAAAAGAATCGAGGAGCGGCGTCTGGTCTGTACAAACTTCATGAGTTCGCTGTTTTTGAAGCTGCTTAAACAAAGAACAAATGCAATAATGGCATCCCTCTGTCAAAAATATCTAAAATATCCGAGCTAATTGTCCCTTGTTTATTGGTTCCGCATAATTGGCTCGATTATGACGGGTCCGCCGGCCGCCAGCGCCACCTACTTGAAACTTACTAATTACCTTGCTGTTACGAATAGGGACGCCTTCCTATCGATATAATATTCACGGAATTAAAATTATCCCCCGTACTAAAGAAATGTACCAACTTGGATTGGATAAAATTAAACTTGTAGTAACTTTTATTTTATTTACGAAGATTTCGAAATGAAATTGCAAATGGAAAATGGAAAAATGTAATGGATGTGAAAAACTATATTACGATGCATATAAAGGATATTGAGTAATAAAATATAAATTGTAAACGTAAATAAGGAAAGGAATATGCCTATGAAGCATGACTAGACTAACAAATTGAAACATTTTTTGTCATTTTAATTATTAAACACACCTACATATTCACCAGAATTTTTATAAAAAAGGCATATGGTATAAAAGAAGACTTAGCAGTCCAATGAGAATTAAAAAAGCCTACCAATTTCGTTAAACTTGATATTTGATATTCTAAACCTATTTGTCATACTTTGTAATGAACGTTAAACAATTTAAATTATGTTTCCATACTGGATTTCTAATATGCTTCTCTAAGTTCATCGATTCTGTGCGCACCTCGCTATGTTTTTTTCCAGTTTAATAAAAACATTATTCGCGAAGTCGTCAAAGAAGCTGGCTTAATTTAATTATGTACGTACTCTAATAAACTGGGCTACTCTCACAGCTAATATCAATTAACTTCGCCTTGTCTTGTACTTAATTTTTGCTCTACTAATTGAGAACTTCACCGTTGCTGTAAAGTGTACCCTGATAACTGTAAAAATTTCCTATCAGTTTGAGAACAACAATTGTTGACTTCAGAATGTATGTTTCTTTGTTTATTATTTTGTTATATTCTTTTGCATTTTTCTATATCAACCTGTATTTGACATAAGAATTCTTGAAGCGAATACAATGATTAGTATTTACAGTGAGCTTTGTATAAAATTTCGCTCTACCTCTCTAACATTGAATAATTTTTATCAAAAACATTATATTTTCACCATACATTCAATTAGACAAATTGTCTTTGTTATCTTTTGTAATAAATCCGTTTCATTTTTGTAGATGCATTTTAAGTTGATGGAAATGCACATGTTGAAATCAATATGCACTTACTGTGCCAGCTGCAGGCGAAACCTTAATAAGTAATGCAACACCGTAATGTTTGCCTTGAGCATACACGGGAGGTGAGCAGGGTTGCTAAATTTAATCGGAAAATTGTTTCATAGGTTTTAGTACCAACGACAAATGGAACAAGAGAACTTAATATTGTCTTTTATTATTGACATTTATTATTAATTGTCAAAATAAGTGGCACAGCAAAATTTATCAAAATGTTTACAATTAACTAACACCTTTTGTCTTCAGTCTACCGTGACCACGCACGCTGTAAAGCACGAAACGTCGGTAAATTTTAAAATAATGTAAATATATTTGAATTTTGCAAAAATACATAATATTAATAAAGTGTTTCTCTTTAAACAAGAGAACTTCTCAAAAATACAAAGACGCAGAATATTGATTATTATTATTTATAGTTTGGTTTTCAGTTAAAAACAATTTGTGGTTTCTCGCATTTCCATTTCCTTTCATTATATGAGCATTAAGGATACTTTATCTATATATGTACACAGCAGAACCTCGATAATAAATAAAAATCAACTGGCTTCATAGCATTGTTTGCTATCCAAAGTTGCTGTGATAGGTTGCGGTGGAACTACCCCAATATGTACACGGCCATACAACGAAAATGGTGAGAGTGTAACCATAAAATATAGACTGCATGCATTAAGTGGCTTCCGTGTTCATTTTGTAGGTCAAAGGGCAATTTTGCAGCTTGCTTTGTTTCCGCTTCGAGGCACACCTATTATGAAAGGGCATATTAAAACCGATTATTTGAAACGAATGAAATAACACACTATGTATAAGACACAAATCTGTTGGCAAAGTAGTGTTTGACAAATTAAGATGGAATCAACTTATTA